>JARQOC010000011.1:123272241-123547241 GCA_033576535.1 Allobates femoralis
ATAAAGCACAAGCCGTCCCTGCAGCCCACTTACCGCAAGCCCCATACACAATGCATGTTGCTTACCGCTAGTGTGGCGCAAGTGCAGCCGTTAGGGCCTTTTCACATCAGCGGTAAGCGCTGATCACATCAGTTGCGGTGAAAAAAACGCATCTGCCGCGGTTAACGCATAACGGCCGCACTTGCGGTTCACTTGCGTCAAGACATATGCAATGTCTATGGGGCTTGCGGTAAGTGTGCGGCAGGTGTGGAAGTGCGGTTTCGGCACTTGCGTGTAATGCGGCCGGAAAAATAAACGCGTCTGACCGCGTTTTTTTCTCTGACACATCTTCCGAAACCGCAACTATACCGCACCTGACACACCTGCCGCAAGCCTCATTGACATTGCATGGGGCTTGCCGCAGGTGAACCGCAAGTGCGGCCGTTATGCGTTAAACGTGGCAGTTGCGTTTGTTTCACTGCAACAGCTGCAATCGGCGATTACCGCTGATGTGAAAGGGCCCTTAGTTGAAAAAAACACCAGATGCATTTTTCGGACTACATCTGCATCATTTTCTGGGAAAACAACGTTTGCAAGCACATTTATATATACAGTTAGGGCCAGAAATATTTGGACAGTGACACAATTTTCGCGAGTTGGGCTCTGCATGCCACCACATTGGATTTGAAATGAAACCTCTACAACAGAATTCAAGTGCAGATTGTAACGTTTAATTTGAAGGGTTGAACAAAAATATCTGATAGAAAATGTAGGAATTGTATACATTTCTTTACAAACACTCCACATTTTAGAAGGTCAAAAGTAATTGGACAAATAAACATAACCCAAACAAAATATTTTTATTTTCAATATTTTGTTGCGAATCCTTTGGAGGCAATCACTGCCTTAAGTCTGGAACCCATGAACATCACCAAAACGCTGGGTTTCCTCCTTCTTAATGCTTTGCCAGGCCTTTACAGCCGCAGCCTTCAGGTCTTGCTTGTTTGTGGGTCTTTCCGTCTTAAGTCTGGATTTGAGCAAGTGAAATGCATGCTCAATTGGGTTAAGATCTGGTGATTGACTTGGCCATTGCAGAATGTTCCACTTTTTTACACTCATGAACTCCTGGGTAGCTTTGGCTGTATGCTTGGGGTCATTGTTCATCTGTACTATGAAGCGCCGTCCAATCAACTTTGCAGCATTTGGCTGAATCTGGGCTGAAAGTACATCCCGGTACACTTCAGAATTCATCCGGCTACTCTTGTCTGCTGTTATGTCATCAATAAACACAAGTGACCCAGTGCCATTGAAAGCCATGCATGCCCATGCCATCACGTTGCCTCCACCATGTTTTACAGAGGATGTGGTGTGCTTGGATCATGTGCCGTTCCCTTTCTTCTCCAAACTTTTTTCTTCCCATCATTCTGGTACAGGTTGATCTTTGTCTCATCTGTCCATAGAATACTTTTCCAGAACTGAGCTGGCTTCTTGAGGTGTTTTTCAGCAAATTTAACTCTGGCCTGTCTATTTTTGGAATTGATGAATGGTTTGCATCTAGATGTGAACCCTTTGTATTTACTGTCATGGAGTCTTCTCTTTACTGTTGACTTAGAGACAGATACACCTACTTCACTGTGAGTGTTCTGGACTTCAGTTGATGATGTGAACGGGTTCTTCTTCACCAAATAAAGTATGCGGCGATCATCCACCACTGTTGTCATCCGTGGACGCCCAGGCCTTTTACAGTTCCCAAGCTCACCAGTCAATTCCTTTTTTCTCAGAATGTACCCAACTGTTGATTTTGATACTCCAAGCATGTCTGCTATCTCTCTGATGGATTTTTTCTTTTTTTTCAGCCTCAGGATGTTCTGCTTCACCTCAATTGAGAGTTCCTTTGACCGCATGTTGTCTGGTCATAGCAAAAGCTTCCAAATGCAAAACCACACACCTGGAATCCACCCCTGACCTTTTAACTACTTCATTGATTACAGGTTAACGAGGGAGACGCCTTCAGAGTTAATTGCAGCCCTTAGAGTCCATTGTCCAATTACTTTTGGTCCCTTGAAAAAGAGGAGGCTATGCATTACAGAGCTATGATTCCTAAACCCTTTCTCCAATTTGGATGTGGAAACACTCATATTGCAGCTGGGAGTGTGCACTTTCAGCCCATATTATATATATAATTGTATTTCTGAACATGTTTTTGTAAACAGCTAAAATAACAAAACTTGTGTCACTGTCCAAATATTTCTGGCCCTAACTGTATATAGAAAGGGCAGCCTATATAATATATGGATATGTGTGTGATCACACATACATATTTATGCACACATATATTCATATCTATGTATATATTTAGCTATACATTTATATATACGTATGTACACACGCATATATATTTGTAAATATTAACATCTATTTATAAATACACACAAATCCTTAAGAGATCTACACTGATGTCACCGTGCTCACAGCACTAACAGGAAAATCAATCTATGTGGGACACGCAGTGACGAGGGCAGTTTCACATGATGTCAGAGAAACACTTTGCTTTATCTGACCTCAGGTGACTCAGACCATTAAGTCACCCCCTTCACTGCGGGACCCTCCAAAAATGTATTTTTAACAATCGTCACTACACAGTGGTCATCGCACTGGATCCTGGATGGGTATGTGGGAGTAATAAAGATGGAATCTAAATATTGTTTTGTGTTTTTTCTTCTAATAAAAATTTTTCAAGCTGTGTTTTTCTTTGTTAATATGTAATAGAGATTCCTAATGGCCGTGTCTAACATTGGCGCGACATTACTAATCTCGGGCTTATTGCCAGCTGCTAATACAAAGGTGGCATTAACCCCTTATTACCCAGTCTGCCACCGCCACAGGGCAGCTGGAAGAGCCGGGTACAGCTCCAGAATATAGCGCCTCTATGAAAGCGCCATTTTCTGGGGCGGCTGTGGGCTGCAATTCTTAGCGGGGGTGGCCCAGAACACTTGGGCCTTCCTACGCTGAGGATTCCAGCCCCCAGCTGCCTAGTTGTACCTGGCTGGCTAAGAAAAATGCGGCGAAGCCCCACGCCGTTTTTTTTTCTTGCCAGCCAGGTACACCTATGTAGCTGGGGGTGGATCGCAGCCCTCAGCTGCCTAGTTGTACCTAGCTGGCTAAGAAAAATGCGGCGAAGCCCACGCCGGTTTTATTCTTGCCAGCCAGGTACACCTATGTGGCTGGGGGTGGATCGCAGCCCTCAGCTGCCTAGTTGTACCTAGCTGGCTAAGAAAAATGCCGCGATGCCCCACGCCAGTTTTTTCTTGCCAGCCAGGTACACCTATGTAGCTGGGGGTGGATCGCAGCCCTCAGCTGCCTAGTTGGACAAAAAATTAATATCGTCAAAAACATTGCAGTTTTGGTTAAGGACATAAATCTGAGGAAGTAAGTTTTTCTGTATTTTATCTGGTAGCCTTTTTTAACCCGTCATTTTAAGGCCATTTTTCATAAGGCCCCTTTTACATTTGTGCATCTGTGCACTTACCTGCGTTTGTCTGCCTGCGCTATCGCAAAAAGCAAGCACAGGTACTTTTCCGGCAAACGCAGGGCTGCACTTGAACGGAGACATGTCCATCTCTTGCGCTTGCCTGCGTCCCGCCACCATTACATGCTATGGGGAGCGCAGGAAGTGAAATTCCGTGACGCAGGTCTGAAGAGGGGCGGAGTCTGAACGCACGCGTCACTCATGACGCGCTGTAGATGCCGTTACTGATGTCTCTGGCGCGTTCCAGAAAATGGCGCTTTCATAGAGGCGCTATATTCTGGAGCTGTACCCGGCTCTTCCAGCTGCCCTGTGGCGGTGGCAAACTGGGTAATAAGGGGTTAATGCCACCTTTGTATTAGCAGCTGGCAATAAGCCCGAGATTAGTAATGTCGCGCCAATGTTAGACACGGCCATTAGGAATCTCTATTACATATTAACAAAGAAAACACACAGCTTGAAAAATTTTTATTAGAAGAAAAAACACAAAACAATATTTAGATTCCATCTTTATTACTCCCACATACCCATCCAGGATCCCTGTCTGGGGGCAAATGTACGCAGGGGACAGTGATAGAATGGTACTGCTATACAGTCACTGTGCAGTGAATGCTTATAGTGATTAATACCGCCATACAGTCACTGTGCAGTGAATGCTTATAGTGATTAATACCGCCATACAGTCACTGTGCAGTGAATGCTTATAGTGATTAATACCGCCATACAGTCACTGTGCAGTGAATGCTTATAGTGATTAATACCACCATACAGTCACTGTGCAGTGAATGCTTATAGTGATTAATACCGCCATACAGTCACTGTGCAGTGAATGAGAACCGTTGCTTATAGTGATTAATACCGCCATACAGTCACTGTGCAGTGAATGATAACCGTTGCTTATAGTGATTAATACCGCCATACAGTCACTGTGCAGTGAATGAGAACCGTTGCTTATAGTGATTAATACCGCCATACAGTCACTGTGCAATGAATGAGAACCATTGCTTATAGTGATTAATACCGCTATACAGTCACTGTGCAATGAATGCTTATAGTGATTAATACCGCCATACAGTCACTGTGCAATGAATGCTTATAGTGATTAATACCGCCATACAGTCACTGTGCAGTGAATGAGAACCGTTGCTATAGTGATTAATACCGCCATACAGTCACTGTGCAGTGAATGCTTATAGTGATTAATACCGCCATACAGTCACTGTGCAGTGAATGCTGATAGTGATTAATACCGCCATACAGTCACTGTGCAGTGAATGAGAACCGTTGCTTATAGTGATTAATACCGCCATACAGTCACTGTGCAGTGAATGCTTATAAGTGATTAATACCGCCATACAGTCACTGTGCAGTGAATGAGAACCGATGCTTATAGTGATTAATACCTCCATACAGTCACTGTGCAGTGAATGAGAACCGTTGCTTATAGTGATTAATACCGCCATACAGTCACTGTGCAGTGAATGAGAAACTGTTGCTTATAGTGATTAATACCACCATACAGTCACTGTGCAGTGAATGAGAACCATTGCTTATAGTGATTAATACCTGCCATACAGTCACTGTGCAGTGAATGAGAACCGTTGCTTATAGTGATTAATACCACCATTACAGTCACTGTGCAGTGAATGAGAACCGTTGCTTTAGTGATTAATACCGCCGTACAGTCACTGTGCAGTGAATGAGAACCGTTGCTTATAGTGATTAATACCGCCATGTACAGTCACTGTGCAGTGAATGAGAACCGTTGCTTATAGTGATTAATACACGCCTATACAGACACTGTGTAAGTAAATGAGAACCGTTTGCATTATAGTGATTTAATAACCGCCATACAGTCAACTGTGCAGTGAATGAGAACCTTTGCTTATAGTGATTAATACCGCCATACAGTCACTGTGCAGTGAATGAGAACCGTTGCTTATAGTGATTAATACGCCATACAGTCACTGTGCATAATGAAACCGTTGCTTATAGTGATTAATACCGCCATACAGTCACTGTGCAATGAATGAGACCGTTGCTATAGTGATTAATACCACCATACAGTCACTGTGCAGTGAATGACCGTTTATAGTGATTAATACCGCCATACAGTCACTGTGCAGTGAATGAGAACCGTTGCTTATAGTGATTAATACCACCATACAGTCACTGTGCAGTGAATGATAACCGTTGCTTATAGTGATTAATACCGCCATACAGTCACTGTGCAGTGAATGAGAACCGTTGCTTATAGTGATTAATACCGCCATACAGTCACTGTGCAATGAATGAGAACCATTGCTTATAGTGATTAATACCGCTATACAGTCACTGTGCAATGAATGCTTATAGTGATTAATACCGCCATACAGTCACTGTGCAATGAATGCTTATAGTGATTAATACCGCCATACAGTCACTGTGCAGTGAATGAGAACCGTTGCTTATAGTGATTAATACCGCCATACAGTCACTGTGCAGTGAATGCTTATAGTGATTAATACCGCCATACAGTCACTGTGCAGTGAATGCTGATAGTGATTAATACCGCCATACAGTCACTGTGCAGTGAATGAGAACCGTTGCTTATAGTGATTAATACCGCCATACAGTCACTGTGCAGTGAATGCTTATAGTGATTAATACCGCCATACAGTCACTGTGCAGTGAATGAGAACCGATGCTTATAGTGATTAATACCTCCATACAGTCACTGTGCAGTGAATGAGAACCGTTGCTTATAGTGATTAATACCGCCATACAGTCACTGTGCAGTGAATGAGAAATGTTGCTTATAGTGATTAATACCACCATACAGTCACTGTGCAGTGAATGAGAACCATTGCTTATAGTGATTAATACTGCCATACAGTCACTGTGCAGTGAATGAGAACCGTTGCTTATAGTGATTAATACCACCATATAGTCACTGTGCAGTGAATGAGAACCGTTGCTTATAGTGATTAATACCGCTGTACAGTCACTGTGCAGTGAATGAGAACCGTTGCTTATAGTGATTAATACCCCATACAGTCACTGTGTAGTAAATGAGAACCGTTGCTTATAGTGATTAATACCGCCATACAGTCACTGTGCAGTGAATGAGAACCGTTGCTTATAGTGATTAATACCGCCATACAGTCACTGTGCAATGAATGCTTATAGTGATTAATACCGCCATACGTCACTGTGCAATGAATGCTTATAGTGATTAATACCGCCATACAGTCACTGTGCAGTGAATGAGAACCGTTGCTTATAGTGATTAATACTGCCATACAGTCACTGTGCAGTGAATGAGAACCGTTGCTTATAGTGATTAATACCGCTGTACAGTCACTGTGCAGTGAATGAGAACCGTTGCTTATAGTGATTAATACCGCCATACAGTCACTGTGCAGTGAATGAGAACCGTTGCTTACAGTGATTAATACCGCCATACAGTCACTGTGCAATGAATGCTTATAGTGATTAATACCGCCATACAGTCACTGTGCAGTGAATGAGAACCGTTGCTTATAGAGATTAATACCGCCATACAGTCACTGTGCAGTGAATGCTGATAGTGATTAATACTGCCATACAGTCACTGTGCAGTGAATGAGAACCGTTGCTTATAGTGATTAATACCGCCATACAGTCACTGTGCAGTGAATGCTGATAGTGATTAATACCGCCATACAGTCACTGTGCAGTGAATGAGAACCGTTGCTTATAGTGATTAATACCGCCATACAGTCACTGTGCAGTGAATGCTTATAGTGATTAATACCACCATACAGTCACTGTGCAGTGAATGCTTATAGTGATTAATACCACCATACAGTCACTGTGCAGTGAATGCTTATAGTGATTAATACCGCCATACAGTCACACTGCAGTGAATGCTTATAGTGATTAACACCGCCATACAGTCACTGTGCAGTGAATGCTGATAGTGATTAATACCGCCATACAGTCACTGTGCAGTGAATGAGAACCATTGCTTATAGTGATTAATACCGCCATACAGTCACTGTGCAGTGACTAATTAATATGGTTTTCAATGACTGAATAATGCCATCATACAACCCATTTGTTACTAACATACGGTGGTGACTTAATGTTACATTTATACCGTGACAGGACTATCTACTATATAATTGGCGTAGGCACTTCCGTGTCGGACCCGCAAAAGACCGTGGCTTTTTCACTCTGTGACATCACCACGTGCGAGCAATGGCCGCGAAGCGGCCATTGCGAGTCGCTGGGCGAAAAATCGAACCAGAGGCTCGGCCACAAAGTTAGCGATTTACCGCTCATGTAGCGCGAGCAATGGCCGCGAGGCCATTGCGAGTCGCTGCCTGAGCCGCGATTGTGAGCGAGTCGCTGGCCGAAAATCGAACCAGAGGCTCGGCCACAAAGTTAGCGATTTACCGCTCATGTAGCGCGAGCAATGGCCGCGAGGCCATTGCGAGTCGCTGCCTGAGACGCGATTCTGAGCGAGTCGCTGCCCGAAAATGTCCTCACACTCCCCCAAAATGTCCTCACACCCCCCCAAAATGTCCTCACCCCCCCCAAAATGTCCTCACACCCCCCCAAAATGTCCTCACACCCCCCAAAAAAGTCCTCCCCCCCCAAAAAAGTCTTCACACCCCCCCAAAATGTCCTCACCCCCCCCACAAATGTCCTCACACCCCCCACAAAATGTCCTCTCACCCCCCCAAAATATGTGCGCGCACCCCAAACCCCCCCAATATGTCCTCACACCCCCCCACAATATGTCCTCTCCCCCCCCAAACCCCCCCAATATGTCCTCACACCCCCCCACTATATGTCCTCACCCCCCCAAACCCCCCAATATGTCCTCACACCCCCCAAAATATCCTCACACACCCCCAAAATATCCTCACCACCCCCCAATATGTCCTCACACCACCCCAATATGTCCTCACACCCCCCAATATGTCCTTACACCCCCACAATATGTCCTCACATCTAATATATAATCGCCGTAGGCACTTCCGTGTCGGACCCCGCAAAAGACCGTGGCTTTGTCACTCTGTGACGTCACCACGAGCGAAGCATTGCCCGCGTAGTGGGCATTGCGACCCCTCGCCGCTGTCAGCACACACCCCCAACCCCTGTCACCACACACCCCCCATATGTCCTCACCCCCCCCCCCCCCATATGTCCGCACACCCCCGCTCCGATCCCGCTCCGGAGCCGCTGCTGTCAGCACATGCTGACACAGTGCTCCGGAGCCTCTCCTGTAAAGAAAATCTTAAAAAAATTTTAAAAATATTCTAGACACCCGTTGCATTTGCATCGGGCTCACAGCTAGTCTACTATATAATTGCTGTAGGCAAAATCGTGTCGGACCCCGAAGTCGCCGCGGCTTTGTCACTCTGTGACGTCACCACGAGCGAAGCTGGGCGAAAATAGAACCAGAGGCTCGGCCACAAAGTTAGCGATTTACCGCTCATGTAGCACGAGTCGCTGCCTGAGCGGTAAATCGCTAACTTTGTGGCCGAGCCTCTGGTTGCTTCGCGGCCATTGCGAGCACTCAGCCCCAAAAAGTATTGAACACCCCCCAAAAAGTATTGAACCCCCCCAACAAGTATTGAACCCCCCAACAAGTATTCAACCCCCCCCCCCCCAAAAAAGTATTGAACCCCCCAAAAAGTATTGAACCCCCCCAAAAAGTATTGAACCCCCCCAAAAAGTATTGAACCCCCACCAAAAAGTATTGAACCCCCACCAAAAAGTATTTTTTTTTTATCATGAATATTTTTATTAAAGGTTTTGTATTTGACATACATTTAAAACAGAGATGATAACAATCAAGTGGACAGTATTGAACTAGACAGTAAGTAAACAGTAAACAGTAAATCTACCGACACACTCAGACTTTCATTCTACTTGGTCATGTGATTAAGGCATTTTGGAGGATTTTTTAAGGCTGTGTCATGCTGGATAAGTTCCTCAACGAATTTTGAATAGTCTCTGTTATCTTATAGGTCGTATAGTCCATTTGCGCCGATAATTAGAGATTCGTGACGTTTTTATGTTAATCTAACGTCCTCTTGTGCCATTTATAATGGTCAGGTATACATCCTCACATTTATGTTATTGTGCGTCGGTAGTAAAGAGTAAATCGAAAAGAGAAAGGAAAAGAAAAGTAGGAAAGGGATAGGGATAGGGATAGGTTATGTGTTCAGAGCTGTAGATTTAAATCAGATAGGTACATTACAGAAGGGACCGAGGGCTTTAGAGAAGGAAGACGTATGGGAAAGGGCATAGAGAGATCAGCTGGGTCAATTCCCAGCTTTGGTTGGTCTGGTATTCATCCATATTTCGAGCCGAGGGGAGGGAGGGTCCCGGGGGGGGGGGGGGGGGGGGAGAGCACACCAACCACTGTTGTCTGACAACGCAACATTGCAATAATGCAATAATGCCATTCTCCTTGCTACCTTCACAATGAAATATTTAAATTCTCATTAAAAGGGGATCTGCATTGCCAAAGGGTGTTTCGCCCACATGTCTCACGCCTCCGCAACGTATCTTTTAGCGCCTCTGTTCATGGCCAGATAGTACTCGCTGCAGAATATGGAGTTAAGTCTGTCCGTCATGTCGCTCATGCCCGGGGGAGCCTCACTCTTCCACCTTGCAGTTATACAACTCCTCGCAGCCGTGTATATATATGTCATAATGTGTCGCAACACAGGTGGAAACGCCAATAATCCTATGTTCAGTATGGCTAGCTGTGGACACAGGGGGATTTCAGTGTCCGTAACCGACACCGTCAGACGTTCCACCAGATACCAAAAGGGTGTTATTTTGGGACACGTCCACCACATATGTGCCAGATCCCCCTCCTGTCCACAACCCCTCCAACACTGCGCTGAGGATCCTTTTCCGAATTTGGCGAGTTTGGCTGGAGAAATGTGCCAGCGTAAGTGGATCTTCTTTAAGAGTTCTATATGGTTTATGCATCTGGTAGCCGCTAAGACACATTGGATTGCATCCTCCCAATCATCTATGTCCGCCCTAAAACCCAGATCCTTCTCCCATTTGTCCATGTGATCTAATTTCAAAAGGGGGTCGTGGTCCCCTATTTCTGCGTATAATAGGGAAAGTCCCCTTGGGTGGACCTCATCCGATAGCAACCACCTTCTCAGGGCCGAGGGCTCGGTCGGACGGCCTAATGCCGGACATCTTAGTCTGGAGTTGAGAAAGTGCGAGATTTGGAGGAACTGGAGGTAAGAGCTGGGCACCGCAGGGTATCTGGAGAGGAATTCTTCTAAAGAAAGGACTTTCCCCTGTAAAACCAGATCCTTCAAAACGGTTGGGCCTGCCTCTCTCCAAACAGAGAGGTTCAACGATGGGATGTGCCATCGTAACGCTTCTAGTCGTATTTCTTCCAACGGAAGAATGGGTTTTTTCTTTATCATCAGGTCCCACACCGTTAGCAGCGCTCTAGCTGTTCCCAGCAGACCCCCTCTTCGCACTACTCCTAAGGTTTCAGCAGACAGGAGGGTTCGGAGTGAGCCCTCTCGTGCTTCCTCTCTCTCAATTTGTAGCCAGCCGATCGCTCCCCCGCCCCTCCACCAATGTCTTGCCGCCTCCAGGACTACTGCCCTGTGGTATGTCACCACGTCAGGTACCCCCATGCCGTTTCTGTTAAATCGTCTATACATAATTTTGCCTTTTACTCTTGAGGGCTTCCCTGCCCACACACATTTGTTAACCATAGACTGCAACCGTTTCAGTTGACCCTGCGTGTACAATAGTGGCAGGCATCGAAATAGATATAATATTTTCGGTTGCCACATCATGCGTACTGTTTGTACTCTCGCAATCCACGACAATGAGGTCAAAGGAAATTCTTTCAGTGCAGCACTCAGGGCAGTTAGGAGATGCTCAATGTTCCGAGCGGCAATCTCTTTGGTCCGACACAGCAGAATCCCCAGATAAGGGATCCCAGATGCGCACCATTTGAAAGGGAGGAGTCTCCTCATGTATGTTATACTCTCTCCAGACATTCCCACCGGAAGGATCATGGACTTGGACGCGTTTAGTTTGTAATATGAGATTTGTGAGAAGAGGTCAAGCACCTCCACTACTCTGGGGAGAGAAGATAGTGGATCGGTTGTGGCTATTATCACGTCATCGGCATATAGGCCCACTACGTGCTTTCTCTCTCCTACTAGTATACCCCGAATCACAGGGTCCGCTCTTAGGTAAGTCGCCAAAGGTTCCATTACCAGAGCAAATACTAGAGGGGAGAGAGGGCATCCCTGTCGGGTAGCGTTTGTTATTCGAAAGGTTCTAGAGATGTAGCCCGCCGAGAATACTCTTGCACACGGATTGGAATATAAGCTGAGGATGGCTGAAACAATTGGGCCTGAAAGTCCAAAGGCGGAGAGGACTCCCCTGAGGTATCCCCAGTGCACCCTGTCGAACGCTTTTTCAGCGTCTAATGACAGGAACGCACTGGGGCACCCCCTCCTCTCCGCCACCTCAATCCACCAAAAAGTATTGAACCCCCCCAACAAGTATTGAACCCCCCCAACAAGTATTCAACCCCCCCCAAAAAAGTATTGAACCCCCCCAAAAAGTATTGAACCCCCACCAAAAAGTATTGAACCCCCCCCCCCAAAAGTATTGAACCCCCCCAAAAAGTATTGAACACCCTCCAAAAATTATTGAACCCCCCCCAAAAGTATTGAACCCCCCAAAAAGTATTGAACCCCCCAAAAAGTATTGAACACCCCCAAAAAGTATTGAACACCCCCCAAAAAGTATTGAACCTCCCCCCAAAAAGTATTGAACACCCTCCAAAAATTATTGAACCCCCCCCAAAAGTATTGAACCCCCCAAAAAGTATTGAACACCCCCCAAAAAGTATTGAACACCCCCAAAAAGTATTGAACACCCCCCAAAAAGTATTGAACACCCCCCAAAAAGTATTGAACCTCCCCCCAAAAGTATTGAACCTCCCCCCAAAAGTATTGAACCTCCCCCCAAAAGTATTGAACCTCCCCCCAAAAGTATTGAACACCCCCCAAAAAGTATTGAACACCCCCAAAAAGTATTGAACACCCCCCAAAACGTATTGAACACCCCCCAAAACGTATTGAACACCCCCCAAAACGTATTGAACACCCCCCAAAACGTATTGAACACCCCCCAAAAAGTATTGAACACCCCCAAAAAGTATTGAACCCCCCCCCAAAACGTATTGAACACCCCCCAAAACGTATTGAACACCCCCCAAAAAGTATTGAACACCCCCAAAAAGTATTGAACACCCCCAAAAAGTATTGAACACCCCCAAAAAGTATTGAACACCCCCCAAAAAGTATTGACACCCCCCAAAACGTATTGAACACCCCCCAAAACGTATTGAACACCCCCCAAAACGTATTGAACACCCCCCAAAACGTATTGAACACCCCCCAAAACGTATTGAACACCCCCCAAAACGTATTGAACACCCCCCAAAACGTATTGAACACCCCCCAAAACGTATTGAACACCCCCAAAACGTATTGAACACCCCCCAAAACGTATTGAACACCCCCCAAAACGTATTGAACACCCCCCAAAACGTATTGAACACCCCCCAAAACGTATTGAACACCCCCCAAAACGTATTGAACACCCCCCAAAACGTATTGAACACCCCCCAAAACGTATGGAACACCCCCCAAAAGTATTCAACCCCCCCAAAAGTATTCAACCCCCCCAAAAAGTATTCAACCCCCCCAAAAAGTATTCAACCCCCCAAAAAAAGTATTCAACCCCCCAAAAAGTATTGAACACCCCTAAAAAAGTATTGAACACCCCCCAAAAAGTATTGAACACCCCCCAAAAGTATTGAACACCCCCAAAACGTATTGAACACCCCCCAAAACGTATTGAACACCCCCCAAAACGTATTGAACCCCCCAAAAAGTATTGAACCCCCCAAAAAGTATTGAACCCCCCAAAAAGTATTCACACCCCCCCAAAAAGTATTCACACCCCCACAAAAAGTTCTCACCCCCCCTAAAAAGTCCTCACCCCCCCCCAAAAAAGACTCACACCCCCCCAAAAAGTACTCACACCAGCTATAACTACTATAATCAAATTAATGCACGTTCTAGAATCCCGATGCATTTGCATCGGGCTCACAGCTAGTATATATATATACACACACATATATATATGCAAATGTAATAAACACATATACATATATGTATTATATTTGTATATATTTGTGTGGAGATATATATATATATGTGTTGGTGCATACTTCACTCTCCCTCATATATATATATACTAGATGGCGGCCCGATTCTAAAGAATCGGGTAGTCTAGAATCCATATATAGTTTATTTACTAATAGTTAGGGGAGTGCGGTGAAATGAATTGTGTGTATACAGGTGGCTCAGTGGGTAGCAGAGTATACGGTGGCTCAGTGGTTATCAGTGAGTGCGGTGGCTCAGTGCTTAGCAGTGAGTGCGGTGGCTCAGTGCTTAGCAGTGAGTGCGGTGGCTCAGTGGTTAGCAGTGAGTGCGGTGGCTCAGTGGTTAACAGTGAGTGCGGTGGCTCAGTGGTTAACAGTGAGTGCGGTGGCTCAGTGGTTAACAGTGAGTGCGGTGGCTCAGTGGTTAGCAGTGAGTGCGGTGAGATTGGTCAGCACAGTGGCGTGGGCAGAGTGGGCAGGGCAGCGCCGTGGGCAGAGTGGTCAGCGCAGCGCCGTGGGCAGAGTGGTCAGCGCAGCGCCGTGGGCAGAGTGGTCAGCACACACACATACATCACATACACACATACACACACACACTCCGCTATAGTTAGCACCGACCCTGCATCTTCCCCGCCGGCTGGATCCTGAGTTGACATGTCGCCGCCCGCGGATGACTGGATCCAATATGGCGTTCGGGAAGTTTGGGGAGACTTCTTGGACGCTATATTGGATCCAATAGTCTGGGGGTGGCGACATGGCGGCTGATGCAGGGCCGGTGGTAAGTATAGCGAAGTGTGTGTGTGTGTATGTGTGCGGACAAAGTGAGGGAAGTGCGGACAAAGTGAGGGAAGTGACTACATACACACATATATACACATACTGTACATTGCATATGGAGGGGTGAGGAGGAGCGGAGGCTGGAGGGGTGAGGAGGAGTGTGGACAGGGGAGGCTGGAGGGGTGAGGAGAGGTGAGGACAGGGGAGGCTGGAGGGGTGAGGAGGGGTGAGGACAGGGGAGGCTGGAGGGAAGAGGACAGGGGAGGCTGGAGGGCAGAGGACAGGGGAGGCTGGAGGGCAGAGGACAGGGGAGGCTGGAGGACAGAGGACAGGGGAGGCTGGAGGGCAGAGGACAGGGGAGGGCAGAGGGGAGAGCGGAAGCTGGAGGGGAGAGCGGAGGCTGGAGGGGAGAGGCTGGAGAGGAGAGCGGTGGCTGGAGGGGAGAGGCTGGAGGGGAGAGCGGTGGCTGGAGAGGAGAGTGGAGGCTGGAGGGCGGAGGCTGGAGGGGAGAGCGGAGGCGGGAGGGGAGAGCGGAGGCTGGGGGGGAGAGCGGAGGCTGGGGGGGAGAGCGGAGGCTGGGGGGGAGAGCGGAGGCTGGGGGGGAGAGCGGAGGCTGGGGGGGAGAGCGGAGGCTGGGGGGGAGAGCGGAGGCTGGGGGGGAGAGGCTGGGGGGAGAGGTGAGGTGGAGGGGAGAGGAGAGCTGGAGGGGAGAGCAGAGGCTGGAGGGGAGAGCGGAGGCGGAGGCAGGGTGGAGGGGAGAGCGGAGGCTGGGGGGGAGAGCGGAGGCTGGGGGGGAGAGGCTGGAGAGGGGAGCAGAGGCTGGAGGGAGAGAGCGGAGGCTGGGAGGGCGGAGGCTGGAGGGGAGAGCGGAGGCTGGGGGGAGAGCGGAGGCTGGGGGGGAGAGCGGAGGCTGGGGGGGAGAGGTGGCTGGAGGGAGGGGAGAGCGAGGGAGGCTGGAGGGGAGAGCGGAGGCTGGAGGGCGGAGGCTGGAGGGGAGAGCGGAGGCTGGAGGGCGGAGGCTGGAGGGGAGAGCGGAGGCTGGAGGGCGGAGGCTGGAGGGGAGAGCGGAGGCTGGAGGGCAGAGGCTGGAGGGGAGGGAGCTGAGGGGGCAGAGGCTGGAGGGGAGAGCGGAGGCTGGAGGGCAGAGGCTGGAGGGGAGCGGAGGCTGGAGGTGGGGGACGAGGCTGGAGGGGAGAGCGGAGGCTGGAGGGGAGGGCAGCTGGAGGGGAGAGACGGAGGCTGGAGGGCAGAGGCTGGAGGGAGAGCGAGGCTGGAGGGCAGAGGCTGGAGGGGGAGCGGAGGCTGGAGGGAGAGAGGCTGGGAGGGGAGAGCGGAGGCTGGAGGGCAGAGGCTGGAGGGGAGAGCGGAGGCTGGAGGGCAGAGGCTGGAGGGGAGAGCGGAGGCTGGAGGGCAGAGGCTGGAGGGGAGAGCGGAGGCTGGAGGGCAGAGGCTGGAGGGGAGAGCGGAGGCTGGAGGGCAGAGGCTGGAGGGGAGAGCGGAGGCTGGAGGCAGAGGCTGGAGGGGAGAGCGGAGGCTGGAGGGCAGAGGCTGGAGGGGAGAGCGGAGGCTGGAGGGCAGAGGCTGGAGGGGAGAGCGGAGGCTGGAGGGCAGAGGCTGGAGGGGAGAGCGGAGGCTGGAGGGGAGAGGCGGAGGCTGGAGAGCGGAGGCTGGAGGGGAGAGGAGGCTGGAGGGGAGAGCGGAGGCTGGGAGGGCAGAGGCTGGAGGGGAGAGCGGAGGCTGGAGGGCAGAGGCTGGAGGGAGAGCGGAGGCTGGAGGGCAGAGCTGGAGGGGAGAGCGGAGGCTGGAGGGGAGAGCGGAGGCTGGAGGGGAGAGGAGGCTGGGGGGAGAGGCTGGAGGGAGAGGGAGGCTGGGAGGGAGCAGAGGCTGGAGGGGAGAGGCTGAGGGGAGGGCAGGGCTGGAGGGGAGAGGGTGAGCTGAGGGAGCGAGGCTGGAGGGAGAGGGAGCGAGAGGCGGTGGAGGAGAGCGGAGGCTGGAGGGCAGAGGCTGGAGGGGAGAGTGGAGGCTGGAGGGCAGAGGCTGGAGGGGAGAGCGGAGGCTGGAGGGCAGAGGCTGGAGGGGAGAGCGGAGGCTGGAGGGAGAGGCTGGAGGGAAGGGAGGCTGGAGGGAAGGCTGGAGGGGAGAGGCTGGAGGGGGAGGCGGAGGCTGGAGGGGAGAGCGGAGGCTGGAGGGGAGAGCGGAGGTGGAGGGAGAGCGGAGGCTGGAGGCGGAGTGGAGGGAGGCAGAGGCTGGAGAGGCGGGGCTGGAGGGAGAGGCTGGGGAGGCGGAGGTGAGAGGAGAGCAGAGGCTGGAGGGGAGAGGTAGAGGGAGGGCGGTGGCTGGAGGCGGAGGTGGGCTGGAGGGGAGAGGCTGGAGGGGGAGAGCGAGGCTGGAGGGAGAGCGGAGGCTGGAGGCGAGCTGGAGGGGAGAGGGAGGCTGAGGAGCGAGGCTGGAGGGGAGAGCGAGGCTGAGGGAGAGGAGGAGGGGAGAGCGGGCTGAGGGCAGAGGCTGGAGGGGAGAGGGAGGTGGAGGGAGAGGCTGGAGGGGAGAGCGGAGGCTGGAGGGAGAGCTGGAGGGGAGAGCGGAGGCTGGAGGGGAGAGCGGGGGCTGGAGGGGAGAGCGGAGGGGAGGGGAGAGCGGAGGTGGAGGGGAGAGGGAGGCTGGAGGGAGAGCGGAGGCTGGAGGGGAGAGCGAGCTGGAGGGGAGAGGCTGGAGGGCAGAGGCTGAGAGGGAGAGCGGAGGCTGGAGGGGAGAGCGGAGGAGGAGAGCGGAGGCTGGAGGGGAGAGCGAGGCGGAGGGAGGAGGGAGGCTGAGGGGAGGCTGGGGGAGCGGAGGTGGAGGGGGAGGGAGGACTGGAGGGAGAGCGGAGGCTTGGAGGGGAGAGCGGAGGCGGAGGGGGAGCGGAGGCTGGAGGGAGAGGGCTGGAGGGGAGAGCGGAGGCTGGAGGGGAGAGCGGAGGCTGGAGGGAGAGGCGGGTGGAGGGGAGAGCGAGGCTGAGGAGAGAGCGGAGCGGAGGCGAGGCTGGGGAGCGGAGGCGGAGGGAGAGCGGAGGCTAGGAGGGGGTGAGGGGGAGGAGGCTGGAGGGAGAGCGGAGGCGGAGGGGGGCGGTGGGGAGAGCGAGGCTGGAGGGGAGAGGGCTGGAGGGGAGGGAGGCTGGAGAGGCTGGGTGAGGCAGGGAGCTGGAGGCAGGGAGGCGTGAGAGGCAGGGAGGCTGGAGGGCAGGGGAGGCTGGAGGGCAGGGAGGCTGGAGAGGCTGGAGGGCAGGGGAGGCTGGAGGGCAGGGAGGCTGAGGCAGAGAGCTGGAGGGCAGGGAGGCTGAGGGCAGGGGGACTGGAGAGGCTGGAGGGCAGAGCGTAGCTGGTGGTGCAGATCACGCGGCGGCGTGCGGCTGGTGTAGGAGGAGAGGAGGGGCGGGCAGAGGTGCAGGACAGGAAGTCCCGTCCTCCCTCCTCTCTGGCGCGCGGCGGGCGGCTGGCAGCACGGGGTCCGCCAGGGGTGGGGGCAATGGGCCCCTCATGGCTTGGGGCACGGGGCGCTCGCCCCCCTGCCCCCCGCTAGGTACGGTGGTGGGTGGAGGGGAGAGGCTGGAGGGCGGACGGAACTTCCGAGAGCGGAACGTTCCTCCGCCGCTCCTTGTAGCCGGGGGACCGCGCAGTGGTGACATCAGGACCATGGGTCCGAAGGCCATCACGGAAGTAGTATTCCGGAAGTGGCCTTCGGGTTTTATATAGAAGATATATATATACCGTACACACATATGTGATCACAAATACATATTTACACACAACACACACACATATATATAGATGTATTATATTTGTATATATGTGTGTGTGTGTGTCTCTCTATCTCTCTCTCTCTCTCTATATATATAATATATATATATATATATATAATGTATATGTGTGTGATCATAATTGCATATTTACACACACATATATAGATGTATTAGTATTAGTATATATGTGTATATATATATATATATACACACTTATATAAGGTGTACTTTAGTGTGTGTGTGTGTGTGTGTGTTGTATGTATATATATATATATATATTTACATATATATATATAAAATGTATATGTGTGTGATCAAAAATACATATTTACACACACACACACACACATATATATATGTATTATAGTAGTATATATGTGCATGCATATATATATATATATATATATATATATATATATATACTATATATATATATATACATATACACACACATATATAGTGTGTATATACATATTTAAATGTGTGTTTTATTAATTTGAATGAAGCAGTGGGGACACAGGGAGGGAGGGGGTCACAGACAGAGAGTGAGAGACAGGGAGGGAGGGGGTCACAGTCAGGGAGGGGTACACAGTGAGGGAGGCGGGAGCGAGAGACAGGGAGGGAGGGGGACAAAGGGAGGGAGGGGGAGTTCACTGGAGCCTGCGTACCTGCCTCTTTCTGTGGACGCGCACTGGACAACTTCAGCGCATGCGCAGATCGCATGCTGAAGTCGGCCGGTGCGCGTCATACAACAGCACCCCGCTGCCCGGAAATGACGCGTCTCGGCATCACATGACCGTGACGTCGCGGGCGCGAGATTCTAAATCGTGCCCGCGCTAGGAACTTTGAAATGACGCCCATTGGGGCGTATTACAGCGGCACAGGGGACCCGCCTAGCAGACAAGGAGGCTTGGGAACGCCCCACTGCCAAGGATTTAGTAAGTTTGCAAACGACTTTATTGCACTTTCATATTTCACAAAGGGATGTGTAGGAATGTATTGTAATGCTGCAGGGACATGTATTAAGAGCTTAGAAGGGTGATTTGGGGTGACAGGTTCCCTTTAAATACTGACCTAAAAATTATAGCCAAAACGATAACCTCACGTCTTCAGACAGTTACTCCGAAGCTTTTGCAGAGGGATCAGGTGGGCTTTGTTCCCAGACGAGGTACCTAGATGCCACCAGACGTGCCATCACCTTGTTACACTATATTGAAAAATCTAAAACCCCTGCTATGTTAATCGCTGTCGACGCTGAAAAAGCGTTCGACAGGGTTCATTAAGGATATTTGTTCAAGACATTACAAAAATTTGGTTTTGAAGGTAATATTCTTAATACAATACTATCCCTCTACTCCTGTCCCTCTGCAAAGATAATGACCAATTCAGTCCTTTCGGATAAAATTATACTCAACAATGGTACCCGTCAGGGTTGTCCCCTCTCTCCCACCCTCTTCGATTTATATATAGAACCATTAGCCGAAAAAAATAAGATCCAACCACTTAATTAAGGGTATTTCTTTACATGAGCATAATTACAAAATTTCACTATTTGCTGACGATGTTCTCCTCACCATCTCTGACCCCATCAACTCTATGGAACATATCTTATCCACTATATCTCAATTCTCAGAAATTTCTTATTATAAAATAAATTTAAACAAAACTCAAACGCTCCACTTAAATATAAAACCCAGTCTTGGAAATTCTTAAAAGGAAGTTCCCGTTGTCATGGGACAGCAAATCCATGAACTATCTTGGTATCCAATTAATTACTCCTATCTCAACGATTATGGATGTTAACATGAGCGAAATCTTCAAAACCCTGCAGTCGGACGTCTTACATTTGGCTAAACTTGAGATCTCCTGGCTAGGTAAAATTAAAGCTTATAAAAGGTGCCTTCTTCCTAAACTATTATACATTTTCCGTTCGTTACCTCTGCTGATTCCAAAGAAATGGCTGCAAAAATTGCAGTCCTAACTAGCAGCTTTCGTCTGGGCAGGGAGGAAGCCAAGGGTGGCCAAATTAACCCTGGAAAAAAGTAGAAGTCATGGTGGGCTTGCTGTCCCAAACCTGACTTCCTATTATCAAGCAAATTTGGTTAAACTTAGCCAGACTTGGTGGGCGAGAGGGGAGGGGCCGGTTTGGCTCACGGTTGAGGAATCCTCATGTTTACTAACGAGACTTCACCTGACGACCATTGCTCATTTGTGTGACAAATCTAAACCTCTACCGGAATTACCCACTGTTAAATCTCCATCAAAACATATCCTTTGGTTTCTCCCTCCTGGATGAATGTTGATGTTCTTGAATATTTGTCCCCGAGGATTAAAATTTCTTCGTGGATTGAATCAGGAATACAATTAGTTTCAGATATACTAAGTGATGATCAGAAACTTAAAGCCTTTGCACTATTGCAGAAAGAATTTCAGCATGAACACTCGGAAGAAAATACTTGGAAAAAAATTGATAAATTAATTAAAACTCGCAAACTAACTTTTTATTCTACCCTATAATATTGTTCAAATGTTCAAATTTCCTCGAGCTCTAATATTTTGGAAGACAAATCACATATATAGACACTTCTCCCAAGACTACCATTCACCCTACACCTAATATAGCTACTTGGGAAAAAGAACTGGGGATATCTATATCACTAACTGACTTACAGCGCAATCTTGAAATTATATACCGTTATATACCATGTGTTTCTCTCCTGGAGACTCATTACAAAATTTATACTAGATGGTATTACACCCCAGCTAGGCTTGCTAAGATTAGCGACAACAATTCGGATCTTTGTTGGAGGAATTGCACAGATGTTGGTGGTCTGACTCACATCTTCTGGGGATGTGCTGTGCTTAAGTCCTTCTGGTTTGAAGTAGAGCCGCTAATTAACTCACTAACTAGTCTACACTTAAAATTAAATCCCAACCTAGTACTACTTCTTGGGCTTGGAGGCATTCCCGAGGGTACATAGACCAATCATTGCACATATCCTCCATGCTGCAAAACACACTATAGCTATGAAATGGAGAGATCCCCTTCCTCCCACTATTGACAACTTGGCCGAATCAATAGCTCGTCATAATGCTTATGAGTATGCATATGCCATGAGGAACAATTTATTGACTAAGTACAAGTCGAAATGGGATGCTTGGAACCTTCATGTAACCCCTAATGCGGATTGTGGGCCTTGACGTTGGATTGACTTTTAGAAAATAAGGGTCGAAATCCTTACCGCCATGGTTGATTATTTTGAGCTGTTCATACTACAAACGATGCCACAATTCCATAATCTTCCCTTCCCTTGTTTGTCCTCCTTTTCATTCCCTTTCTTTTCTTTTAAACTTATACTTGTTATGATGGGGAAAAAAAAAAAAAAACTGTACGCATTTATTACAACACACTAGTAAGTAGACAATTTGTACAGGTCGATACCTCTCAGTTCTCAAGATTCATAGCCATTTCAACATTATCTTGCCACTCGTGTTAGAAATAAGGCTGAATGAGTATTGTGACATACATGTATATAACATTATCTCTTTAAGTTTGAACTGATGTAGCTACTTTCGATGTGTCTATTATTTTGTTTTAATAAAAACATTTGAACATAAAATATTACAAAAAGGATACAGATGTGTCCCTAGGAAATCCCTGACCATAGGTAACATTGTTTCACTGTCCCTTTTTGTCAGTAATGTGCAGTCTCCTACTTGGCTGTCTGTAAAGGGCAATTACAAATGTGGTGGTAATCGATGTAATCTTTGTCGTTATATGCAGGTTACCAAGCAATTTCATGATAGAAAATCTGGCAAGGTTTTCAATATCAATGGATACATAAATTGTAACACAACACATTTAGTGTACCTGGCGACATGCATGAAATGTAACAAGGATTATGTTGGCTGCACAATCAGGACTCTGAAAAAAATAATCAGGGAACATATTTCTGCATCAAATCCAGGACAATAGTTTTTCACAAAGAAACCTGTCCGGATTACCTAGACATTTCAGAGACGAACATAAGGGAGATGTAAGTAGCCTATGTATAAGGGGAATTGATAGGGTCCACAATGGTAAAAGAGGAGGAGATTGGGAAAGATTGGTAAGAAGTAGAGAATTATTGTGGATTCTAAAATTAAATGTTAGGTCACCTGATGGGTTGAATTACAAGTCAGATTTGACTTATTTCTATTAACGCTGACAATAAATCTGTGTTGAGGGGAGATTGGGTTATTTTGTCTTGCCTATTCAGTTTCCATTATAAGATGTAATCTATATTGTAAGTCATCATATAGTAATATACATGAAGTACAGTTTTATATGGAAACTTTGATGCTTTTTTTTTTTTTTTTTCTTCTATAGGTAACATGTATGTTTGCATATTTGTTGATTCATGTATATTCACATGTTATGATATTTATTTATGTACTCATGCATATGCGCACTTTTTCTATTTGTGTCTGAAATAAGGTTGCATGCCTTGCTCTAACAGGTTCCTTCAGCCTGAACTAATCATTATAATTAATGAGAATATTCAAATGAGGTGTTTTAAGGGGAGAAGTTTTCATTGTATAAATGGTACAGAGTGGTCATTTTATACTTGCTAATAAAAAAGGAGAAGGGCGGCACTCACCGGGTAAACGA
Source organism: Allobates femoralis (assembly GCA_033576535.1). NCBI lineage: Eukaryota > Metazoa > Chordata > Amphibia > Anura > Aromobatidae > Allobates > Allobates femoralis. Next base: position 123,295,166 of record JARQOC010000011.1, read on the forward strand.
GATGGTCTCTTTATTCCAAATATCGGAAACAAACAGGGTGCAGGGAGGGGGCAAGAGGAGCCGCCGGACTACGGCACCGTTTCGCGACACGTGTCGCTTCTACGGGTCCAGGCACCTGGACCCGTAGAAGCGACACGTGTCGCGAAACGGTGCCGTAGTCCGGCGGCTCCTCTTGCCCCCTCCCTGCACCCTGTTTGTTTCCGATATTTGGAATAAAGAGACCATCTCGTTTACCCGGTGAGTGCCGCCCTTCTCCTTTTTTATTTGCTATCGCTGGTACTTTGGCTGTGCACCCCCGGTGGGAATTTGCCATTCCTGGAAGGGAATTCAACCGTGACCTTGGCCCCGCTAAGTGCCCTGATTGACTTGCTTACTATTCATTTTATACTTGCTGTTGACAAAGGACTGAACGTCCGAAACGCGTTCAGCTGTACGGGACTGCGTTCCTGATTTGTTTTTATCACCCTGGAACACTGAGTAAAGAAATTTGAAAAATTGAAGAAGCCGTCCAAGTGCCGGCTTTTTGTAAAGTTTAACCACGGGCAAGGACTGCCTTTCAAATTGTACTGAATGTTTGTGTTCCCCCAAGCAATCCACGTGCGGTATTTCACGTGCTAGAACAGTGGCAGAATTCCCAGGACAATTTGCAGGGCAACACACACACAGTGGGAACACCGACATCCTCAACATCATCCTTACTGGGCATGCAAATTGATGTAGCACTCCAAAATTCATGTCCACAGGGGCCTACATGAGGCAATATGTTGGGGGGGCGAGGCCTGGACGCCTAGGATGCTGGTCACATGAGCTGAGTGCTCTTTCCCTGAGATCCTGCAAAGCGGCATTTTCAGCACCTTTCCTGCATATTAATCAACCCACCCGCCTGCCTGCATCCTCACTGCTCATAGAGCATATCCCGGAGGAAGGTACAAGGTCTGTACTGAAATGCGTTGGAAATACTGATGGAATAAAGAAGGAGCTTGCATACTCTTGGCTTCCCTGGCATTTATTCGGGTACGGTGGGACGGCAGCGCAGATCACTAAAGCATGATCTCTCTCTGGTCTTTTTCTTGGATACATCACCACTGTTACGTGGGAGTGCAGATCCAGCAGCAGCTGTCTGAGCTAATTTACCAGTTGTTGGGAAACACAACTGGATCAGGTGAGCACATACACCTATGACGGTACTACCTTAAATCTCTTGCACCCTCAAGTGTACTTGCAGTATTACAGCAACTTCCTACAACAGATCTCACTGCTTCATCAACGTTAAATTAGGATTAAAGATATCCTGATGGCTTTTAGCACCGCAATGCTAAAAGACTTTTCTTTAATGTTAAAACCTGTTACATCTCACATTCAGGAAGTGGAGGGGAGAGTGTCCCATGTGGAGGACAAAGTGGGAGAATTTGCATCTTCCCATAACAACCTTATTGACTCCCACAATGACATGACAGAAGACATAGAAGCCATACATTATAAACTTATCAACTTGGAGGATCATAACCCCAGGAATAAGCTGAAATTAAGGGGGGTTCCAGAAACCGTCACACCCTCTGAGCTGAGGGGTTATGTGCAAGATTTAGTTCAAGCTGTGGTCACCTCCAGCTCACCATATGAGCTAATTATTGATCGAGCGCACAGAGTACCACGCCCAAGCCACTTGCTAGACCCTGTAACGAGGGATATTGTTACACGCATTAATTGCTATCATATTAAAGAGGAACTTCTGTCTTATTCCAGAAAGAAAGGATCTCTACCTTCACCTTTCCACCAAATCAAAATTTATGCTGATCTCTGCAGAGACACTGCGCTTCTGCAGACTAATGAATCCCATCACTGTGGCCCTCAGAGAATCTCAGGTGGCATACAACATGAACAACAAAGAATTATGGCATATTGTCTCTTCATATGGAAGAGGAAAAGATTTGCTTCGTACCTGGAATATGCAAGTGGAGGAACAACCTCAGAAACAAAGAGAGCCACCTGTAAGAGCAGAGAATGCATGGCAGAAAGCTCTCCCAAAAAGAAACAGGTACTAAAGATCTAATTATATCTAATTTTACTATCTTTTACTCAGGGGTGGCATCCTGACTGTCCGGTAAGGACAGTGATATACTCCCCCCGCAGAATTCCTACTCCCATGTTTTGTGGACTGAGGTGCAGTCCTCGTTTGTTTCATAACTTAAGTTCTGATTTCATCAGTTTGCATTGTTTTTGGTTTTTGTTTTTTTTCTATCTTTTTGCATACCTCTGGTTTATTCGGGTCTGGCCTTTTCCTGCTTTGCAGGGAACCCTGACAGGTGTAATGTGCAACCCATCAGTCATACTATCATCCGTATGTTTACAATATAGTTATTTCAATATGCTCACTTAATGTCAGAGGCCTAAACAGCCCTCATAAAAGATCTCATATGTGGAAAGAGGCAGTTGCAGCTAAATGTGAGTTGTTTTGCGCCCAGGAGACGCACGCATTGGAGAAAGACTCACTCATCGGCTCTTCCCCTATGTTGTCCAGTCTAATTTTTTGATAAAAAAAAGAAGAGAGGGGTGATAGTTAGCTATCAAGCGGACTGTCGCTTTCTCCTCTACTTATCTAGAACTTGACCCTGCAGGCTGTTATTTCATGCAATTGGGCACCATAAATAATGTTTTATATATTATAGCCGTCATTTATTCTCCAAACCAAGCGCATTCTCGATTTATCAAAAAATTATTAACTAGAATTAATAAGGTTAAACAGGGCCACGTAAACCTATGTGAGGATTTTAATTGTGTTTTTGATAACTCTCTGGACTCTTCCGCTACAACCTCCAGGGGGCTGCCTGTTCTCCCCCCTTTAGCCTTTTAGGAGTGTTGCCACGTTTTTTTTTTTGCCTTTCTCTGGATCGACATGTTAGGCTATGGGTTGAACTAGATGGACTTAAGGTCTTCCTTTAACCTTAAATACTATGTTACTATGTTATATGACATATGGAGGGTTCTTCATGCATGTGAGAAGGATTATACCTACTTTTCACAGGTACATATCACTCCTAGTCTCTGATAGACCTATTCTTGGTTAGCAGGTCTCTCCTTAATATCATAATCTCATCATAAATAGGTTTATTAATATGGTCGGACCACGTCCCCATAAAGAGGTCTACTCTGTGTCTCAGGACCAGGGCTACAGCAAAATGGAGGTGCAAGTGTAGGGAAAGGGTGCGCAGTCCAAAAAAAGTCTAATATTATATAAGGAAGGGACTGGCATCACCAATGTTAAGGTGCAAGCAACACAGGAGACACACCATTCCAGCTGATTTTAACTGCATTCGCAGGCTCATAAACCCATCCAAGCAGTAGTACACAGCAGAGAGTGTTAGCATAGGACCCGGTAAGATGAGAGCACTTTGGCGTAGTTACCGGGCTCTTCCACAGTGGCGCCAATGTTGAAGCTAAGTCTCTCTCTTCTTTTTTTCTAGTGCAGTATTTACTGTGATCCTATTTAATATATCCCTTTTAGCTGTACATATTGCCCTGCGTTTCATTGTTATCCCGTAGTCATTAGCCATTAGGTCTTCCACATTCATATTATGTTTAGTGTTGCATGAATTTCTCTTTTTGTAATATATTGGTTTTTTTTGCTTGCACCTTAACATTGGTGATGCCAGTCCCTTCCTTATATAATATTAGACTTTTTTTGGACTGTGCACCCTTCCCCCGTTCACATGACCGTCCAATCTTACTATTGATATGGGAGAATTCTGAAAGTGTGCAGTGCATGCGCCATGAGAATTCAGAGGCCTGCAGTCACCTAGACTTTAATCTCAAACCTGGACAAGCCCTTTAATTGTAACATTAAACACCTTAGCCCACTCCTAACAACATGTAATATATTCCAGCAGTCACTGTACCTGTAAGTGTAAAAAAATCGCATATGGATGATTGGTCACATTACATCTACTCAGACCACCGGGGGGGCACCAAACTGAACTTTTGCCCCAGGTGCCAGAAAACCTAGATACACCTCTGCTTAAAGCGTTAATCAGAGGCCACTTTATTAAAATAGGCCATAGCCTTAAAAAGCAAAGCGAAAAATGCTTATCAGACCTTACAACGTCGATCAGTTCACTGGAATACTCTTGTAAAAGAGCCCCGTCCCCTGCCCTAACGTGTAAACTACGTGATCTTTGACTGCAATTGCGGCAATTGCTCTTCCACAACTATGAAAAAAATCTTATGATCACTAGAGCCCATTACTACTCCCAAAATTATAAAGCGGGTAAACTGCTAGCATCCAGAGTGAAAATTAAAGCTTATAAAACAAAGATCCCCTTTTTGAGGAACTTATTCCCTAATTCCAAAATATACACTCCTCGGGAAATTGCCAATAAACTTAAGGATTACTATGCTTCTTTGTTAAACTTACATCCGAGAGCAGACCCCCATGGCCAATCAGCCCCTGATACGAATCTTTTTTTTGTCAAGCATTAATCTCCCAACTCTTGCACCAGACTAGTTAGAAATCTTAAACACACCTTTGACACAGACTGAATTGACCAAAGTGTTAAGCTCTCTCCCAGAGGCGAAGGCCCCAGGCCCGGACGGTCTTACAAATTTGTACTATAAAGTTTTCCAAAAGACTTTAGTCCCCCACTTATGCAAAACCCTACAACTGGCAGCAAATGAAGGGAGCTTTCCAAAAGAAATGCTGACTGCTACTGTCCTCAAACTCCTGAAGCAGGGAAAGCCACCGGAGGTGCCCCAAAACATCCACCCGATTTTATTGTTAAACATCGATGTCAAAATTTATGCTAAGTGGGAATTCATATTACCCAACTCCATAACATAGTCAAACGAAACTATGATTTGGTTGCCAATGATATTAGAATTGAACTCAATAGACTCTCTCCTCTGTGCCTCTCCTGGGTCGCCAGAATAAATTTAATCAAAATGCTTATCCTCCCCAAATTAGTATACCTATTTAGATGTCTCCCTATGGCATTCCCTCGTAGGTGTATATCCAAATTACAGGCCATGCTTAACTCTTTTATTTGGAGTGGTAAACCACACAGAGTATCTCATAACATTATGGTTCTCCCCTATAAACAGGGAGGGTTAGGTGTCCCTGACGTCTTATCCTATCACAGAGCTGCTCTTTTAGAACCAGCCAATCTCTGGTGGTCGGGAGAGATCATTTCTCCGCGTTGGCTGCAAATAGAATCTCATTATGCTTCGACTGGGTCTCTGAGGCTTCAATTGGAGGCCGGCCTCCTGCAGAGATTGGATAACAGTATTCCCTTACGCACTATGGGTGCACTCTTGAGATTGTGGTACTCCGTGGGTAGATCCCATCTCTCCTTCTTGTTTCACCATATCTCCCTCGAAGCAGTAGAAATCCCTGACATCTCTCTAACCCGATGGAAATCTAGGGGTATCCGTTTCCTAAGAGACATTCTGGATGATGATGGGGTTCAGTCATTCGCTGATCTTGTGCGAATGTTTGCACTTCCTAATCAGGTATTTTATCAATATCTTCAGGTACACCATGTACTACATACAGTCGGTTTGCCCCCCCGGGCTATTCCACTTGGAGAGGATTCTCTTCAACGGTATTTTAAAGCTTCCTCCACCCAACGGGGCGTCTCTATTATATATCGGGCCTTAACAGTTCCTTTGGATGGAGGAAAGCTTCTGTATATGGAGGCTTGGGAACGTCGGCTCTCCTTTACTGCTACTGCCGAGTCTTGGCACACTGCGTTCTCCCACGCTTCCAAATACTCATCTTGCCTTAACCACCTGGAACAGGCTAAAAAACTCCAGTTGAACTGGTATTTAACACTCCTTCGTTTACACAAATTTAATCCAGCTCTCTCTGGTATGTGCTGGAAAGATTGCCAACATATCGGTACTATGGAACACATGTGGTGGTTTTGTCCCCTAATACAGGTCTTCTGGAAACAAGTTGAATCCTTAATAATAAAAATTACCGGCATTCCCCTATTCTTGGATGCCCCAATGGCCCTCTTGGGAATAGGCCTAGATGAAACTCCCTCCTTAATCAGACCCATCTTGACTAATATTTTAATAGCGGGCAGAACATGTGTTGCTAGACATTGGAAGAAGTCATCTTCCCCTACGAAGGAAGAGGTGATCTCGCAACTTAATCTCCACATGCAACATGAGATTATCTTAGTACACGACTTCAATGCTAAGAATAGAATTTTGAATGGTTGGGATCTGTGGTCTTCCTCCTCCTACGCTAAGCAACTGTGACATGAAGCTGTGGGGCCTTTGCCGCCCCCTTTTTTTCTTTCATTTTTATCACTCTCAGCTATTTTCAATATGATGTTATGCTGGAATCCCTACTCATATGTATGTTTTTATATTTTCAATGGGCTCCCCCCACCTTTCTCCCATCTGACCCCTTCTTTCCTGTCTTCTCTCCTTACCCCTAACCCCTCTTTTGTTCTATGTTGCGAATTGTTGTGCTCAACTTGAACACCTATACTGCCTTTTTCCTGCATATCTATGTTAAAATCAATAAAAAATTATTGTTTAAAAAAAAAAAAAAAAATTATGCTAAGTGTATTGCTCTGAGATTGGCGCCTATCATTCCTTACCTTATTAACCCAGACCAGGCTGTTTTTGTGCATGGGTGGACTGCAGCTGACAACACTAGGAAGGTAATTGATTTGATAGATGTAATAAATAGAAGGGGATGCCAGCGGTGGTAGTGGCCTTAGACGCCGAGAAGGCATTCGACCGAGTGAGATGGTCGTTTGTCTTCTCGGTCTGGAGCGTATGGGGTTTGGGGGTCAGGTGCTGACTGCAATTAAAGCTCTGTATTCTGCTCTGTCGGCCAGGGTTTTCGTGAATGATACCATGTCGGAGGCATTACCCATTACAAATGGCACTAGGCAGGGGTGTCCCTTTTCCCCCCTAGTTTTCATTTTAGCTTTAGAACCATTTGCCCAAGCAATTAGACAAAGCCCAGATATCTGAGGCATAGAGGTGGGGAAACAATCTCATTGCATCACGTTGAATGCTGCTGATGTGATATTGACATTAGCACGCCCCCTGGAATCTTTGCCGGCAGTTCTAGAGATTGAAAGTATGTCCTCCTATCTTACTACAAAATGAAAGAGAATAAATACCATTGCCACAGTTGAAGCGCCTTAAAGCCATTGTGGGGATGGACTGGCAGATGGAGTAAATTTTATACTTGGGAACGGTGGTGACATAATTCTCCATTAATTTGTATAAAGCCAATTACCTCCCCCTATTAACAGATATTGAGAATGAGATGAGCAGACTCCAAAAGTTTGAAGTCTCTTGGGTGAGTCGTATTGCATTGTTTAAGATGTTTATTACTGCCCAAAATGTTATATTTATTTTGCACGGTGCCGATATCACTTCGAAGGTGTTTTTTCAACACTATCATAAACTCCTGAACGCCTTCATCTAGGGAGGAAAGCGGCCTCGTTTGTCGAGACATTTGTTACAACGTGCAAAGCTAGTAGGAGGGGTGGGACTCCCTAATGTGAACAATTACTATATAGCAACTCAACTCCGCCAGTTGAAGAATTGGTGGAACCACGACCCTCCAAGTAGGTGGTCCCAAATAGAGGCACATTTTGCACCCTCACACGATCTCAAGGCAGTGCTATGGGCAGCTCTGATTAACCCACGGAACCTGGGGGCCCTCCTCCCACTAACTAAGCACTCCCTGTCAAATTTGCTTCAGGTTCATTCCTCCACCTAGACACACATCCCTGCGTTGCCCCTAGAATCACCTTTAGAACTTTTGGAGGTCTTATCAGAGGATTTTGACCTGTACCATTGTACAATAGCGTGATCACTGTATGAAGTGTTATAGTTGAAGATCGCTCTCTTTTACCCTTTGCCCAGTTGCAAAATATGTTTGGCTTAACTTTTAAAGACAATTTCTCATATCTCCGAGTACAACACATTTTAAAGAAATATCTAAACTTCCCATATAGGGTCAATAGTGATATTTTTAGGACCCTCTCATCTTCCTCATCCCTGGATATGGGCTTGAGACCCCTTTATGATTGGGACATAAGAGAAGATTCGTAAGATCTACACCCTTCGTACCTTGGGGAAAAAGACCTTGGTAAAACCATACCTGACCAGGACTTGTTAAGAGCAATTAAATTGGCAGGCTGGACGTTTGTTTGTGCGGCCCACTTCGAATCACACTTGAAGCTGATACTCCACTATTTTACTCCCATGAAGCTTCATTCCATGATTCCCAACACTTCACACCTATATTGGCGAAACTGTAATCAGGCGGGGTCCTTATATCATACTGGATGGTGGCCCGATTCTAACGCATCGGGTATTCTAGAATATGTATGTAGTTGACATGCTGTGACTGACAGAACTTGTTCAGTCAATGTGAGTGAACTACATATATATATATTTATATCTACTATATAATTGTCTATGGGTTTTTTGAGTGTGTCTGTAACCGACCGCGGTGACCAATCAGAAGAGTACTGCGGCTTGGCACGCGGTTTGAATGCCGTGAAGTGCACCACCGCTGCGAGCAGCCTGGAGATGACCGGCTGATGCCGGTCATCTCCCGGCTAGCTCGCCACTGACTGGAGCTCAGCCGCGGCACAGAGATCAGCGGCTCGCCAGCTGGGTAATGACCGGCTAACGCTGGTCATCTCCTGGCTGGCTCGCCGCGGACCTCCATGCCGCAGGTAGCCGCGGCTGAGCTCCGGTTGGCGGCTCCCCAGCCAGGAGACGACTGGCTAACACCGGTCGTCTCCCGGCTGGCTCGCGCGTGCTGGGTCCACCGTTTGCCAGATCGTGCATACCTGCAGAAGCGGTGCTCATGCGCCGCTTCCGCCGGGCTGCAAATTGGCACGAAATTCGAATGTTAAGCACACGCTATTTGCATACTCTGAGCTGCCTCTGTGTGGCGCGCGATTTCGGTTACAGACACACTCAAAAAACCCTTAGACAATTATATAGTAGATCATCATATATTTTGGGATTGTCCAATTATAACTTCTTTGTGGGATCATGCTTTTAGACTTATTTCACTTGTGGTGGGACAGATCATCCAGCTGACTTCCGAGGTGGCTCTCCTCCTCTTAAACCTACATGCATTCCCCCCGTGCTCTAGAGTTGGAACGACTCCTATTGTGTTAGCGACAAGACTCCTATTAGCTAATAATTGGAAAACAGATGTTATTCCTAAGAAAGTGGCCATAGCTCAAGCTGTTAACACCATGTTTATTTTTGAAAAAATGTTAGCCCACAAAAATAACGCCTTACAGAAGTTCACCAGGGATTGGCAGGCTTGGCATTGGCAGTCAGCGAGTCTTAGTTGAACAAGTCAAATAAAGGTTGGGGGTGAGCCTGGGGAGGAGAAGGTTGAGACCGGAGCGCTTTGTTTACCCTACAATGGTTGTATAATTGCGCATTTATTCTACATTGACCTCTGTTGCACATTTGTGCTAATGTTGTATGATAATATTTTCAATAAAAACTCATTTAAAATAAAAGCAATGTTACCCTTGCCACTGGTACAATCATTTACAAAAATGGCACCACAAGAAGTATGTCAGCCAGCACACAATGTGGAGTATGCAGACCAGCCACACCAAACCTTTGACTCACAAGGTTTTCACCATGGTCCAGGGACTGTCAATTTTCTGAGGCAAACTAATTTTGGCTGTTCTCACAGCCAACATACAAACATACCAAGGGTACCAATAACAGTATTCAAAGGAATGATTATGGTAGTATGCCACAACCAGCAGGCAATACCATGCTTACCAACCACCCATTCAGGGCCACACACAACTTACAGCCCTTCTATGCCCAGTCAACTCGAGAGCAATTTCCAGAAGTCAGGAAATGAGCTCTCTCAACAGAGCATTCCAGATTCCCAAAACTCAAGTACAGATCCGAATGCAGGGTCAAACCATGATACACAAACATTTAATTGTCAATGTTAAAGGAAAGTGTAATGTTGGGAAAAAAGCCTTTTTACCCCCCATGTACGGGAAATTGATACATATGAGCAAAATATGTTCAACTAGAAAAAAGGCCCGATGCTATTGCATCGGGAGTGCGGTGAAATTAATTGTGTGTATCCTTAGTCGTGCTAACAGGAGCAGTAAACATGTGTGACACTATTTGCGCTTTTGAAAAAAACTGTGATTGAATTTGGGTATTCTATATGTAGCTTGATTTAAGTAATTTGAAACATGTGCATTGTGTGCTGTATTTAGGTAAGTAGTGTGGTGTTTGTTGGCTGATGTGTATTATGTGTTGTATCTTGTGTTTGCAGTGTGTGTGTCTTTAAACGACAGTGTGTTGTAATCGAATGTGACTGTAAATGATTGTGGTATAGTGTTTTGTGTTTGTGTGATTGTGCGTGTGTAAAGAAAAAAACTGTAAAGAATTAAAAGCATAGTTTTTATTTACATTTCCAAAAGTAAGTGCAAAGCATCATACTATTACTTAATAGTGACAGAAAAAAAAAAGTATATAAGTTTAGTGTAAAGGTTGTTATGTTTCAGATAAATACCTGTATATACTCGTGTATAAGCCGACCCGTGTATAAGCCGACCCCCTACTTTTGCCCCCAAAACCTGGGAAAACCTATTGACTCGTGTATAAGCCGAGTCCCGAATACAGTATACAGGACTCGGATTCGTAAACTCGCTGACCTCAGACTCGCTCAGAATCGCTCAGAATCGCTCAGACTCGCTCAGACTCGCTCAGATCGCTCAGAATTGCTCAGAATTGCTCAGAATTCGCTCAGAATCGCTCAGAATTGCTCAGAATCCTAAGACTCGCTCAGAATCGCTAAGACTCGCTCAGAATCGCTAAGACTCGCTCAGAATCGCTAAGACTCGCTCAGACTCGCTACTGACAGCGGGTATCCGAGTCCCTAATACAGTGACTCGCGTATAAGCCGAGGGGGGGACTTTTCAGCCCGATTTTTGGGCTGAAAAACTCGGCTTATACGCGAGTATATACGGTAGATGTCACTATAAAAAGTTAAAAATAATCAATAAGGAAAAAACTGTAGACATAATACATATATATGTATATAAAATATATTGTGTGTGTGTGTGTGTATATATATATACATATACATAAAATAGAAATACAATTCATTAAAGTAGTTAATACATATGTTTTTTAACTATGTGTGTAGTGTAGGTTTAACAATGGTAAGGTAGAAATACAAATACATATGAATATGTATCTATATAGCAATGTGTGTATCTATATTGAGTAGATCCACAGGAGGAGATATGGTGAACAGCCGCCCACCCTTCTCTATAGCTGTTCACAAAAAACCTACCCAATTAAAAGACAACTAAGTGTATTAGATCTTTGACACAATATTATCAAAAAATGGTTTCCATCATCAACTGTGTAACGGTTGATGATACATATCTGTCCTGTGATTACGTTAAATAATAGTATATATAGATATATACAGATAAACACAGAAATTAGCAATGGAATTAATAATGTGACCTTAATGTAATGTATCAGGGCTATGTGTACTATGTAATATGTATGTGTAGAAAAGTAAGGTCTATAGTAAGGTCACTAAATGAGTATTGATGTTATGTGATACTATGTGTATATTAGTGGTAGAAGTGAAGAGGAACTTTACTGTAAAACATTTTTATAAACAACATTTATAGTGAAGACTTTATCACTACCATAATCCTTTTTTAGTATTTAGGTTTCACAGTAGCATGACAATAGTTCCTATTTTTAATTGTAGGTGATGTGGTGGCATGCCAGATGGTGTCAGATAATGTAAAAATTCAATGGGGTACTGTTCAGTTTCATTAGCATCATCAGTAACCACGGAATCATCACTTGTATATAATACATATTGGCCACTTAATCGGTCCATAATTTGAGAATTGAGAAATTCCACATCCTCATTTTTTGGGCACAGTATTTCATGTGATGCAGCATACAAAACACTTTCAGTGTCGTTAACATTAATATGAATGTTTGTGCAAATAAATCTGTGACTAAACAGGCAGAAGACAGCATGTCTGGAGGAATTTCAATCACATCCTCTTCAAGATTGTAGTCATTTGAGAGCTGACCATTGCCTAGTTTAAGTAACCAATTGCTATAATCTAGATCCCTGGATCTCATGATGGTTATATAGTGGGAGTCGTGTGAAGTGTTGCCATAGTTGACAATATTTAAGACAACAATTGACAATGTCAGTTCTGGTGGCATGCATATTAACAGGAAGTCAATCTCCTCCAAGAATGAAAACTTTTCCACCGAAGAGAACGTTATTTTTGTGATCTACATGTATAGTCATAACATCACGTAAAAGTCTATCAATAACAGTCAAAGAATGGTTTTGTGCCATAGTACACTCATCAAGTATAAAAAGTTTTGTGCTTTTTAAAATATTTGCAGCGTTAGTGTCCGTTGTAATCCTGGAAATAGATGTTTCATTAATGGGAATAGGAATGCCATACAGAGAATGCATAGTTCGACCTCCTGGCAGTAAATTTGCAGCAATTCCAGTAGTAACAGCAGGTGAGACCAAATGTCCTTGTCCTCTGACATAATGTATAAGTACATGGTACAAATAGGTTTTTCCACTGCCACCAGGACCATCAATGAAGAAACACTTAGGTGTGGCTGTGTTGTTTTGTAGAGCATCTACAATGGCATTGAAAGCAAAGAGTTGATCAGGATTTAGATGTTGTTTCATTTCAGTTGCAGTAGCTAATTCATAGTATCTATCGTAGTCGTTTTGAGGCAAATTCAAGAAAGAATTGCCATGTATTATTAAGACATCTTGAACCTCTTTCATAGCATAGCTTTCGTAGTTAACAGAGTTCACTGTGGTTATGGTGTTTGTAACAGTAGTCTTGAATGAAATGTGTTTTAAATTCAGTCCACAAATCACTGGGAGTAGTAGGTGTTCCAAAAATGCAGATGTAAGCAAACATCTCCCAAAGTTGTGTAGGCATGTTCATCACAGTGGCATCTAGTATAGTATTTCTCCAGACACTATCATCAATTAATAAACCAAGAGTGAAAGCAGCATCACGAAAGGTGTGATATGTAATACCGTGGACAGATTTAAGGTCCTAAAAACTTGTAGCTCCTTTGATATGTAATAACAGCAAATGTAAATAATAGCGTTCTTGGTCTTTGAGACTGACTGTATAAATACTTCCAATGACAGTGTGGCCTCTTTGTTTTCTAGGTTCCCATATGCCATGTTTGAAAATGTAGTGTTCTGGAATCTCTCTGTAGTAATATTGATGAGCATTACGGTCGGTGGTATTAAGGTGAAAGAACGCCATAAGTGTTGAATTTTTAAGTAGTTTTTGTTGAATGTTGGTAATGGGCTCATCTTCATGGAAATATAGTGGTTGAGAGTTGGGTAGATGAACTGCAAGGCGAATAATGGCATGTAATTGTTTATGCATGGGATAAGTGAAGATTCTCCAGACAGCCTCAGGTGCACTAACATAACGTGAATCGACAAATTGGTGAGTTTCCTCATGCTGGAGAAGAGTTTGAGCTATGTCAATATTAGCCTTTTCATGTCCTTTATATACATATTTAAATAAATACATGACACTTTGGATGCTGGCACAAATTTATACATTAATATGGCAGTTGTACTTTTTAAGCAAATAAGGGTTATAAGGGACAACCCATGTATTGTCGATTGTTAGATAATCAAAAAGTCTCGAAGTGAAAGACAAAAACAAAAAGGGGGCGCAATAGTGCAATATCGCCTGTGAAATGGATTTCCTTAATTGTGGACCTGTGCCTACTAACCTTATAGTGTTGTGCGGTCCATGCACAACACTGGTGAGAAATGAGAAAGGTTTTAGGGGTCCTCCTCTTTATGGTGGCTCACGCCATTATCCTCTCCTTATGGTGGGCTGGGAGTCTCCTACCCTGCGACCTCCAAAGCTCCAGTGTTTAGTGGCTTTCTAGGTGACCGAAGGTCCTGCACTTTGCGACCGAGCTGCTCCTGCCGTGCACTCTTGGAGATAATAGAATGAAATAATATACAGCACGGTCTCTTGTGGGCGCTCGAATCACGGCGCGGACTCCGGTCCAGTTGAAAATCCTTTATTGGCAAAACCTCCTTCCCCACAACATGTTTCAACGGTCACACACCGTCTTCCTCAGGTGGAATGGAGGCTAAGTAAACATTAAAACTTTATATAGGGCGGCCCAGAATCCCATTGGGCCGATAAGATTAGTATACACCTTTTTATTAACTCATTAATCCCTAAAACCAGAGGTAACTGTGTAAACTAACCAAGATTCTGGTTTATATCTCAATACATCAACATATGATAAATAAATATATAATTATTATGTAACCAGTAATTAAAAACACAGATTGTAAACCAATAAAAATTGTATAAAAATTGTATAAAAAGTAAGAATCTAATATATAATTACCCTAAGGCCACTTCCGTCATATTCGGCAGTGTTTCCGTCGTCGTATGCGTGGCTGCCACACTCGCAATGCCTTTGCGAGTCCTTGCTGAGTCTCTCTCTCTCTCTCCTGCCACACTCGCAATGCCTTTGCGAGTCCTTCCAGAGTCTCTCCTCATTTGCAATGCCTTTGCGAGTCCATGCACAGTCTCTCACTCTCAGGACCTGAGATGATGTCACTGGTATGGGCGGGGCTATATCACATGACTGTCACATCATCACAGGCACTTTCATTGCTGCAGTCAGCACAGGAGACAGCATGCCGCTGTCTCACATCAGACGTGTCCTCATCACTGATTCTCTGCCTCTGACATCCTGCGATCACAAGGGAACATAGAGGTGACAGAGGACCCCGGACTGAGCCCCCAAGAGCTGATCTACAGGATACAGGTGAGAGGAGGCTGCACAGGAGCAACACTCTGCAGTGAGCAGCCTGCACAGGAGCAATGCTCTGCAGAGGGGAGGCTGCACAGGAGTAATGCTCTGCAGAGAGCAGGCTGCACAGGAGCATTGCTCTGCAGAGGGGAGGCTGCACAGGAGCAATGCTCTGCAGAGAGAGGCTGCTCAGGAGCAATGTTCTGCAGAGAGGAGGCTGCACAGGAGCAATGTTCTGCAGAGAGGAGGCTGCACAGGAGCATTGCTCTGCAGAGGGGAGGCTACACAGGAGCAATGTTATGCAGAGAGGAGGCTGCACAGGAGCAATGTTCTGCAGAGAGGAGGCTGCACAGGAGCATTGCTCCAAATGCAAGAGAGGGAGAGCTGCACAGGAGCAATGTTCTGCAGAGAGGAGGCTGCACAGGAGCATTGCTCTGCAGAGAGGAGGCTGCACAGGAGCATTGCTCTGCAGAGAGGAGGCTGCACAGGAGCAATGTTCTGCAGAGAGGAGGCTGCACAGGAGCATTGCTCTGCAGAGAGGAGGCTGCACAGGAGCATTGCTCTGCAGAGAGGAGGCTTCACAGGAGCAATGCTCTGCAGAGAGGAGGCTGCACAGGAGCAATGCTCTGCAGAGAGGAGGCTGCACAGGAGCGATGCTCTGCAGGGAGGAGGCTGCACAGGAGCAATGCTCTGCAGAGAGGAGGCTGCACAGGAGCATTGCTCTGCAGAGAGGAGGCTACACAGGAGCAATGCTCTGCAGAGAGGAGGCTGCACAGGAGCAATGCTCTGCAGAGAGGAGGCTGCACAGAAGCAATGCTCTGCAGAGAGGAGGCTGCACAGGAGCGATGCTCTGCAGGGAGGAGGCTGCACAGGAGCAATACTCAGCAGAGAGGAGCCTGCACAAGAGCAATGCTCTGCATGAGTGGAGCCAACATGCTGGCGACGGCGGAGTGAAAATGCCGTGGCGCGGAACACGATGACCCGCTGGTAAGTATGACAGTCAGAGTGCCTCTGCAATACTCTGCAGAGAGGAGGCTGCACAGGAGCAATGCTCTACACTAAGGAGGCTGCACAGGAGCAATGCTCTGCAGAGAGGAGGCTGCACAGGAGCAATGCTCTGCACAGAGGATGCTGCACAGGAGCATTGCTCTGCATGAGGGGAGGCTGCACAGGAGCAATGCTGGCAGAGAGGAGGAGGCTGCACAGGAGCAATGCTCTGCAGAGAGGAGGCTGCACAGGAGCAATACTCAGCAGAGAGGAGCCTGCACAGGAGCAATGCTCTGCATGAGTGGAGCCAACATGCTGGCGACGGCGGAGTGAAAATGGCCGATGACCCGCTGGTAAGTATGACAGGCAGAGTGCCTCTGTCCTCTGCTGACCACTCTGCCCGCCGCACTGCGCTGACCACTCTGCCCACCCCACTCACTGCTAACCACTGAGCCACCATACTCCTGCTAACCACTGAGCCACCGCGCACTACTAACCACTGAGCCACCGCGCAGTGCTAAAGTGCTAACCACTGAGCCACCGCGCAGTCTAAAGTGCTAACCACTGAGCTACCGCGCAGTGCTAACCACTGAGCCACCGCCCAGTGCTAACCACTGAGCCACCGCTCAGTGCTAATCACTGAGCACACCCGCCGCCAGTGCTAACCACTGAGCCACCGCGCAGTGCTAACCACTGAGCCACCGCGCAGTGCTAACCACTGAGCCACCGCGCAGTGCTAACCACTGAGCCACCGCGCAGTGCTAACCACTGAGCCACCGTATACAGTGCTAACCACTGAGCCACCGTATACAGTGCTAACCACTGAGCCACCGTATACAGTGCTAACCACTGAGCCACCGTATACAGTGCTAACCACTGAGCCACCGTATACAGTGCTAACCACTGAGCCACCGTATACAGTGCTAACCACTGAGCCACCGTATACAGTGCTAACCACTGAGCCACCGTATACAGTGCTAACCACTGAGCCACCGTATACAGTGCTAACCACTGAGCCACCGTATACAGTGCTAACCACTGAGCCACCATATACAGTGCTAACCACTGAGCCACCGTATACAGTGCTAACCACTGAGCCACCATATACAGTGCTAACCACTGAGCCACCTGTATACACACAATTAATTTCACCGCACTCCCCTAAATATTAGTAAATAAACTATATATGCACTCTAGACTACCCGATTCTTTAGAATCGGGCCCACAGCTAGTAGATGATAAAAGACAAAAAAAAAATTCTCTTTTTTTTTTCCTTTTTTTTTTTTTTTGTCTTTTTCTCCCTCTTTCTCCCTTCTTTCTCCTCTCCTCCTTTTTTCTCCTTTTTACCCTCCTCCCCTATCTCTCCTATGTTAATGTAAAACTGTTCTAAAAATGACATAATCAAACAATCATTGTCTATATGGAATTAACCCTTCATATATTAAAACATTCCTTATACCAAAATTGAAATCTTCATTATCCTTGACAGCCCTCAATCCAAAAAATAAATAAATAAAATAAAATAAAAAATAATAATAAAATAAATTAAAATAATAAATAAATAAATTAAAAGGAAAAAAAAAAATATATATATATACATATATATACACATACATTAAAAATTTTTTAACAAAAAAAGAGAAAATATATAAAAAATAAAGCAAGAGACCAGGATTAAACAAAGATCTCAGATAAACTAGGGGGCAAATCAATTCCTGGACACTTTTTCTATTATCAGGTTGAGACCCTCTGGGTGTAGTGTCCCCAATCTGAATATCCAGTAATTCTCCTTCTTGATCAATTTGCTCAATCTATCCTGTCCACCCTCCCGTATTTGGTCAATTATAATGAGACTCATCTTACTGGGATCTCTCTGATGGTATCTGTCATAGTGTCGTGAGACACTGTGTTGTTGAAAACCAGATCTTATATTCTGTCTATGTTTGATTAGACGATTGTGTGCAGCCTGTATCGTTCTACCCACATACTGTAACCCGCAAGGGCATTCCAATAAATAGACTATATAGGAGGATTGACAGGTTACTCTGTCTTATCTCAAATTTCTCTTTGGTTGTATTAGACATAAAATGTTTGGTTCCATCCTGTATTATATCACAACACAAACATTTCCCAACTTTGCAAGAATAGCACCCCCATTTCTCAGCGGGTAATTCAACCACAGATTTTAACATCTCATCCCTTTTCTTAATGTTACTGGGGGCTACTAGGTTTTTCAAATTCTTATTTTTCCTGAAAATTATGGTTGGTTTTTCTGGGATGCTCAACCCTAACAGGGGATCCCCTTTCAAAACAAACCAATATTTCCCCAAAAGGGAGCGTATCACTTTTCGTGATTGACAATAAGTTGTTACAAAACTCCACCTACTCCTATCCCTATTCCAAACTGATACATCTCCCTTTTCTGCCATTTTTCTCAAACAACCTTCTTGTGAAAGTGACTTTGTTTTGACATAAGCATCTTTAAGAATTCTTTTAGGATAACCCTTTTCTTTAAACCTCTGTCTCAGAATGGACGATTCTGAGACAAAGTCAATATCTTTAGAGCAATTCTTGCGAATCCGCCAGTATTGCCCATAGGGTATGTTTTTCAACCAGGCAGGGAGATGACCACTATTAAATTGGAGGTAGCTGTTCACATCCACTGCTTTGAAATGAGTGGACGTGTACAGCCTCCCTTCATCATCAAATTTAACCATAAGGTCTAAATATTGGATTGCCGTGAGAGAATAATTTGCTGTAAAGGCAAGACCCCACTGGTTGTCATTAAGCTTCTCAGTGAAAGCCTGTGCCTCAGGAATTGTTCCCCTCCAAATAATAAATAAGTCATCAATATAACTTATGTTGTTCTCTAGTATAAATGTGAAGGCCATCAAATTTATACTAGAGAACAACATATTCACCTTCAATGAGGGAACTTACAAACAAAGGAAGGGCTGTGCGATGGGGACGCGATTCGCACCCAGTTATGCCAACATATTCATGGGTGCAGTCGAGTCCGTCCTCATCGCACAGCCCCCTTCGGGCTCGACATCTGAACAGTCCTTGACCAGAGGGATTGTTTTCTATAGACGTTATATTGATGACTTATTTATTATTTGGAGGGGAACAATTCCTGAGGCACAGGCCTTCACTGAGAAGCTTAATGACAACCAGTGGGGTCTTGCCTTTACAGCAAATTATTCTCTCACGGCAATCCAATATTTAGACCTTATGGTTAAATTTGATGATGAAGGGAGGCTGTACACGTCCACTCATTTCAAAGCAGTGGATGTGAACAGCTACCTCCAATTTAATAGTGGTCATCTCCCTGCCTGGTTGAAAAACATACCCTATGGGCAATACTGGCGGATTCGCAAGAATTGCTCTAAAGATATTGACTTTGTCTCAGAATCGTCCATTCTGAGACAGAGGTTTAAAGAAAAGGGTTATCCTAAAAGAATTCTTAAAGATGCTTATGTCAAAACAAAGTCACTTTCACAAGAAGGTTGTTTGAGAAAAATGGCAGAAAAGGGAGATGTATCAGTTTGGAATAGGGATAGGAGTAGGTGGAGTTTTGTAACAACTTATTGTCAATCACGAAAAGTGATACGCTCCCTTTTGGGGAAATATTGGTTTGTTTTGAAAGGGGATCCCCTGTTAGGGTTGAGCATCCCAGAAAAACCAACCATAATTTTCAGGAAAAATAAGAATTTGAAAAACCTAGTAGCCCCCAGTAACATTAAGAAAAGGGATGAGATGTTAAAAACTGTGGTTGAATTACCCGCTGAGAAATGGGGGTGCTATTCTTGCAAAGTTGGGAAATGTTTGTGTTGTGATATAATACAGGATGGAACCAAACATTTTATGTCTAATACAACCAAAGAGAAATTTGAGATAAGACAAAGAGTAACCTGTCAATCCTCCTATATACCGTATATACTCGTGTATAAGCCGACCCGTGTATAAGCCGACCCCCCTACTTTTGCCCCCAAAACCTGGGAAAACCTATTGACTCGTGTATAAGCCGAGGGTGGACCCCAGCACAGGTATACAGCCCCCAGCAGTGTGGTATACAGGCCCCCCAGTGGTATACAGGCCTCCCCAGTGTTAGTATACAGCAGCCTCCCCAGTGGTAGTATACAGCAGCCTCCCCAGTGGTAGTATACAGCAGCCTCCCCAGTGGTATATACAGCAGAACCAGTAGTATACAGCAGCCTCCCCAGTGGTATATACAGGGCCCCAGTGGATACAGGCCCCAGTGGTGCATACAGGGGCACCCAGTGGTGCATACAGGGCCCCAGTGGTGCATACAGGGCCCCAGTGGTGTATACAGGGTGCCAACCACCCCCTTGCTGTCAGCCACCTGTAAAGGAATAGAACATTATACTTATCCCTGTCCTGTCGCCGCCACCGCTCTCTGACACCGCGCGCTCCTCCGTCTTCATCCAGCTTCTTCCTGCTGTGACCGGCGGGCACAGGCAAGGACAGAGCGGGACGGAGGAGAAAGAGGACAGAGCTGGACGGAGGAGAAAGAGGACAGAGCGGGACGGAGTAGAAAGAGGACAGAGCGGGACGGAGTAGAAAGAGGACAGAGCGGGACGGAGGATAAAGAGGACAGAGCGGGACGGAAGAGAAAGAGGACAGAGCGGGACGGAGGAGAAAGAGGACAGAGCGGGACGGAGGAGAAAGAGGACAGAGCGGGACGGAGGAGAAAGAGGACAGAGCGGGACGGAGGAGAAAGAGGACAGAGCGGGACGGAGGAGAAAGAGGACAGAGCGGGACGGAGGAAAAGAGGACAGAGCGGGACGGAGGACAAAGTGGACACAGAGGGACGGTATGGTAAATATGTCCACCAACCTGGTATATATGGGCCCATACTGGTATATGTCCCCATCTGTACACTGGATATATAATGCACTGTATTGATCACACCTGGTACTGCCTACAGGACATCACATATATATGGAGCCATATAAAATAATATGTGATGTCCTGTAGAATTAGATGTGATCAGTCAGTGCAGGGCTCTGTATACTGAGGTCTGTGGTGTCTGCTGGGGTCATAGTGCAGGGCTCTGTATACCGAGGTCTGTGATGTCTGCTGGGGTCATAGTGCAGGGCTCTGTATACTGAGGTCTGTGGTGTCTGCTGGGGTCATAGTGCAGGGCTCTGTATACCGAGGTCTGTGGTGTCTGCTGGGGTCATAGTGCAGGGCTCTGTATACTGAGGTCTGTGGTGTCTGCTGGGGTCAGAGTGATTTATTGCAGGAGTCTGCTCTTTCCTGTAGGTCGGGTGATGCTGGAGCCGATAATCCAGCACTAACAGCCCGACCTGATCTGCCACAGACTCCTGCAATCACTCACTCTGATCCTCAGCAGAGCAGCCCCTGACCGGACTGAGGAGCGTCCTGCTGCCCTCCTGCCCCACACCATGATTAATGACCTCCTGCTTACCGGCATCTTCTGAGGTCTAGTCCATCCACAAGCTGCTCTCCGGGAGGCTGAAGGAGCAGGTGAAGTGTCCTTCTGCTGACCCCATACACACAGTGTGCAGGGGGCCTGTCTGCAGCTGCTGATGTAATCTGCGAGCAGCCGGGCGGGAGAATAGTTATATTCAAATCCACAGTGCGTTCCCCTGGCAGCCCGAGCAGCTCCAGCAGCTGAGGTTGGTCCGTCCACTGCACTCCCAGGCCCAGTCGCAGTCCCGACCGCTGCGACTGTGATTGTAGCACCCAGAGCAGTGGAGGCAGGGGCACGTACAAGAGGGGAAGGGGGGCCTGGTGCAGCTGAACCACGGTAATTCCGCCTAGACTCGTGTATAAGCCGAGGGGGAACTTTTCAGCACATTTTTTGTGCTGAAAAACTCGGCTTATACACGAGTATAAACGGTAGTCTATTTATTGAATGCCCTTGCGGGTTACAGTATGTGGGTAGAAGATACAGGCTGCACACAATCGTCTAAACAAACATAGACAGAATATAAGATCTGGTTTTCAACAACACAGTGTCTCACGACACTATGACAGATACCATCAGAGAGATCCCAGTAAGATGAGTCTCATTATAATTGACCAAATACGGGAGGGTGGACAGGATAGATTGAGCAAATTGATCAAGAAGGAGAATTACTGGATATTCAGATTGGGGACACTACACCCAGAGGGTCTCAACCTGATAATAGAAAAAGTGTCCAGGAATTGATTTGCCCCCTAGTTTATCTGAGATCTTTGTTTAATCCTGGTCTCTTGCTTTATTTTTATATATTTTCTCTTTTTTTGTTAAAATTTTTTTTAATGTATGTGTATATATATATGTGTATATATATGTATATATATATATATTTTTTTTTTTCTTTTAATTTATTTATTTATTATTTTAATTTATTTTATTATTATTTTTTATTTTATTTTATTTATTTATTTATTTTTTGGATTGAGGGCTGTCAAGGATAATGAAGATTTCAATTTTGGTATAAGGAATGTGTTAATATGTTTTAATATATGAAGGGTTAATTCCATATAGACTATGATTGTTTGATTATGTCATTTTTAGAACAGTTTTACATTAACATAGGAGAGAGAGGGGAGGAGGGTAAAAAGGAGAAAAAAGGAGGAGAGGAAAAAGAAAGGAGAAAGAGGGAGAAAAAGAAAAAAAAAAAAAAAAGGAAAAAAAAGAGAATTTTTTTTTTGTCTTTTATCATCTATTCTTACTTTTTATACAATTTTTATACAATTTTTATTGGTTTACAATCTGTGTTTTTAATTACTGGTACATATATATATATATATATATATATTTTAT
This sequence comes from Allobates femoralis, assembly GCA_033576535.1. Classification (NCBI taxonomy): domain Eukaryota; kingdom Metazoa; phylum Chordata; class Amphibia; order Anura; family Aromobatidae; genus Allobates; species Allobates femoralis. Next base: position 123,317,826 of record JARQOC010000011.1, read on the forward strand.
AACATATGTTGATGTGTTGAGATATAAACCAGAATCTTGGTTCGTTTACACAGTTACCTCTGGTTTTAGGGATTAATGAGTTAATAAAAAGGTGTATACTAATCTTATCGGCCCAATGGGATTCTGGGCCGCCCTATATAAAGTTTTAATGTTTACTTAGCCTCCATTCCACCTGAGGAAGACGGTGTGTGACCGTTGAAACATGTTGTGGGGAAGGAGGTTTTGCCAATAAAGGATTTTCAACTGGACCGGAGTCCGCGCCGTGATTCGAGCGCCCACAAGAGACCGTGCTGTATATTATTTTATTTCGAAAGACACAAGGGCGGGTGTAGAAAATTTACAATTTTTATTTAGGATACTTGAAAAACAAGTTCAATCCATATATTCATTAACAAATAAAAAAAGGGAAGACATATGAATATCAGCAAGAAGCCACTGGGTATTTTACAATGGCAGAAATTGAAGCAATATCCGGCGGTACAATTATAGGGGAGGGCGGGTGACTAAACGGCAGGCATGTAAATATACAAACTTGTTAATTGATATCCGTGATAAACTAATTAGTCTAAAATATTACATATACTGAAGATTAGACTCATTTGATTTAATATAGAAGGCAATTATATGTCACAGTACACTCAATGTAGGCATTTCTCTCAATATGAGATCTGCTGCCGTGATTTACCTGACAAAAAAGCCTTACTACCACAAATACTATCACCTATTATCATTTAAAAAGACTTAGACACCAATATAGCCAATGTGTCAACAATGACTAATCTGAAAGTAGCTTCACCATTTACATTTCACACTTCATATTACCATATGGCTAATCTGTGATGCCTTAATCAGTGATGCTATGTGAGGTGCAAAGCAGTAAGTGTACAGTGGCACACTAATCCACCACTACCATGACCAACTCACAGTCCCACCTGAAAAAAACATTCACAGTAAAAAACCATAGTGTGAGTAGTACAATGGAGCACTCAGAGAGGTCAGAGGTGATCCAAACACATTTTGCACAATATCAGTCAAGGACAACCATTACATACCTCCGTGGATGTTAATAAGAGTCACGTCCTGGCCTACCCTAGAACCCTACGCGTTTCGTCGTAGGACTTCCTCAGGGAGGGTGTGCTATGTGGGGACCTATCTCGAGGGTTTTTATAGTGTGTACAAGTGATTAGGGATCAATAGCAGCTGTGCGCTGCCTCTTCCGCCGCCATTATCGGCGCCATGATCATGTGACGACTCCCGATCATGTGACCAGCCCCACTTCCGGTCTTTGGAACGCAAAACCGAAAGTAGCATAAATTTGGACGCGATACAGGATCGCGTCCATGTGACCGGAAGGGGGCGTGTCCGAGAAGCCCCACATCACCATGGCGCTCACAGAGGGGAGGAGGGAGGACAACAAAAGCAGCTGCATATAAGAATATGTTGCTTAGCAACACAGAGATCACTGAATATAGTGCAAAATGTGTATATATTGAATAAATAGAGATGAGACAATTATAAAATAAACATCTTTAGCACATATCAATCAAAATTAATAGAGTATGATACAATTCATTGATAAAGTGCATTCAATAGTGCCAATAAGTATCACATATGAAACAATGATAAAATAGTATATAAAGATCAAAAAATGTGCATATTATAGGTGTTATATATATCAAATGTCTAATCTTAATAACACCAATAAATAATGAAAAATAAAAAAAGTGAAAAAACTGCTGAAGTGCATAGTCCCATTGCAGACATCCAGGGTATTTCTGAGTCATCCTTTCAACCGGTTCACTATCAGGATATTCACATGATGACAGTTCAGGAAAAATAAACATCTACAAAATAATAACAAAAATATTAAAATCACCATTAAGAACATCTAAAACCACAGTCAGCACCCTATTTACTGATGCAAAAAAAGCAGGAATCAATTATCTATACAATCTACAAAAACGCACCAAAACCAAAATGCTCGTTAAGACCAAATGGAGCCACAGTGTTGAGCCTGTAAATCCACTTGCTCTCCGCTTGTCCCAGGACCCTACTCAGGTTTCCACCTCTTTGACCAAGTGATATCCTATCAATGCCCATAATTTTTAATAAACTCGAGTGGCTTCGATGTTTATAATAAAAGTGTCTTGGTATTGTCTTGAGAGTGGAGGGATTTTCTGTTCCCGCTCCCTTTTCTATGTCGAGAACATGTTCCCGTGCACGAACACGTAACTCACGGGTGGTCATGCCTATATAGATTTTGTTGCACGGGCATTTGGCCATATAAATAACCCCTTTTGTGGAGCAAGTAATATGTTGCGTTATTTCATATGTCCTGGAATTATTGAAGTTATGAAATGTCTTGCTCTTAAGCATGTTTGCACATGCTTTGCAGCCCATACATGGAAAGAAGCCCTTCAAGGTATCTTTCAGGTTTCGTGATCTCCTAGCTGTTATCAGTGGTTTTGGAGAAACACAGTGCTTTAGAATTGAATAATTCAACAGGGTGCTCCAGTGTTTATTTACAATTTCTAGGAATCCCTTCCACTGTTTGTGGTATGTGGTTATCAACCTGGGATAACTAGACTGATCCTCCTTGTTCTTCCTTTTCGCACCACATAGAAGTTCCATCCGATTGCACTCTTTTGCCTTGGAATATCCTTGTTTGATAGATCTCCTGCTATATCCCCTTTCTTCAAATCTTTTCTTGAGATCCAATGCCTGAGCTTCAAAGATATCGTCGTTCGAACAGATGCGTCTGGCTCTCATATATTGACCAACCGGAATCCCCCTTATCGTTGATGGTAAATGTGACGACCTAGCATGTAGAAGAGAGTTCGTAGATGTTACTTTCCGATAGATGTCTGTAGTCAACCTTCCATCCTCTTGGGTATCGATCAATATGTCCAAAAACTCCATCCTCTTACCACTCTTATAGGTGAGTTTAATATTCAAATTGTTACAGTTTAGTCTGTAATCAAGTCCTTGAGTTCTTCATCACTTCCCTCCCACACAAAGAAAACATCATCGATGAATCGCATCCACCCCTGAATTTTATCAGCGGCCGCTATGGGGTTGTTTATAAAAATCTCTCTCTCTCATGCCCCCAAGAACAAATTTGCGTACGAGGGGGCACAGGAGGCCCCCATAGCGGTCTCCTGCTGTTGGCGTTAGATTTGACCATCAAAGACGAAACAATTATGGGTAAGAATGAACTCCAGTAAGGTAACTATTAACCTCGACATCGCAGGATCAATATTGCTCATCTCCAAAAATTGTTTTGTGGCTTTAATGCCATCCTCATGCTTTATCGGGGTGTATAGGGACTCTACGTCCACCGTCACCATAGTGGCATTGGTGCCAAGTTGTAATCCCTCCAATCTTTGGAGTGCCTCTGTTGTATCCCGGATATAGGATGGTAAAGATACAGTGAGGCGTTTCGTTGTAGGACTTCCTCAGGGGGTGGTGTGCCATGTGGGGACCTGAGGAAGTCCTACGACGAAACGCATAGGGGTCTAGGGTAGGCCAGGACGTGACTCTTATTAACATCCACGGAGGTATGTAATGGTTGTCCTTGACTGATATTGTGCAAAATGTGTTTGGATCACCTCTGACCTCTCTGAGTGCTCTATTGTACTACTCACACTATGGTTTTTTACTGTGAATGTTTTTTTCAGGTGGGACTGTGAGTTGGTCATGGTAGTGGTGGATTAGTGTGCCACTGTACACTTACTGCTTTGCACCTCACATAGCATCACTGATTAAGGCATCACAGATTAGCCATATGAAGTGTGAAATGTAAATGGTGAAGCTACTTTCAGATTAGTCATTGTTGACACATTGGCTATATTGGTGTCTAAGTCTTTTTAAATGATAATAGGTGACAGTATTTGTGGTAGTGAGGCTTTTTTGTCAGGTAAATCACGGCAGCAGATCTCATATTGAGAGAAATGCCTACATTGAGTGTATTGTGACATATAATTGCCTTCTATATTAAATCAAATGAGTCTAATCTTCAGTATCTAATATATAATTACCTTAAGGCACTTCCGTCATATTCGGCGCTGTTTCCGTCGTCGTGTCTGTGGCTGCCTCTCAAACCCTAACTCGCAATGCCTTTGCGAGTCCTTGCAGAGCCTCTCTCTCTCCTCCCCCTAACTCGCAATGCCTTTGCGAGTCATTGCAGAGTCTCTCTCTCTCCTCCCCCCCCACGGCTTGCAGGACCTGAGATGATGTCACTGGTATGGGCGGGGCTATATCACATGACTCTGACATCATCACAGGCACTTTAATTGCTGCAGTGTCAGCACAGGAGACATCATGCCGCTGTCTCACATCAGACGTGTCCTCATCAGTGATTCTCTGCCTCTGACATCCTGCGATCACAAGGGAACATAGAGGTGACAGAGGACCCCGGACTGAGCCCCCAAGAGCTGATCTCCAGGATACAGGTGAGAGGAGGCTGCACAGGAGCATTGCTCTGCAGAGAGGAGGCTGCACAGGAACATTGCTCTGCAGAGAAGAGGCTGCACAGGAGCAATGCTCTGCAGAGGGGAGGCTGCACAGGAGCATTGCTCTGCGTGAGGGGAGGCTGCACAGGAGCAATGCTCTGCACAGAGGAGGCTGCACAGGAGCATTGCTCTGCATGAGGGGAGGCTGCACAGGAGCATTGCTCTGCAGAGAGGAGGCTGCACAGGAACATTGCTCTGCAGAGAAGAGGCTGCAGAGGAGCAATGCTCTGCAGAGGGGAGGCTGCACAGGAGCATTGCTCTGCATGAAGGGAGGCTGCACAGGAGCAATGCTCTGCACAGAGGAGGCTGCACAGGAGCATTGCTCTGCATGAGGGGAGGCTGCACAGGAGCATTGCTCTGCAGAGAGGAGGCATCACAGGAGCAATGCTCTGCAGAGAGGAGGCTGCACAGGAGCAATGCTCTGCACAGAGGTGGCTGCACAGGAGCATTGCTCTGCATGAGGGGAGGCTGCACAGGAGCAATGCTCTGCAGAGAGGAGGAGGCTGCACAGGAGCAATGCTCTGCAGAAAGGAGGAGGCTGCACAGGAGCAATGCTCTGCAGAGAGGAGGAGGCTGCACAGAAGCAATGCTCTGCAGAGAGGAGGAGGCTCCACAGGAGCAATGCTCTGCAGAGAGGAGGAGGCTGCACAGGAGCAATGCTCTGCAGAGAGGAGGAGGCTGCACAGGCGCAATGCTCTGCAGAGAGGAGGCTGCACAGGAGCTATGCTCTACAGTAATGAGGCTGCACAGGAGCATTGCTCTGCATGAGGGGAGGCTGCACAGGACCAATGCTCTGCACAGAGGAGGCTGCACAGGACCAATGCTCTGCAGAGAGGAGGCTGCACAGGAGCAATGCTCTGCAGAGAGGAGGCTGCACAGGAGCATTGCTTTGCAGAGAGGAGGCTGCACAGGAGCAATGCTCTGCAGAGAGGAGGCTGCACAGGAGCAATGCTCTACAGTAAGGAGGCTGCACAGGAGCAATGCTCTGCAGAGAGGAGGCTGCACAGGAGCAATACTCAGCAGAGAGGAGGCTGCACAGGAGCAATGCTCTGCAGAGAGGAGGCTGCACAGGAGCAATACTCAGCAGAGAGGAGGATGCACAGGAGCAATGCTCTGCAGAGAGGAGGCTGCACATGAGCAATGCTCTGCAGAGAGGAGGCTGCACATGAGAAATGCTCTGCAGAGAGGAGGATGCACAGGAGCAGTGCTCTGCAGAGAGGAGGCTGCACATGAGCAATGCTCTGCAGAGAGGAGGCTGCACAGGAGCATTGCTTTGCAGAGAGGAGGCTGCACAGGAGCATTGCTTGCAGAGAGGAGGCTGCACAGGAGCAATGCTCTGCAGAGAGGAGGCTGCACAGGAGCAATACTCAGCAGAGAGGAGGCTGCACAGGAGCAATACTCAGCAGAGGAGGAAGGCTTGCAACAGGAACAATGCTCTGCAGAGAGGAGGATGCACAGGAGCAATGCTCTGCAGAGAGGAGGCTGCACATGAGCAATGCTCTGCAGAGAGGAGGCTGCACTTGAGAAATGCTCTGCAGAGAGGAGGATGCACAGGAGCAGTGCTCTGCAGAGAGGAGGCTGCACATGAGCAATGCTCTGCAGAGAGGAGGCTGCACAGGAGCAATGCTCTGCATGAGTGGAGTCAAGATGCTGGGGACGGCGGAGTGAAAATGCCGTGGCGGGGAAGACGATGACCCGCTGGTAAGTATGACAGGCAGAGTGCCTCTGTCCTCTGCTGACCACTCTGCCCACCGCACTGCGCTAACCACTCTGCCCGCTGCACTGCGCTGACCACTCTGCCCGCCGCACTGCGCTGATCACTCGGCCCACCGCACTCACTGCTAACCACTGAGCCACCGCGCAGTGCTAACCACTGAGCCACCGCACACTGCTAACCACTCACCAACCACGCAGTGCTAACCACTGAGCCACCGCGCAGTGCTAACCACTGAGCCACCGCGCAGTGCTAACCACTGAGACACCGCGCAGTGCTAACCACTGAGCCACCGCGCAGTGCTAACCACTGAGCCATCGTATACTCTGCTAACCACTGACCCACCATACTCCTTGCTAACTACTAACCCACCGTATACAGCGCTACCCACTGAGCCACCTGTATACACACAATTAATTTCACCGCACTCCCCTAAATATTAGTAAATAAACTATATATGGATTCTAGACTACCCGATTCTTTAGAATCGGGCTCACAGCTAGTATGTAATATTTTAGACTAATTAGTTCATCACGGATATCAATTAACAAGTTTCTATATTTACATGCCTGCCGTTTAGTCACCCGGCCTCCCCTATAATTGTACCGCCGGATATTGCTTCAATTTCTGCCATTGTAAAATACCCAGTGGCTTCTTGCTGATATTCATATGTCTTCCCTTTTTTTATTTGTTAATGAATATATGGATTGAACTTGTTTTTCAAGTATCCTAAATAAAAATTGTGAATTTTCTACACCCGCCCTTGTGTCTTTCGAGACTTTTTGATTATCTGGTATATCCAGGTAGGATATTTATATGAGATATTGATTAATTGTCGATTGTTGTAGTATTATGTAGGTATGTAGTCGCACTGTGTCTCCGGTAAAGTGGATAGCCATCACTTTCTTTAATGGTATGTTTTTGGAGTTTTTTAGGAAACCCTTTAGTACAGTGTCCATGATCCATACAGGGAAAGTGTGGATTTGCCTCACCACAGGGGCCATGAATCATGTTTTTCGAACAATGTTATGAAGAATAGGGTATGTTGACTTGTCAGGGATTTCAGCCCACACAGTGTTGTCAATCTCTTGTTCAGTGCGTATTTTAGAATTGGTGTCCAGTATGATTTAAAATATGTGCATGTGGGAGACCACGTTTTTGAAACTCAATGACATGGAGTATAGCACAGACATGTCCAAATAAGCCATTGGAAATTTCAGCTAAGAGGGAATCTAGTTTAAGTTTAAATACACGTGCAACCAAGTCAGGGCGATGTTCCACACGTTGCCACGGTTGTAAATTTTCTGTAATCTCCCTCCACTTTGGATTACGTGTCATGGTGACAAAGAGATCGGGGAGACCATATTTAGTGACGATAGCCATGGCATCCTGGTATCATTGCTGCATATTTCGAGGGCTGCCTTCAAAAGAGGAAGGTAAAATTACAGTTTTTCCAATAGGGATGCCCTTTGCAATAGATTTGTTTATTAGATGTTCTTGGAGGAAACAATAATATTCAACCTTTAGATCTTTTTGATGATGTTTAATGAAATTTAGTCTATTGGCTTCAATTTTGACATAGGCATCGACCCAATATTGTGTGAGTTTGCCTCCATTGACTTGAAGATTAAAATCCTTTCTAACTGCCAAAAGATAGCTGTAATATTGTAGTTGTGTGACCCTTCGTGCACTATGTCCTTGTTGATGTAGAGCATCATGCCAGCCTTGTTCTCCATAAGGATAAAAGATTGGGTACATGAGGGCATCCAAATTACTGTGTAGAATACTAATTCTTTGTGATTTTGGAGCTAGAGGATTGTGGGGATCTGGTTTCAAATGAATTAAGATGCCTCTTTGAAAGGGAGGTTCTCCATCATCATTTTGAGGATTGACGGCGACTTCACTGACGGTTGATTGTATCGCCTGTGATCTTGATTACGATCCTGTTTAATAGCCATGGTGATTGTTGGCATGACAGTTGCATTTTGTTGGTCTTTGATAGTTTCTTGTTCTTCCACATCATGGAGCATGCGATACGCAGCAGTGAAAGGATTAATGTCTTGCAAGAGTTCAGCAATAACGGCCATTAAAGAAGGGTGACATCGGAGATTTTCTTTAGACTGCAGGCGTTGTTGATTAGCGTGGGTGGTGTCAAGTATGTGTAATTGTGCATATTTGGGAGTTTTGTGGTCAGCAGTATGGAGTGTGCCAGTCCGATGATAGATCTGGCCTTGAATCCGAAAACAGTAAGGGCCATAACCTGGAGGTGCTGAAACAGTAGCTCCCATTGAGGCAAAACCAAAAGAACTGTTGATTGAGCGAATATTGTCCATTACATTTTTTGAGTATTGATATTGTCCTGTCATCAACATGGTCAAGACATGGAGATATTTTATAGGTGGTAGAAGTACTTTTCCTTTGTGACAGCATTGGGTAAATTTTTTATCCTGACGCATTTCATTTGGGAAATGCAAAGCTAGGCATTATTGACATATATGGTCCATGGCTTGGCAGGTGTGTTCTTGAATGGTTTGTTCATCGTGTGTAACATGTGGTGGTTGTGGTAGTAGTAGTGGGGGAGTAGTAGAAGAGTGAAAGGGTGTGGTCGGTCAGGAAATGTGATGTCATGTGTTTTCAAGTGGTAGTAGTGTGAGCGTTTGTTGTTGTTCAGAGTAGGGTTGAGTATTATGTAAGAGTAAGATGGAAGTAGGGGTTGGAGCGGTAGAAATTTTAGTGTTGTGTAGAGATGGGGATGTGTGAGCCTCAGGTAGTGGTGTTGAGGTAGCTTGTGTAAGTGGAGTGTTTGAGGGTTGTTGTTGGGAAAGATCCAATGTATTGGTGTTGGTGCTATGAGACTGGAGAGCAAGGCGGCGTAGTCTATAAGCCTTGTCTTTGTCTAGGTGCAAGCGCCTATGGGCAGGACTCTCGTTGGCATGGCGTTGTCTGTAACGAAGTGCGCATGCCTTGTTCCTGTCGTGATTATTTTGGTAGATTTTAGGAGGAGCCATGGTACACCTGGTTCGTAAGGTAAGTAGTAGTGAAAAGGCGTGCAAATTAGTAAGAGACTGTTAAAAGGTAGCAGAGTAGGGTGTTGGTTATGGGGCAGGTATGATGGAGAGCAGTGTTAAAGTATGTAAGAGGAAAGGATGTAGTGAGAGTAGAATTATTAAAAGGGTGTGATAAGGCGAAAGTATTGTGTAGGCAAGGGAAAAGAGGTTGTGTAGAGGGTGATAAAGATGTGAAAAGGCGTGTAATAATGTATAGTTAGAGTGAGAGGTAAAAAGGAAACTCAGGTTGATGGTTGAGGGTGTTGGTATGATGGTGAGGCTGATAGTGGGTTGCAGCGGGCGAATGGAGCAGAGTGGCGTTGGAGCCGTAGAATGGTAGCAGATGATACAGGCGGCTCTGTGGGTAGCAGAGTATACAGGCGGCTCTGTGGGTAGCAGAGTATACAGGCGGCTCTGTGGGTAGCAGAGTATACAGGCGGCTCTGTGGGTAGCAGAGTATACAGGCGCTCTGTGGGTAGCAGAGTGTACAGGCGGCTCTGTGGGTAGCAGAGTGTACAGGCGGCTCTGTGGGTAGTAGCAGAGTGTACAGGCGGCTCTGTGGGTAGTAGCAGAGTGTACAGGCGGCTCTGTGGGTAGTAGCAGAGTGTACAGGCTGCTCTGTGGGTAGTAGCAGAGTGTACAGGCGGCTCTGTGGGTAGTAGCAGAGTGTACAGGCGGCTCTGTGGGTAGTAGCAGAGTGTACAGGCGGCTCTGTGGGTAGTAGCAGAGTGTACAAGCGGCTCTGTGGGTAGTAGCAGAGTGTACAGGCGGCTCTGTGGGTCGCCGTGCAGTGTAGCTCAGAGGGGCTGGACTCTCCGTGAGGTAAATGTGGTTGATACTGGGCATGCGCAGAGTGTCTTAGCCGCATCTTCCAGCTCATGTGTGCGCGGCTGGGAGGCAGCGGCTGGTTGGACGTCGGCAACGCGGCACTCGCGATGGTGCATGCATCGCTTGTGGCGCTGGCACCCGGCCGCGGTGCCGGTAATAGCGGCTCGCGATGGCGCGCATGCGTTCCATCGCTCGCGGCGCCGTCACAGTGGCCGGATGCCAGCAACTGGCATTTATTATATAGGATATCATTATGGCTATTTCATGTTAAAAAGTAAACAATAAGTAAAGATGTTAAGTTTCACAAATGTTTGTCTGCCTTTTAATTCTAAAATGATAGGCTCAGTTGTTTAAACAATCTGTTTAAACAAACATGACAAAACGTTATTTTTTTTTGTGTAAATCAATGTTTATTAAACCATTTGTGAATGTATAAGCAATTCCAAAGCATATAACATTTTCAAAAGTTAAGTAGCATAATCTAGGAAAATAGCACATTTAACAAAATAAGTGTCCATGTAATATGTTCTAAACCTGTATATTCAGCTAATAACATGTCATAAGGGATAATGACCCCTTAATGGATTACACGAACCCATGTTGGTATGTTGAGTGAATACAGGAAACAGGGAAGCATCAACATTCTGTAAGCCTCTAATAACATGGAGGATTCGCTAACTGCAAAATGTAGTTAAGAGTTAAGTAAAAGAGAGTAAAGAGAAAGTTAAGAAAAGAAGGAAAAGAGGGGGAAAGAAGGGTAAGGTCAAAGGAACTGGAAGGGTCAGTGTGCGGCATGATCAGTTATGCAGGCAATATAAATTATGAAGGCTTTGTCTGGCTTCGCTCACGTCAACCAGGACTTTAGTGACTCAGATTCTCGCAGCAATATCCATGGGGCCCACAGGTCACAGTGTCGCGTAACGCTATTCTCATCTGGCATGCTATGAGCGATCAGTTCCTCCAGTCTGCAGGTGACATTCAGTTCATGAACTAGGTCCCCCTTAGACGGGCGCTCAGGCTTCAACCAAAGTCTAGAAATCAGAAGTCTCGCAGCTGTGAGAAAGTGGTGGAGGAGAGATTTTTTATATTTGGCTATGGACATGCCTGAGCACGATAGTAGAGCCATCTGTGCATTGAGTTTCAATTGTGTGTGGGCTGTCCTGCCATACAGGTCCTCCACATCGTCCCAGAAGGGGCGCAGGCGTTCACACCCCCACCAGATATGGAGATATGTGCCTCTCTGGCCACATTGTCTCCAGCAATCAGCCGTTCTAGAAGGAAATATCCTATTAATCTCCGCCGGGCATCTGTACCACCACGCCGCCACCCTACAGTTACGATCTTGAGAGTCAACAGACATGTAAGATTTATGAGTAAAGAGGAAAATTTTCTCCCATTCCAGTGCGGTGAAAGTTCTGCTGAGATCACGCTCCCATCTATTGGTAAAGGCAGGCATGGTGTCTGTGGGGCCACCCATCAGGTCTTGGAACAACTTATAAAGGGTAGATACTGCATGGTCCAAGGGACAATCCCCCCGTGCACCATTTTTCATATTGGGTCAGAGGACGAAAGACAGCTAACCTGGGTAATGACCGGATGTAGTGTTTCAGTCTAGTTTGATGGAACCATGCGTCCGGAGGCAGGACCGAGTCAGGAAATAAGGACCCGATATCTTCAACCGTGTCATCATTGATGAAGCTAATTAAAGTGGGATGGGAAGACCTTGCTAAGTGTAGGAACCTCTGCTTGCCCTGGCTCACCTGGAACTGAGGGTTCCCGAAAATTGGGGTCAGGGGTCCCGGGATCGTCGTCAATTTCAAAGTCTTATTATATCGTTGTATAAGTAGTTTCAGTTGTTTAGTGATGAAGCTAGTAGAGGTCCCAGGTAACGTCCCCCCAGACCAGATCTCCGACAGCGGGTGAGAAGATGACATATGCTTCTCGCTATGAGTCCATCTTTTGGGCTTTTCCAGTTGGAACAAGTCCAAAATGCATTTGCCCAAGGAGGCAAGATGGTATAGCTGAAAGTCCGGGAGACCAACTCCACCTCTATTAACCCTTCGGGCCAGGAGGCGATATGCCAGCCTAGTTCTTCCATGAGACCAGATAAATTTAGTGATCATGGTCTTCAGCTTGGAGAAGAAAGAGGCGGGAAGGAGGTATGGAATGGTCTGAAAGTGATATAATAATTTAGGGAAAAGGTCCATCCGGACTGCATTAACCCGTCCCATCCATGACAGCGAGAGTTTATGCCACTTACTAAGATCCGCCTCTGTTTGTTTTAGCAGAGACTGATAATTCAGGGAGAACAGGGCAGCCGAGTCGCGCGACAGGTGAATGCCGAGATATTTGATGGCGTCCTGCTTCCACGTGAACCTATAATCAGATTTTAACAAACGAACCACCACCTTCGAGAGGGATATGTTAAGCATGTCAGATTTCGACATATTGATTTTGAAATTGCTTAACTGGCCATACCTCCGAATTCCATCTAAGCAATTCGGAAGGCTGATCAATGGGTTGGACAAGTATAGAAGCAGATCGTCCGCAAATAAGGCTAATTTATGTTCCCCCTCGTCCGTTGGGATTCCATGTATGGATGTGTTGCCCCTGAGAGAGGAGGCCAGGGACTCCATACACAGGACATATACCAGAGGGGAGAGCGGGCAACCCTGTCGTGTACCGTTTAAGATGTAGAACGGCGCAGAGAGGGATCCGTTAATGCTAATACGAGCCGTGGGGCCCAAGTACAGCGCCTCCATAGACTGCAGAGCAGTGCCCGAGAGTCCCAAGTGACTCGGGGTCTCGAACAAGAACATCCAGTGCATCCTGTCGAACGCTTTTTCTGCGTCTAAGGACAGGATGCATACTGGGATTCCCCTCCTGGCCCCGTCAATAAGCGAGACCGAGCATATCGTGTTGTCCCTGGCCTCCCGACCCGGGACAAACCCAACCTGGTCCATGTCAATGACCTCCGGCAAAACCTCCCTCAACCTGTTGGCTATGATCTTCGCATATACCTTGATGTCTAAGTTAATCAATGAGATGGGACGATAATTACTACAGACCGAGGGATCCTTCCCAGGTTTGGGTAGCATCACTATATGAGCCATAAGAGCCTGCTTCGGAAAAGGAGAGCCAGTGGCGACAGAATTGCAGACCTCGAGGAACAAAGGTCCCAGACTATCAGAGAATGTCTTAAAAAAGGCAGCGGTGTATCCGTCCAGGCCCGGGGACTTCCCAACTTTCAAACTGGAAAAGCCTTCTGCAATTTCCTCTAATGTGAAGGCCTGCGACAGGGCTTCAATGGTGGGCTGTGGAAGGGGCGGGACACCGCTGCGTCTCAGATAGTCCTGCATTTTCTGCCTCAACTGGGACCGCTCCTGATCCTGGAAATGGCCCTTCAAATTGTAAAGAGATGTATAATATTCCCGAAAGACTTTCAAAATGTCGCTTGTTTTGTGACACTTAGTGCCATCGGGTTTTTGGATATAAGATATGGTGGTGTGAGCTGTTCTAGGGTGGAGTGACCTTGCGAGCATTTTACCGCTTTTGTTTCCTAGATGGTAAAACCGTGCCCGCATTTTGTCTCTAAAGCTACGATCCTTCTGATCCAATATCTTAAGTAGTTTGTGACGCTTCTGAGAAAGCTGAGCGAATATAAGAGAGGAAGGATCGCGCTTATGGACGTCCTCTAGTCTGGATATTTCCTGAATGAGTGCCATCACCTCCTGTGTTCTGATCTTTTTCAAACGGGCCCCGTGCGAAATGAATACACCTCGTAGCACACTTTTAAGTGCCTCCCAACGCATTGGGGGTGCAGTCTGGTCACCCTGGTGGTCAGAGACGGAGTCAGTAATGGCTGCTGATATAGCAGCTCGACAGGTCGGGTCATGTAGCAGATTATCATTTAATCTCCAGGTAAACTCCCTCGGCCCCCCCCCCCTCCGATAAGCATAGGGAAATATAGATGGGAGCATGATCAGACTGCAGTATATGACCAATAGAGGCCCCCACCCTCCGCTCCAGCAGTGACTGGGAGATGTAGAATCTGTCAATTTTGCTGTATACAGAGTGTACGTGAGAGAAATAGGTGTAGTCCCTGGCGGAGGGATGGAGAGCCTGCCAAACGTCCACCAGGGCCAGCCCCTCCCAGTACCTGGCAAGGCGACCGGCGGATGGCACAGATTGAGAAGACCTACCGGCGGAGACGTCAACAGAAGGGTCTGGTGGATAGTTGAAGTCCCCTCCCAGGACGACAGGGCATGACCCCGCAAACTCCTCCAGCTTCACTCTGACACTTGACGCAAAACGATGGAGGGACCTGTTGGGGAAGTACACGTTAGCCAGAACCAAAGTGTGAGAAGCCCAAGACACCTGGAGGAAGAGATACCTGCCCATTGGATCAACCAGCTGTTTAAGGACAGGGTGGAACGTCTTGTGGAAAGCTATAGAAACCCCTTTAGATTTCGCCAAGGGATTTGAACTGTGGAACCAAGTCGTGTAGTAACCAGAGACACATTGAGGTATAGCATCACTGACCCTGCTTTTGTGAGCCGAGGATAAAATCTTGTGACGTTTTTCGGGTATGTTTAGACCATTAACGTTATAAGAGCAACAGGACCAGTCATCCATGGTCTAAAAAAGTTAGGTCAAAACAATTATACATGATACTGCCTGCACCTGACCATGAGGGAAGGGAAGAGGGGAAGGGCAAGAAGAGAATAGAACGTAGGAAAAGGAAAGAAAGAAATAAGAATGCATGTAAAAATCCAATACAAAGAACCTTCAATAAGAAATGACAAACCAAAGGCATAACTACAGACTGGACGAGTAAGTCCTTGTGTCTGCTTCGCTTTTCAGGGGATGCGAAAGCCAACAGGGCTGCCGCTCCAACTCCTACAGACGCCTCGGGGCTCTTATAAGTATTGTAATCCCCGAGAGCTAATATATGTGCAACCTGGGTAGAGAGGTAATGGAGGGGGGAAAAGGTCAGGGAGAAGGGGAAAGGAAGGGCCGGGGAAGGAGGCATAGGAAGGAAAGTCAGAGGGGAAGGGGGGAGGGAGGGGAAGGAGATGGGAAAAGGGAAAGTTGCATTTGCTAATGACCATTCTGAAATATTGTCAAGGGCCGCCAGGCAACAATTTATATTCCAGGATGGCCGGAGGATGCAGCGCAACAGGAACAGCGGCAGCTGCAAAACAAAAAGCCTATGATAATTATGAATATTGTGTCCTCGTGATCTAGTCCCTCAGGAGCATCGTTCATGAAGTTCCATTCAGGGGGGAGTGACGAATCCGACCCCCGAGACAACCAAGAGGGTTAAGGACAGATGAAACAAGGGAAAAACAAAAAGAAAAAACTTTATAAAAATATATCAGCTCCCAACATCCTCAAATACCCTACAGGGGCAACTTGGAGTTGGCCTCAAGAAGCCGGCTCATGGCCTGACTTATAAGTGTCTCTAGGGGACCACTGCTCAGGTGGGGGACCTACGAGAGGCACCCCTGCGGCCGACCTCCCTCCACCTCGGAAGAGGGGCCGGAAGGCCCGAGACAGCAGTCCAGTCGGGAAGGTCAATATCGGGCAGCCGAAACGCACGTAGGAAGCCCGGCAGGTCTCCATTCTTGCGGAAAGTGGCAGACTGGCCATCTTTAGTGGCAATAAGTTGGAAGGGGAAGCCCCATCGATAAGTGATGTTGTTTTCCTTTAGCGCTGACAGTAGGGGCCTCAGACCTCTCCTCTGCTGTAGCGTGCGACGTGCCAGGTCGGGGTACAGGGAGATGTTGGTGTTCATGAAAGGGATATGACCCTGCACCCTGGCAGCCTGCATTATGGCTTCTTTTTTGGAGAAAAAGTGCACCCGACATATAACGTCCCGGATCCTGGACTCGTCCGCGGATCTCGAGCCAGAGCCCTGTGCACCCTGTCCATCTCTATAGCAGGCCCCTCAGGTTCTCCCAGCACTTGATTAAAGAGCTGCTGCACCACACTCCGCAGATCACCGGAGGGAACAGACTCAGGAAGACCTCGGATACGGATGTTGTTCCTCCGATTGCGGTTTTCCGAGTCCTCCTGGCCTGAAAGCAGTTCCTCTATCAGATTGGAGTGGGACTCAATCAGAGCTCTATGGGCCTGCAGCTCATCTAACATGGCCTCCTGAGCCTGCTCCACCACCTCCACCCGGGCTGTAAACTCTCCTTTCAGGGCCTGTATCTCTTGCCTATATGTGCCCTCCAGGCGTGTGGCCAGCCTATCTAAGTCCCCTTTGGTGGGAAGATGTTTAATTAAGTCACTTAGCTCTGACATCGGGCGGACATCATGTGTAGTGGAGTGGTGGGCCTCCTTCTCCTCCCCTCCCTGCAGTGCTGCATAGCGGTTGCTTCTCTCCTTCTTCTCCTTAGCTGCAGCTCCCGCGCTGTGAGGGGCCGCCGCCATCTTGGGCGCTGCTGCTGCTGCTGAACGGGGCAAGGTGGAGGAGCGGAGGTAGCGGTCTAGGCTGGTCTCCGGTCCCTGTGCTGCGGGTCCCCTTTGTCCCGGAGTCCTCCTGGTCCTGCCCATATAAGTGAAAGCTCCGTGGGTGGCGGGAACAGAAGCCTCTTATGCGCCTGTGGAGCGGAGCAGCGGGAAACACGTCCTAGTCCTCCATCGGCAAGTCACGCCCCCCAACATTATTTTTTTTAACAAAATTTGGTTTGGACATCCAAGACCACAAATCCATGCTACTTGCAAATGTTAACCATGACACCCTCAAGGGCCATGAACATATTGTTGCTGCCATGGGATTGAGCCCTCTGTTGAAAAATAATTTTATTTGAAAAGGTCACGCACCCTGAGGGTAGAGGGGTCAGCTTGAGGCCTTATGAGAGGACGAACAGGAGGCTAAGGATTGGTTGCAGGCTGATCAGATGGTGTAACCTCTGTGGGTAGGTCATGGATCCTTGTATAATTGTGTAAAATGACACAGGCCTTCATGGCAGAAACAACATGACTGGCACTTAGTTGGATTGAGAATATGAGCACCCGCCATTCGTATGTTAGGATACCAAAGACACTCACTAACATTAAGAATTCTTAAACTCCTGAGGAAGTGTACAGTGGGTACACGAAACGCTTCGAGTCTGTGGTGGAATAAAGATCTTTGTCTTAAGATCTGAGGTCCTTGGAGTGATTCTCTTGGCCAAATCTTCAAACAGTGCAATCTGCAAGCCGGATTCCTATATCAACGCATATGATTTATGGATTATTATTGTCAGTTATGACTATAATGTTGCAAATGTATGTAAAGCGCTATGGAATTAATATATAAATTAATAAATATTATCATTATTATAATAACCGATATCCAGAATCTATGATTCCTTAATGTTCACTATTCCTATGCTGTTTAACTATATACAAATCTAATATAGACTTACCTAATGATTATCTGGCATTCATTTCCGTCGAATCCCACAATTTCAAGCGCCAACCGGAAGTACGCCATATTGGGATACCCAAGTGATGGGTATCTCAATATGGCGGCCACTAGCAGTACCGCTGTAAGCTTTCCCCTGCCAGCTCCTATCAGTCCGCCTGGTCATCCCCTCCTTCCCCCCAGCTCAGTCTCCCCCGTAGCCTGCTCTCCACCGCCCCCTGGCACGACTCCCCCTCCCCTCCCCCCCCCCCGGCATGCCTCTGATTCACGTCTCTGCCTCTCATTGCCTACAGGACCTTTGGTGATGTCGTCACTTGACTGACATCACTACAGGTCTCTTGACAGTCCCGCACTGCACCCAGTGCGGCACAGGTAGGAGGTGCCACAGAGATGAGACAGACTGCCACAGTGTATGTATGTGTGTATATATGTATATGTATTGTGAGGTAACGCTCACCTAGGAGCTCGCTTGGTAATGGAAAATGACACCAAAACCACTGTTTTTAACTGTAAAACATTACATAGCAGGTTTACAGTCCATAAACTGCTCACATCATGTATAAATACATAGTACACTCACATATGAACATTAATCAACACGACATTATAAATAACAGTACACTATATTGCACATATGCCTAGTTTTAAGGCTTATATGGCGGTTATGGCCGCCTAGCCTTATTCCACACATAATACATAACATAACCTCATTTTATCACACGGTTATCAACGGGACCTCTAGAACATTATAAAAAGTCCCAAGGGCGGTAACGTCCACCCGGCACTATATCCACAGATTAGTCTATACCACATTAACTTGATCACAGAGCCCACCATAGTTACAGGAGAGAGCAATTTAACGGTCTGTGGAGCACTAGGGTCAAGGAGATGGAAATATTTGTAAAATGGTTTTATTAACCTCTTACAAGCCACAACGCGTTTCCGCAGCACAGTGCTGCCAAAACGCGTTGTGGCTTGTAAGGTTACTAAAACCTTTTTACAAATATTTCCATCTCCCTTACTCTTCCTGATCCTAGTGCTCCACAGACCATTGAATTGCTGTCTCCATTATCCATACCTTCGGGTTATACCAGCAGGAGCAGCTCTGGGCAGGAAGAGAATCTTCAAACACCATTCCTAAACCACAGGACCTGCTGGAAGAAGCTTGCATTCACCACTGAAGGACCTGTGATGATGTATTTTTGGTTTGGTCACATGACCGCAGCATAGATCTCCAGGCTCTGTGGATACTGCCAGCTGTCCCTGCAAACACCTCCAAGGAGGAGGCATAACACTGAGGTGATGCACCGCAGTTGTGCAGGGCGTGCACAACCACCTATGGTGAGTGGCCACACGGCCCCTTCCAACAAATTTCCCTTGTTTAAACCTCCTTCACATGCGCTCCCACCCACCTTTCTTGTCCACCATAGTTACAGGGCTCATTATGTGCAGAACCCCCTTACAAGACATTTGTAGTCCCAGGGCATGGTACATGTCCCCACCTTATGGAAAACGTATGCCGTCTCAACCCCATTCCCACAGGTCGCACGGTCTTGTACAGGCTGCTATACTGCACACAGCCTTCATATTCACACAAGGACAACGGGACCATCTCATGACATTAGTCAGTCCCAATGGCGGCTACGACTGCCTGGCCCTTGAGCCGTACTCAGTCTCTCCCATGCTATATAGCATCCATATGGGCTCCAGCCTGATAGGGCTCCTACACGCACTGCATGCGGTCCATCATAATACATCCATGGACCACATACATACTCCTACTGACACACAGTCCATCTTAACACATCCATGGACTGCTGCCCTTCTGGTTCAGATCAGGAATTGGCAAACCTGAGCTACAGGGCAATCAAGGCACCCCCAAAGTCTCCTCACGTGCTATTCAGGTCGCCAGCCGCCTCCAAACCTCCATACCAGGCAGGTATCCTGGACCATGGCTGCACCAACATGTCCAGTGAGCATCCTCCAGGATCTTCCAGGATTCCCAACTCTAGGAGCCATACAAACCCTTGTGTCCGGCCACAGGCTCACTCACATTTGGTCAGAGGGACAGGTGCCTCCCACATGGCAATGACAGGCCTCCCTCCATGTCCCAAAGGGACAGAATGCTTCTGACTCAACATCCTCTCAGGCTGGATGTTTCTCACAGACTGACTCCCAGCTCACAGCACCAGGCAGCTATTATCCTGGCTGCCACACCCACACCTGCAATGTAGTGTTTCAATCAGCACACACTCATGCCACAGACCTGGCTGCAGATAACACTTTGTGTGCTGCCGGTCTAGCAATCAACCCGAATTGCAACAGGCCATGTGAGTTATGTTGACCACTTGCCATAGCGCCGGCATGCCTCACAGTATGTGTATGTATATGTGTATGTATATTATATTTTATATATTATATTATATATATATTATACTAGCTGTGAGCCCGATGCAAATGCATCGGGATTCTAGAACGTGGCAATATTATTTGCATTAATAGCATTATTAGTACCATTAATAGCATGATTATTAGCATTAACAGCATTATTATTAGCATTAATAGCATTATTAACAGCAATAATAGTACTATTAATAGTATTGTTATTAGTATTAATAGCATTATTACCATAAATAGCATTAATAATAGCGTTAATAGCATTATGAGGAGTAATAGCATTATTAGCATTAATAAAATTATTAATAGCAGTAATAGAATTAAAAATAGCATTAATAGCATTATTAATAGGATTAATAGCATGATTATTAGAATTAATAGCATTAATATTAGCATGAATAGCATTAATAGCATTATTAATAACATTAATACCATTATTAATAGCATTAATAGCCTAAATAATAGAATTAATAGCATAAATAATCGCATTAATAGCATGAGTATTAGCATAAAGAGCATTAATAGCAATATTATTAGCATTAATAGAATTTTGAATAGCATAAATAGCATGATTATTAGCCTTAATAGCATTATTAATAGCGTTAATATGATTATTATTAGCATTAATAGCATTATTATTAGCAGTAATAATCATTATTAAGTTAGCATTAATAGCAATTATTAATAGCATTAATAATACAATTAATAGCATTAATATTAGCATTAATAGCATTAATAGTATTATTAATAGCATGAATAACATTATTAATAGCATTAAAATAGATTATTAATAGCATAAATAATAGAATTAATAGCATTTTTGAATAGATAAATAGCATGAATTAATTTAGCCTTAATAGCATTAATTAATTAGCGTTAATAATGATTATTATATAGCATAATTAGCATTAAATATTTAGCATTAATAGCATAATTATTAGCATTAATAGCATTAATAATAGCATTAATAGCAATATTATTTGCATTAATAGCATTATTATTACCATTAATAGCATAATTATTAGCATTAATAGCATAATTATTAACATTAATAGCAGTAATAATAGCATTAATAGCAATATTATTTGCATTAATAGCATTATTATTACCATTAATAGCATAATTATTAGCATTAATAGCATAATTATTAACATTAATAGCAGTAATAATAGCATTAATAGCAATATTATTTGCATTAATAGCATTATTATTACCATTAATAGCATAATTATTAGCATTAATAGCATAATTATTAACATTAATAGCATAATTATTAGCATTAATAGCATTAATAGCAATATTATTTACATTAATACCATTATGATTATCATTAATAGCATAATTATTAGCATTAATAGCATAAATATTAGCATTATTAGCATAATTATTAGCATTAATAGTATTAATATTAGCATTAATAGCATAATTATTAGCATTAATAGCATAAATATTAGCATTAATAGCATAATTATTAACATTAATATAGCATTCATAATAGCATTAATAGCAATTATTATTTGCATTAATAGCATTATTATTACCATTAATAGCATAATTATTAGCATTAATAGCATAATTATTAACATTAATAGCATAATTATTAGCATTAATAGCATTAATAGCAATATTATTTGCATTAATACCATTATGATTACCATTAATAGCATAATTATTAGCATTAATAGCATAAATATTAGTATTAATAGCATAATTATTAGCATTAATAGTATAAACATTAGCATTAATAGCATAATTATTAGCATTAATAGCATAAATATTAGCATTAATAGCAATATTATTTGCATTAATAGCATTATTATTACCATTAATAGCATAATTATTAGCATGAATAGCATAATTATTAATATTAATAGCATTAATAATAGCATTAATAGCAATATTATTTGCATTAATAGCATTCTTATTACCATTAATAGCCTAATTATTAGCATTAATAGCATAATAATTACCATTAATAGCATTAATAATAGAATTAATAGCAATATTATTTACATTAATAGCATTATTATTACCATTAATACCATAATTATTAGCATTAATAGCATAATTATTAGCATTAATAGCATAATTATTAGCATTAATAGCATTATTATTAGCAGTAATAGCATTATTAATAGCATTAATAAAATTAATAATACAATTAATAGCATTTATTTATTTTTTTTATTATTTTTTATTTAATTATTTATTATTTTTTATTTATTTTTTTTATTATTTTTTAATTATTTTTTAATTATTTTTTTTATTATTAAATTTATTATTTATTTAAAGTGAGCCTGAGGCTGAGACCCAGTTCTCATCAGGTCCTCTGAAAGGGCTGATATTATTAGCATATATTTAATTTTTTTATCATTATTTTTATTTAATTATTTATTATGTTTTATTTATTTTTTTATTATTTTTTAATTATTTTTTTTATTATTACATTTATTATTTATTTAAAGTGAGCCTGAGGCTGAGACCCAGTTCTCTTTCAGGTCCGCTGAAAGGGCTGATATTATTAGCATATATTTAATTTTTTTATTATTATTTTTATTTAATTATTTATTATTTTTTATTTATTTTTTTATTATTTTTTAATTATTTTTTAATTATTTTTTTTATTATTAAATTTATTATTTATTTAAAGTGAGCCTGAGGCAGAGACCCAGTTCTCTTTCAGGTCCGCTGAAAGGGCTGATATTATTAGCATATATTTATTTTTTTTATTATTATTTTTATTTAATTATTTATTATTTTTTATTTATTTTTTTATTATTTTTTAATTATTTTTTAATCATTTTTTTATTATTAAATTTATTTGTTGATGCGCTCTTCTGATTGGTCGCTGTCTACTGCCCTCAGCCAATCAGAAGAGCCCGTCATTTCCCATTGACATACATTAGCGGTGTGTCGGCGATTTTATGGCCGGCCACCTGGTTCTATTTGTCGGCCCTAAAATCGCGGACACACCGCTAATGCATGTCTATGGGCAGTCATCCTGATTTCTGATTGGTCGCTCTTTGGTGACGCCGACCAATCAGAATTCGAGCTCACTGCCCATAGAGATGCATTAGCGGTGTGTCCGCGATTTTAAGGCCGACAAATAGAACCAGGTGGGCGGCCATAAAATCGCCGACACACCGCTAATGTATTTCAATGGGAAATGAGGGGCTCTTCTGATTGGCTGAGGGCAGTAGACAGCGACCAATCAGAAGAGCCCCTCACATCTCATTGAGGTAGAATGGTGGATTTGTCGTCCATTCTATCTTAATGATAAGTGAAGAGGACGTCGGAGCTGGAAGTTGGCGGAAAGAAGACAGAAGACCCCGGGGGCCGGACGAAGAGGCGGAGATGGCGGAAAGAAGAGAGAAGACCCCCGGGGCCGGAGGAAGAGGACGCCTGGCCGGACGGAGGACTTGTGGAACGGACGGACGATCAGATGACTAAGAAGGCATGTAAGTAATCGACGGGGACGTTAGGTTAGGGGACGGCGGGGGCTTCGGGTGTAGGGCGTTAGGTGTTAGCGACAGCGGCGGGGGAAAGCGGCGGGGGAAAGCGGCGGGAGCTTAGGAGGCGGCGGGGCTTAGGGGGTAGGGGCTTAGGTGCGGCGGGGCTTAGGGGGTAGGGGCTTAGGTGCGGCGGGGCTTTTAGGTGCAGCGGGGCTTATGGGGTAGGGGATTAGGTGCGGCGGGTCGGGGCTTAGGTGCGGCGGGGCTTAGGGGTTAGGGGCTTAGGGGGTAGGGGCTTAGGAAGCGGCGGGGCTTTTAGGTGCGGCGCGGCTTAGGGGGTAGGGGATTAGGTGCGGCGGGTCGGGGCTTAGGTGCGGCGGGTCTTAGGGGGTAGGGGCTTAGGTGCGTCGGGTCGGGGCTTAGGTGCGGCGGGTCTTAGGGGGTAGGGGCTTAGGTGCGGCGGGGCTTAGAGGGTAGGGGCTTAGGTGCGGCGGGGCTTAGGGGGTAGGGGCATAGGTGCGGCGGGTCGGGGCTTAGGGTGTAGGGGTGCGGCGGACTTAGGGGGTAGGGGCTTAGGTGCGGCGGGTCGGGGCTTAGGATGCGGCGGGGCTTAGAGGGTAGGGACTTAGGGGCGGCGGAGTTAGGGGGTAGGAGCTTAGGTGCGGGGTGGCTGTGCGGACATTGCTGGGTGAGTGTGCGGACATGGGGTGGCTGTGCGGACATGGGGGGGCGTGTGGACGACATGGGGGTGGCTGTGCGGACATGGGGGGGGCTGTGCGGACATGGGGGGGCTGTGCGGACATGGGGGGGCTGTGCGGACATGGGGGTGGCTGTGCGGACATGGGGGTGGCTGTGCGGACATGGGGGTGGCTGTGCGGACATGGGGGGGGCTGTGCGGACATGGGGGGGGCTGTGCGGACATGGGGGGGGCGCGAATTGTGGGTAGTGGGGAGCGGAGGCGGCTGTGCGCCTCCGTCCATGGTCCCGGGGAGCGAGTTGCGGCTCAGGCAGCGACTCGCAATGGCCTCGCGGCCATTGCTCGCGATACCTGAGCGATAAATCGCTAAGGTTGTGGCCGAGCCTCTGGTTCGATTTTCGGCCATCGACTCGCAATGGCCGCTTCGCGCCCAATGTTAAATTCGTATCCACATGACCACGCCGGAAGTAGCGTGCGGAGGGGCGCTTTTCCGATTCGCGATTATATAATAGATATAAAATATAATATATATAACACTACCGTTCAAAAGTGTGGTGTCATTTAGAAATTTCCTTATTTTTGAAAGAAAAGCACATTATTTTCAATAAAGCTAACATTAAATGAAATACACTGAATACATTGTTGATGTGGTAAATGACTGTTCTAGCTGCATATGTCTGGTTTTTAATACAATATCTACATAGGTGTATAGAGGCCCATTGCCAACAACCACCACTCCAGTGTTGGTTACATTGTGTTTGCTGTGTAACAAGGCTAATGGATGTTTAGAAAACACTAGAAAACCCTTGTAAAAGTATGTTAGCACAGCTGAAAATGGTTTGGCTGATTAGAGAAGCTATAAAATTGACCTTCCTTTGAGCTAGTTGAGAATCTGGAGCATATTACATTTGTTTGTCCTATGAAACTCTCAAAATGGCCAGAAAACGAGAACTTTCATGTGAAACTTGACAGTCCTATTCCTGTGCTTAGAAATGAAGGCTATTCCCAGGGGCGCACAATCCATGAGGCGACATGAAGTGTCTGCCTCAGGCAGTGACCCCTGCTAGTAGAGAGGGGGAGGCATCCGCAGGGGCGCCTGGTGGTAGCACAGCCCCCTGCAGATGCCGCTCCCGCTCCTATAGTTCTGGCCGCCCCTGCGACCAGGAGTGGCGTATCTAGGAGGGCTGGTGGGGCAACTGCCCTGGGTGCAGCAGGCAGGGGCGTGCCGCTGGGCCTCCTGCTGCAGCGCCTGCAGTCACTCCCCACCGGCTGCATGTTGCTCCCCCTGCAGTGTGAGCCGACTTTATTCTTCACCTGTAGAGCCAGACCCGCACACTCTGATCTTCCTTACAGGACCCCTTGTTGATGTCATGTGTACAGAGTGGAGCCGAGTGTGTACGAGGTGTACGGGACAGTGTACAGAGCTGAGTGTGTACTAGGTGTACGAAGTGGAGCCGTGTGTACAAGGTGTACGGAGCTTAGTATGTACTAGGTGTATGAAGCGGAGCTGTGTGTACGGAGCTGAGACGAGTGTACGATGTGTACGGAGTGGAGCCATGTGTGTACGCTGCATGCGGAACCATGTGTGTTCCAGTGGTATCCCGGCCGCCTCTGCCGGCAGCTTTCTTCTCCCGGGTCCCGGCCGCCACTCTGCCCTCTGAAGCTCAGCACAGCGGGGCATGATGATGTCATCACACAGTCCCACTGTACTAAGACGTGCAGGGCGGCAGAGCAGATGCTGAGGAGACTGGAGCAGCGAGAAGAGAGGTGAGTATTAAGTTTTTTTTTTTTTACTAATCCGTGAGTACACTGATGGGAAACTATGTAATGTGCAATATAATATAGGACAGTGGGGTGCAATATACTATATGGAGTACTATGGGGGTGCACTATACTATATGGAGGACTATTGGGGCCCATTATACTATATGGAGGACTATGGGGGTGCATTATATTATATGGAAGACTATAGAGGTGCTTAATATATGGAGGAATTTGGGGGTGCAATACACTATGTTGTATTTGGGATGCATTATAATACATGGAGCCAATTATACTACATGGAAGCCATTATAATATTTGGAGGGCTCTGTGGGAGTCATGATAATACTTGGAGACTTACAAGGTAGCCTTTATACTTTATGTTCAATTTCTCTTTATTTAAGAAGAAAAAAAGGGGGTGGGAATGAAGTGGGGGGAAGGGGGGAATACAACATATTCATCGTACAACAAAGAGATAAAATCATAACATGTCTCTTAACAGTCGGCATAGAAAATATCAATGGGTTGGCCACATTCTTGTACAATAATCGCAAGTTCTGCCATCGTTTTTTAATGGGTCGAGGTGAGGAACAGCATCTCTCATGTTTTTATCACTGTTCTTTAAGAAGGTCATATCTTCATATATGTAGAAATGTAGTAAGTCCTCTTTATGGGGTTGAAATATTAGTATCTGTCTTTATCACTCAACCGTATATATTTGTCGGTTCAGCCACATACTGACTTAGTATAATGTCAACTAATAGTTTAAAAATAAAACTTAGTATCTACTGTATAATCACATGGTACTTGTATCCATAAAGATATTGAAATCATTCTATTATCAATTCTATATAGGTTTTTAGTAGGAAATGAGATAGGAAGAGGAGGGTCAGTCAAGAGGAGAGAGAAAAAAGAAAGTGCGACATAGATTAAGGGGTACCCACGAATAGCTCAGGTCAACTCTCAGGCATCAGGAACTCTTTCCGACAGAGAATTTCTGGACTCTAATCAGGAAATGTACTGTGAAAGGCAGGAGAGTCTAAGAAGAGGACCCATGGACTCCAGATCAGGCGATATCGTTCCCTAGCATTGGTTACTTCAGCGGTCAGCTCCTCCATACGATGGAGCATCGTCATCTCCTCTAGCCACTCAACTAGGTAGGGAGCCCGTGGAGATCTCCAATGTCTGGGGATAGTTGTCCTAGCAGCTGCTAAGAAAAAACGGAGGAGATCCACTTTCTGGAATCTAATGGAACCAGGCAACATCGAGAGCAGAGCCACGGCAGGGTCGGGGGTCACGTTCTTACCACTAACTATTCGATAGCAATCAAAAACCACAGACCAAAAAGGTCGAATTGAACTACATTCCCACCATATGTGGGCCATTGTCCCACGAGCCTGTCCACATCTCCAACACCTGTCAGAAGTCGCCGGAAAGGCCGCATGTAAGGAAGCAGGGCATTGGTACCATCTGGATAGGATTTTAAAATTCCGCTCTTGGGCCAAGCATGCCATGGATAGTTTGTGAGTGTATAGGTATGCTTTCTCCCAATTTTCAACAGAAGCCTCCAATCCAAGCTCGCCCTCCCACTTCACACAGAACCCCGGCCTGTCATCTGAGGCTCTATCGTTTAAAACGGAGTAGAGCAACGATATTAGATGTGAGGGAGGTTCTGCCTGATCATACAGCAGTTCGAACCGTGTCAATGTAGCAGAGAAATTATTCTCAAGTCCAAGTCTACACACAAAGGACTGGAGTTGAGCATACTCCAGCCAGGACCCTCGTGGACAGGGGCCCATCAGCTCATCAGGGGGCGCAAGTCTCCCACTGGAGAGGGCTTGATACATTTTTGGCTCTTCTGTAATTTTTCATTTTAGAAAGGAAATCGTCTGCATTGCCAGGGGGTAACGAGGGATTTAGAAAAATAGGGGTTATAGGACTCCATTGCTTCGCCAACACTCCTCGTTTGATCTCTATATCCCAAAGCTTAAGGGCCGGTAAAACCATTATGGCCTTTGGGCCCAGTCTGGGTCTGTCGGTCGGTCTAATCCAGGGGAGGTTTTTAAGGGGAATGTCTGAGTCTCCCTGTTCCAGCTCAACCCACTGTTTTGACTTATTGTGAAACTTCCAGTCAAAGAGACGTTCTAGTACTGCAGCTTTGTAGTATAATTTAAAGTTCGGGAGGCCAGCTCCACCCTGCAGCTTGTGGCGACATAGGATATTAAATCCGACTCTAGGTCTCCGGGAGCCCCAAACAAATCTGGTAAGTATAGTTTTCAGACGGTCAAAAAAAACTTGAGGGGACCACTATCGGGAGAGTCTGGAACAGGAATAGGAATCTTGGTAATATGTCCATTTTGATCGCGTGGATGCGGCCGAACCATGAGATCCGCTTAGCATTATATCTACGCAGATCTTCTGAAGTTCTCAAGAGGAGGGGTGCGTAATTTAAATCAAACCATCTGGAGTTATCACTAGGGACGCAAATGCCTAGGTATTTCAGGCCATCACCTCTCCATTTGAAATGGAAGTGCTCCAACAGATGGGCTTTATCAATCCCAGAGAGGGAAACATCCATGGCCTCGGTTTTTGTGATATTAACCTTAAAGTTACTGACTTTCCCAAACCCGCCAAACAACTTAAGTAGGTTAGGAAATTAAATTCGGGGTTGGGTGATAAACAATAATAGATCATCAGTGAATAACGCCGCTTTGTATTGTCGGCTGTTACAGGTCAGACCCAGTACGTTAGGATCAGATCTCAGAGCATTGGCCAGGTGCTCCATCACTATCACATAGAGCAACGGGGAGAGAGGGCAACCCTGGCGGGTTCCGTTGTTGATGGTAAGCGGAGAAGAAAGACCACCATTAGCCCTTACTCTCGCCATGGGTCCACTATACAGCGATAGAACTCCCCCCAGGAATCGGTCCCCCAAGCCCACCTGAGCCAGAGAAGCCCTTAGGAACTGCCAGTTGACCCGGTCGAAGGCCTTCTCCGCGTCAACCGACAATAAATACATCGGTATCTTCAAGGCCCTCGCCCGGGCCAAAAGGATCATCAATTTGTTTGTGTTGTCTCGTGCCCCTCTTCCGTGGACAAAGCCCACTTGATCGCTATGTATAATCTCGGGGAGAAGAGGGGCTAGTCGATTCACCAGTAATTTAGAAAAGAGCTTAATATCTATGTTGATCAAAGAGATTGGTCTATAGTTTGTGACTTCCAATTGATCTTTCCCAGGCTTTGGTATTACACTTCTATGAGCCTCGAGGGATTGCGGAACCCAGGGGAGACCCGAGAGAACAGAGTTAAACACCCCTGTTAGAAAGGATCCAACCTGAGAGCCAAATTGTTTGTAGAATTTGGTAGAGTATCCGTCCGGGCCCGGACTTTTCCCTCCCAGGGAGTCTGCTATAACCCTCAACACCTCCTCCTCTGAGAAATCAGATTCTAAGGCCTCAGCATCTTCACGCGTCAAAATCGGTAATGCAGTTTTGTCGACATAGTCCTGAATTTTGGTGATCAAGTGAGTCCGATCGCCGGTTCCATCTCCCTCCTCTATGTTGTACAATCTACTATAGTAATCCCTGAAGATTTGTAGAATATCATCAGGGTTTTGTGTTACAATTCCGTTAGACCGTTTAAGTTGTGGAACTCGGCCGGGAGTATCTCTCGGATGGAGAAGTCTGGCAAGCGGTCGGCCGCACTTATCCCCATACTTGTAGATGAATCTACGTAGTCTTTCCCTTCCTCGTAAGTATCTTTGGTCTATCAGTCTCCTCAGGTCG
The DNA here is from genome assembly GCA_033576535.1 of Allobates femoralis. Lineage (NCBI taxonomy): Eukaryota > Metazoa > Chordata > Amphibia > Anura > Aromobatidae > Allobates > Allobates femoralis. The sequence continues at coordinate 123,347,435 of JARQOC010000011.1, forward strand.
TCTCTGGCTACCACTAGGTCAGCCAAGGTCGATCGAGCCAATGTTTGTTTGTGGGAACACTCCAGTTCTGAGATCCGCCGTACCAATGCCTCGATTTTCTCCTGTTTCTCCCTCTTTAGTCTTGAGCCATGCTTCAGAAGAATACCCCGAAGCACGCACTTCAGAGCCTCCCATTTAGTGGGGGCGGGAGTCGGGTCATCAGTGTGCGTTTCCAAGAACCCAGTGATCGCGTCCTTCACTTCAGTAGTACACGTGTCGTCATTCAAAAGGTTATTGTTGAGACGCCATGTCCAATGTTTTCTACATCCCCCAGGCAATTGCAGACTGCAGAAGATGGGAGTGTGATCAGACAGGCAGATCTGTCCAATTGAGGCCTGAATTTTCGAGGTTAGGAGTCGCTGGCTAACTAGAAACAGGTCTAGTCTGCTGTATGAGTCATGGGCAAAGGAATAAAAAGTATAATCCCTATCACCAGGGTGAAGAGCCCTCCATAGATCAACAAGGCCGAGGTTCTGTGCAGCTCTCCTAAATGCGTTCAGCTTGGAACGAGCTAACCCCCGACCTCCTGAGGAATTATCCAGTGAGGGGTTAGGTGTAAAATTGAAGTCACCCCCCACCACAATAATGCCTTCTGCAAAAGCCTCTAGTTCGCCCAGAAGTGTTATACACTTCCCCACTGGATTTGAATTTGGAAGGTACCAATTAGCAATTGTGATGGTGGTAGAGTCCACCTTTATTTTTAAGAAAATGTATCTACCCTCTGGGTCAATAACCGTGTCTAGGACAGTGTGAACGAGAGATTTATGTACCGCAATGGAGACTCCACGGGCCCTCGCCTCCGGGTTCGTGCTGTGGAACCACTGGTTGTATCGCCTTCCACCAATGCCAGGGACGTGACCGCTCTTAAAGTGGGTCTCCTGCAAAAGCAACAACATAATATTTTGTTTATGCATTTCCTCAAGAATTTGGTTCCTCTTCTGGGGGGTATTAAATCCCCTTACGTTATAGGAACAAATATTGAGCCGAGCCATCGTGGGTAATAGAGTAGCAGGATCAAGAGATCTCAGTGAAGGAAGAGAAAGAAAGGAAAGAGAGGGGAGTGTGGTAGGGAACAGGAGAGAAGTAGCAGTAGTAGAATTAAAGGAGATAATAGGAGTAAGGAAAATAAAATAAAATCAACACAGCAGGGTTGCCCCAAAAAAAAAAAAAAAAGGGAGACTCGGTTAACTCGACTGTGTTTTGACGATAAGAACAGTATGCTGTCTATAACAATAACAAATTCAACAGATTGTTGGGTAAATTAATTCCAGTGCACCAGTGCGACCAGAATACCCGAATAGGAAAAAAGCCAAGTATGGAGGAATCCTCCCTACCAGGCCCTGACACATATCCTTTTTACATGTAAAACTGAAAAATCATTTTAATATCTATAAACGGTGTTGAGAAGTTAAACGGGTGAAAGCTCCTCAAAGAGTAACATCTGCCTATTTAAAAGCACCTCCTAACTTTGTATTTCAATCATAAGTCTCAATGAGAGAGGCTCAAATGCGGATATAGAGGGGGGGTGGGTATAGGCGGGGAAATAACTGTGAGAGGTACGAAAGGTAGAGGCTGGAAAAAGTGTGGGGGAGGGTGGGGAGGGAATGGTTGAGGTAAAAGACAGGGAAAGGAAGGGGGGAGGGTAGGGGAGGGGGGAGAGGGAAATCAAGAGGGAAGAGGTAAGTAGAGGGATATAAAAAGAAAGGGAGAACAGGATTTAGGAGGGGATCCGCACCCAACCCCTTCCCATATGGCACACTTAAAGGTAGCGAAGTGATCGCAGGGGAAGGCATAAGCATATGAGTCAGTAATTAGAACTTCTTGGGGTTTAAACAAGGATCATGGGAGCTCCCAGGGGTCGAAATCGCCATCTTCGTGTCCTAGTAGAATCCTCAGCGGAGAGAACGACGTCCTCCACGGCGCGGGGGTGCTCCAGGCCATCTATACCCCTCGCCCGCACCCGGCAAAAAGTCCGGCCATCCCTGGATGGATACTGGGGGGACATCTAGGGCCAAGGTAAATTCTTGAATATCTGCTGGAGAACGTAGGAAGAAAACCTGACCATCTTTCTTAACCTGAAGTCTGAAGGGGAACCCCCAGCTGTAAGTGTATCCATTATCTTTAAGGGAATCCAGAAGAGGGCGTAAAGCTTGTCTTTTTAGGAGCGTCAGTCTGGATAAGTCCGGCAGGATGAGTAGGGTTTTGTCTTCAAAACGACAGGGAGCGCCATTACGAATTTTCGCCATGATGGCCTCTTTAAGGACATATCGGTGGACCCGACAAATAACATCACGAGGCCATTCAGGGTCCGGAGATCTGGGGCCAAGAGCCCTGTGTGCACGGTCAAATTCTATGACGCTAGACTGCGGATCTCCCAGTATGTCATTGAATATGGACTGGAGTACTCTGGGAAGATCCCTTGATTCTACTGTCTCAGGGAGGCCTCGGACACGAATGTTATTGCGTCTGCCCCTATTTTCCCCATTATCCAGGCATCTACTAGGTGGGTAATTTGGTGAGACTGAGCTTGTAATATGGTCTGTTGAGAGCGGCACATCTCTTCTAATGCTGTTATCCTAACGGCGTGGTCTTGGCCCTGTGCATCGACTCTGGTGACTTCACCCCTCAAGCAGGAGAGCTCTCCCCTATAGGCCTGTTCGAGTCTCGCCATATAGGATTCCATATCTTCCCTTGTAGGGATAACAGCCATACGTGCTCTCAGGTCTGCCAGTTCTCCCAGCACACTGGCAGGCTGCAGCTGACAGTCTAAAGTAAACTGTGAGGCTGTACTTGGGATCAGCTCTCCTCTCCCCATAGCCCATGATCCACCTGGGGGATTTATATAGTCATTGTAATCACTTATGGTACCTTTACACGCCGCCACAACAGGATGGATACAACCCGCTACAGGCTACAAATGTAGCTTGTTGCGCCAATATCGCCCGTAGTAGCGGCGTCTGAAGACGGGACGACACAGCCGGCTACAGATACATCTGTATCCGTGCACTGCCCATAAACAGATGGCAACAAAGCCGATTGTAGCGAGCTGTATCGGCGTGTAAAGAAGGAACAGAAGGGTTGTTTCTACACCATGCTATGTAGCTGGGGCGTGACACAGGCTCCAGGTTTCCGCGCCCCCTTCAGCGATCATTGGAGGAAGTCCTGCGTTGCGATTGGTTGTCGCCGCACAGGGCGGCATATTTAAGGAGCTGACGAGTCACACTACACAATTGCTCGAGCGTCAAGTATTAATCAGCCTCCTGCGATGCCTGGCCAATCATGGTATTATTGCTTGTCCTATCACCGTACGGACGTCTCGTAATCCACAATTGTAGCACGCTTATGTGCTGTCCCTGCTGCACCAGGTACGCCCATAGTAGCTGGTTGTAGGGTGTGTAAATGAGCTACAGATGGCTACTTGAGACACCCGGCGATGTATCTAGCTGTAGATGTAGCGTAGCGTAGCGCACCTTGTGGCGGCGTGTGAAGAGGGTGCGTTTCCCGTTTGTAACCATTTGGGCGTGCTCGTGCACGTGAAGTAGCGGTTGGTATCCATCCTGTTGTGGCGGCGTGTAAAGGTACCATCACAGATAACTGTCTCTGTGTTTGGGCAGCAGCAGGAATTCCCAGAGGGATAAGATCAGCGTCCCTGCCCGGAGGGGAGTGGGGGGGAAATACCTGTTTACAGGGCTCTGTGATTATCTCCTTTCCTCCGCCACCTCTATCTTCTCCATGCATGCTGAGTGAGTCGGCTCCCTCTGTCCCTGTACCGTGTCCTGCTGGCTGTCCGGAACTGTCTCTGAGCAGAGCCTGCCTGCTGTAAGATCCTCTGGTTTGTACTCCTGTTTCTGCGCTCATTTCGACTCCAGAGCCTCGGTCCTCACGGGAGCTATGTGCCTCCATGTTTACTTGCAGTGTGTTTGCTGCAGGTCTCTCTGCTGCTCCTGGCTTTGCAGCCGCGGCCATCTTGCGCGCCGGCACTGTGGCGGGCTTCTGAGCTGTGCTTGTGAAAAAGCGTCTAATGGACGCTCTGGGGGCCTGTGGAGTCTGGGAAGTTGATGTTGATGATCCCCCAGATCTCCCCCGTCTCATAGTCTCCTCAATCCACCGGTAGCTATTGAAAAACGGCTGGTATAACGGCCTGGGTTCGGGAGCTTTAGCCTTGTGCGTCTCTACTCCTCCATGCTTCGGCCACGCCCCGCCTTTATACTTTATGAAGGGCTATTTGAGGGCTGTGTTGGGGGCCATTATACTGTACATAGGTCCATTATACTACATAGAGGGCTGGGTGGGGGTCTGCTGTCCTGGGGTAGTTGGAAGGAATGCACTGTGGGGAATCATACTGTGTCTGTGGGGCACTTTTGTCAGCATCACACTTTATAGGGGCAATAAAAGTTGAATCTAGGGGCTTCAGTAGGAGGAAAATTACTTTTGTGAAGGCTGAAATGAGAGATGTACCTATGTTACCCAGCTAAATATTCTTTTTTTATGGTGGGTGCCCAATTAGAATTTCTGCTCTGGGGCTCCATGATTCCTATGATGCAGGATGCGTTGTTCCTCTGCTGCAGGACTGATTGGTAATAACTTACACATCAGGTCCAGTGCCGCCCCTTGGTACATACACATAAGGGAAGAGAAGTTAGGGCATAAGCGGGAGCAACACCATGTAATAAGAAAATCAAAAAATCATATAATGTGAAAATAACAATAACTTTATTCACTACACACATAAGTTAAAAACATTTAAAAGGCATAGGGGCCCCCGGACACGTGGCAGCATGGAAATATGACCTATCACAATTGCCATACATGTATGAGATGAACAGACGTCCAAAAAGATTAGCACATACGACAAGGCATATTATGGATGGAAACACACGTTTCTACAAAGCATAAAGATACATGTATAGAAATTATAATGAGAACTAGGTGACTATAATAATACAAGAGCTACATGAAAACCAAAGTAGTCATCAGCCAGAGGGGTGGTGGGTGGAAAAACATACCCATAGATGACAACACACTTAATAATCAATAATAACAAGCCAAATATAAGGTAATGATGGGTATAAGTAGAATATGGAACATGTATATTGAGAACATCATAAACCCCAATAATAACCTGGTGCCAACACAAGCCCACCTTAGTGGACATATATTTCAATGACTAATGTGATATATATTTAACCACTCTGGTCAAATGCGTGGTGATGGCCCAGAAAGCTCATTCTTAGGATCATGGATATGATCCATGATGAAATCAACCCTTAATCAAGGGCACCATTAGTACTCCAGATGGAGTTCTCTTATATAGTAAACAACTAGTACACAATATAATGCTGCCAGGTCAGAGTACGGACGTCATACAGTCACCAGTCAGAAGTCCGGAGTCGTCATGGAGTGGCCCAGTAGTCGTGCTGTTAGAGTGCCGGGGGTACCCAGACCCCACGAGTTACGCTACTCACATGCTTCCATGTGTCCGGGGGCCCCTATGCCTTTTAAATGTTTTTAACTTATGTGTGTATTGAATAAAGTTATTGTTATTTTCACATTATATGATTTTTTGATTTTCTTATTACATGGTGTTGCTCCTGCTTATTATTATTATTTATTTATATAGCGCCATTAGGTTCCATGGCGCTTTACATGAGGATGAGGGAGACAAGAACAAGTACACTAAATCTAGGCGATCAGGACGTACAGGTACAGGAGGGGCAGGGACCCTGTCCACGAGGGCTCACAGTCTATGAGATGCCCTAACTTCTCTTCCCTTATGTGTTGCTTAAATGTGGCATGGTGAGCACCCTTGAATTATTGATATTTGATTGTGGTGCGCCCACCTTCCCTCTTCGGTTTCCTTGGTACATACAGGCATCCAGCCATGTTTCTACTAAGCAGCGGTTGGTCAGTGGTGCTCTTCCCCTTCCCACTCCCATATCCTTTGCTCAACCCAATAGGAGACCCTGTTATTAATGCCATACATCCCCGTGTGCAGCGCTTGTGATTGGCTAAGCAATTAAAGAGTAAGCGTGGTCTGTTGGAGGAGAAGCACCATTTTACCAACTTAGTGCAGTGGTGGCTTGTTGATGCTCAGGCTGCAGGTTACCTGTGGTGGGTGGACTGTGCTGCATGGTGACATCTCTGACTAGTTAGTGCCAGGCAGCGGTCAGAGTTTTGTAGGCGTGTGCCAGAGGTTGGCAATCAGTGCTGGCTCCTGTGCTATAAGGATGCAGAACTGTGTATGCCTACAGGACCACAGCTCTGCCAGTCGTCATTATGTGTCTATATGCTTGTGCCAAGCTGCCATTGACAGTAATGATCCTTGTTCTGGATTCTTCTGTGTGGTTCTTGTATGTGCATGTGATGGCGCTGACATCTTTTTTTCTAATTCTGTAAACTAAAATGTCCACTAGTTTGCTCATTTTTACAGGATAAATAAATGTAAATCTGTATGAACCAGATTTATTTTTACCAGTTAAAAAGAGTTACTAACGGGGGAGGGGGGGCACAGTTTTGCAGTTCGCCTCAGGCATCAGAGAGTCTGGGTTCACCCCTGGCTATTCCATGCGAGAAATTGCCAAGAAACTGAATATTTTCTACAACGGTGTAACTGCTCCCTTCAGTGGAGAGCACAAACAGGCTCTAACCAGAGTAGAAATAGAAGTGGGAGGCCCCGCTGCACAACTGAGCAACAAGGCAAGTACGTTAGAATCTCTAGTTTGAGAAATCTACGCCTCAAAAGCTCCTCAACTAGCAGCTTCATTACATAGGACCCGCAAAACGCCAGTGTCAATGTCTACACTGCAGAGGCAACTCTGGGATGCTGGCCTTCAGGGCAGAGTGGCAAAGAAAAAGTAATATCTGAGACTGGCTAATAAAAGGAAAAGATTAATATGGGCAAAAGAAACAGACATTGGACAGAGGAAGATTGGAAAAAAGTTTTATGGACAGACGAATCAAAGTTTGAGGTGTTTGGATCACACAGAAGAACATTTGTGAGACTCAGGCACTCTTCCAGCATCTTTTCAGTTGTGCTGACGCCATCTGTCAAGCATAGTGGAGGAAATGTGATGGTCTGGGGTTTCTTTGGTGCTGGTAAAGTGGGAGATTTGTACAAGGTAAAAGGGATTTTGAATAACGAAGGCCATGGCTCCATTTTGCAACACCATGCCATACCCTGTGGACAGCACTTGATTGAAGCCAATTTCATTCTACAACAGGACAATGACCCAAAGCACACCTCCAAATTATGCATGAACTATTTAGGGAAGAAGCAGGCAGCTAGTTTTCTATCTGTAATGGAATGGCCAGCGCAGTCACTAGATCTCAACCTCATTGAGCTGTTGTGGGAGAAGCTTGACCATATAGTATGCAAAAAGTGCCTATCAAGCCAATCCAACTTGTGGGAGTGGCTTCAGGAAGCATGGGGTGAAATTTCTCAAGATTACCTCAGCAAATTAACAGGTAGAATGCCAAAGGTCTGCAATGCTGTAATTGCTGCAAATGGAGCATTCTTTGAAGAAAGCAAAGTTTGAAGGAGAAAATTATTTCAAATAAAAAACATTATTTCTAACCTTGTCCATGTCTGGACTATATTTTCTATTAATTTTGCAACTCATTTGATAAATAAAAGTATGAGTTTTCATGGAAAACACAAAATTGTCTGGTTGCCCCCAAGCTTTTGAACGGTAATTTGTGTATATGTATATATAGAAATAAGCCCGATGCTAGTGCAGAGAAACGGAATAGTCTCTGTGCCTGTCTCCCCTTGTGCGCTCTCTCCACACTGTGCTGTCTCTCCCCCTGTGCGCTCTCTTTCTTACTTGTGCCTTTCTCTGCTCTGTGTGCTCTCAGCCACTGTGTGCGCTGTCTTTCCCTGTGTGCCCTGTCTCTCCCTATGACGCTGCCTTCCTCTGTGCCCCTGACTCCCCTGTGCCTTCTAACTCCCGTGTCCCTGCGTCCAACCATTGAGCCACAGTGCTCTCCACTGAGCCACCGCACAGAGCTAACCACTGAGCCACCACACAGAGCTAACCACTGAGCCACCATACAGTGCCAGGGGTGCTCAGCCAATGAGCGGTGCCGCGCAGCTTGGCTGGGGATTACAATCCCGGCCGCGATATCGGCCCATAACTTAGGAGTTCCAATATGTTGGTCACCGTACTTCCAATGCGAGCAGCTGGGAGATGGCTGCGTCGACGCTAAGCTCCCTATGGCCGGGAGATGAGCCGCGGCTACCGTTGGATGGAAAGCGGTGACGTAATTGTGGGATAGCGACACAATCCCCGGAAATTGTGACAGCCGATTGCCAACTATATATTAGATATAAAATATTTTGGCAACTTAATAAAACAAGACTGTTAATAAAGGATAATTTATTAAACGCCCAAAAGGTCTACAATACTAGGAATATATTCTAGGTAGCACAAATAACAGTACACAACACAATAAGCAATAGTTATGCAGAACACCTACAATTACTAATCATTTTATCCCATGCACGTTACCTAAACATAAAGCAGGAGCCCACACATGGCTCCCTGCATACTGCTAGAGCCGACACAAGGCTCCCTACATACAGCAGGAGCCCACACATGGCTCCTTGCATACAGTAGGAGCCCACACATGGCTCCTTGCATACAGCAGCAGCCCACACATGGCTCCTTGCATACAACAAGAGCCCACACATGGCGCCCTGGCTGCAACAAGGGACCACACATGGCCCCCTGGCTGCAACAGGGGACACACATGGCCCCCTGGCTGCAACGGGACCACACATGACCCCTTGGCCACAACAGGGGACCACACATGGCCCCTTAACTAAAACAGGGGACCACACATGGCCCCTTAACCGCAACAGGGGACCACACATGGCCCCTTGGCCGCAACAGGGGACCACACATGGCCCCCATATGCAGAAGGAGTAAACACTTTTAAATGATTAGGGGAACTCCAGTGAGAGAGAACTTTTTAGTACAGTTCCTGTCCTGCTACATGATGAAGCAGAGCTGTACACTGCAGTTTTAGTATCTATAGTTCTCTTATAATTCAATAAAATCATGCCTGCTTCTCTGCTCTAGCCCCCACCTCAGGGAGCCCAGAATGTTCAGCCTGGTAGCTTCATGTAAGGGCAAAAAGCAGGAGGTGTGTAGGGGCTACGAGCAGGAGGCGGATGCTGGGGGTTGTAGGATCAGTCTACATTCACGCCCCCTCACAATTCTGTTTAGTGAGGGGGCATGGCGGTGGGCGTGCAGAGATTTAGGTTCCCTGAGGTGAGGGCCAGAGCAAAGGAGCAGGTATAATTTTATCGATATATAAGAGATCTATAGATCCTAGAACTGCAGTGTATGGCTCTGCTTCATCATATAGCAGGGCAGGAACTGTACTAAAAGGTTTTCTCTCACTGGAGCTCCCCTTTAACAATTTGTTAAGAGTCCAGTCATGGCTGTAACACACATCTGCTGAGTATGGAGTGAAAATCACCCCGTGACCCCGCTCCTCTCACTCCATGCAAGTACAGCCGATGTCTGTAAGGGGTTAAAGAGGACCTATCATATCCCTAAACACTATTATCCGGGAAATGTAGGGTTAATCTACAGGTTAATAGTGTTAGAAAGATGCCCAACTGCTGTAATGAAAGCACAGCTAACAGAAAAAAAAGAGCTTTATTCCTTCTGGGATTGGTAGCTTTTAGTCATACTGGGAGTGTATGAAGCATCTACAGTCGTCACCCTGGCAATTTCATCAATGGCCGGCTAATCAACAGCACTGGGAACTGTCAGTCAAAGTGCCAGTGACTGCAGATGCTTCATACACACCTGGATGACTGAAAGCCGGATGCTTTTTTTTTTAACATGAACTGCACTGTCAGCAGTTGAGCGCCTTCTAGAGGTGCAGTCAGTGGGCCGTATAACTCAGAAGAGTGTCGCTGTCACGGTGTAGTGAGATTGCTGATGAAGGAATGGCAGTTATGGGCAGGGTGACCAGGGACGACTAGTCTGACCATAGTCTAGGAACCCTGAATGGCCCTGATCCCGAAGGTATCTCTAAAGATGAGAAGGTTCGGGCCTCCAACCTCTCCCTAAAACTCCTCCTCCTGCCCTGCGCTATTCCTTCCTCACCTCCTTCCACAGAACTGGGATGCAGCAACTCCAATAGAAAGGACATCAGCTACACAAACACACAGGTCAGCATGGCTTCCAGGCATAGAGTGAAACTCTATCAGCAGCACCACCTGGTGGAAGGAGAGGCTACTTAAAGGCTAGGGGGAGGGGAGTTCAGGTGAGTCACACATTAACCCCTCAACCAGCAGTTGAACCTAATAGTGAATGCAGTTCTGGAGCACAACACAGGAGGCCAGGATCTTCACAACTATCAACCATGCAGCTCTTAAAGACAAACATACACAGCAGCATCCAGCAATGTCAGCGCCATCTAAGTGCGTGACAGTACTCCCTCTTTTAAGAGAGGCCTCCGGACTCGACTACGGCACATCCGAAAGAAGTCCACATCCCCTGAGTGACGAGATATGAAAGACCTTACAGGTTGCCAAACCTGGGGGTAGGTCAAGGCGGTACAGCACAGGATTACAAATGCCCGATATCCAAAACGGATCCATAACCCCAAAACCAGGAGCCCCAGCAGCACATCTCCACCTGACGTGTTTTGGACAACACCCACACATACTCATCAACTCTCAGGTCTGGACCTGCACGTTTATTTCTACATCTGCGGTTACATTTAGAGGGCACACATCCAGGATGGAAAACTGCAGCAGTATCCCCCGGGGCCCCGGGCTACCTCCCTGGAGTGCACAGCAGGAACCACCGCTCCTCCTCCTGGAACAACGCCTAGACCCACCATTAATCTGAGGCGTAATCCGGACTCCACCCCCTCTTCCAGGCTCACTCCCATTTACTTTTGGACGTGGGGTAGGAGTTGGTGCAACCAGTACGGTAGAAATAGTTGTAGCGAGGCAATTACTCACACAGAAAGCCCCCCAAGTTACAACCTTTCTGGCCTGCCAGTCAATTACTGGTTTGTGTTTCTCCAGCCAGGGAAAGCCCAATGCAATGGGAGTGGGCAGGTTCTCCAAGAGGTGACAGGACAGAACCTCCTGGTGGTGAGTTCCTATGCTCAGGTTCACATTACGCACCGCTTGGGAGAGGACCTTCTGGTTGAGTGGAACTGAGTTAATCGAGGTGATGGGAATGGATCTCACTAAAGCACTGCTGGTGAGACAATGAGCCTGAGCAAAGCGAGTATCCATCAAATTGACCCCCGCTCCGCTATCGACCAGAACTGGCACAGTCTCTGTTTTGCCATCCACCACCACCTTGGCAGACAGTGTGAACGGAGACTTAGCGAGGAAAGAAAGATAAACTCTCGGGTCGTCTTCTTCTGAACGGCCCGAGGTAGACTGCTTCTGAGACTGCATGGTCTTGGAGCGAAGTGGACAAACCTTAACTGAAATGGTCAGATTTTCCACAGAAAAAACATTCTCCTTCCACTTCGTGAAAAGTAGCCACAGGAGGTTTAACACAAGAACCTACTGCCCCCAACTGCATGGGTTCATCGGGTATAGTCTCCTCAGCAGGGATAGGTACAGGAGACATAGTAGGTTTCGGTCTCTCCTTTAGGTGTCTGTCAACCCGTATGGCTAGGGACATCGCAGCCTCCAATGACTCAGATGTGGCATACTGAACCAGGGTGTCATGCAGTCTAGCTGGCAAACCCAAGCAGAACTGACTCCGGAGGGCTGGGTCGTTCCACTAGGTGTCAGTCGCCCATCTCCGAAACTCCGAGCTGTACTCCTCCACTGCTCGTGTGCCCTGCTTGAATTTACGGAGATTAAACTCCGCAAAGGTCACCCTATCTGGTTCACCCTACACCTGAGCCAGAGCAGCAAAAAACCCGTCCACCGACCGCAACGATGGTGAGACGGCCGGGAGGAAAAAGGCCCAGGTCTGGGGGTCCCCTTTAGGAAGGGAGACTATAATCCCCACCCGCTGTTCCTTACTTCCCAATGAACTGGGCTGGAGCCTGAAATAAAGCTTACAGGCTTCACGGAACACAAAAAAAAATTGTCTCTTCCCTCAGAAAACCTATCTGGAAGAGAGACCTTGGGTTCTGGCATGGCCTGAGCATGAGCCGACGCCAGGTAACCCACGACTTGCCGCAGCTGTTGCACTACCTGAGTCCGCAGACCAGTTACCTCTTCAGAGATGGTCTGCATCAGGCGAGAAAATGCATCAGCTGAGTCAGTCTGAGACATAGTGTCTCAAGGGAAAAGGTATGGGCTGCTGATAATGTCACGGTGTAGTGAGAATGCTGATGAGGGAATGGCATTTATGGGCAGGGTGACCAGGGAAGACTAGTCTGACCCTAGTCTGGAAACCCTGAATGTCCCTGATCCCGAAGGTATTTCTAAAGGTACCGTCACACATGGACATATCGCCGGCGATGTTGCCGGCAACTGAGGGGCGTGGCCAGGTTGCGGCGACATCGCCGGAGAGTTGCCTCTTGTGACAGGGCGATAATCAGGCGAAAATTCGCCTGAGCAACATCGCCAGGTTTCCCAACAAGGTTGGGAAACCTGGCGATGTTGCTGAGGCGATCATGCCTGATCGCCCTGTGTAACGCGGCAACCTGCAATGTTGCGGGCGACACCGCCTATCTCCAACATTGCGAGTTACCGCTCGCTGGGTTGCTGGGCAACCCAGCGAGCGATAGCCGCGGCAACTCGCCGGCGATATCGCCGGTAAGTTGCTCAGTCTGACAACTCCCCGGCGATGTTGTCAGGGATGCGCGCTCCCGCGATCACCGGCAACATCGCCGGCGATATCTCCCTGTGTGACGGTACCTTAAAGGTGAGAAGGTTCAGGCCTCCAGCCTCTCCCTAAAACTCCTCCACCAGCCCTGCGCTATTTCCCCCTCACCTCCCTCCACAGAACTGGGATACAGTAACTCCAACAGAGAGGACATCAGCCACACAAACACACAGGTCAGCACAGCACGGCTTCCAGGCATAGAGTGAAACTCTATCAGCAGCACCATCTGGTGGAAGGAGAGGCTACTTAAAGGCTAGGGGGAGCTCAGGTGAGTCACACGTTAACCCCTCAACCAGCAGATGAACCTAATAGTGAATGCAGTTCTGGAGCACAACACAGGAGGCCAGTATCTTCACAACTATCAACCATGCAGCTCTTAAAGACAAACATACACAGCAGCATCCAGCAATGTCAGTGCCAAACAAGCGCATGACAGTCACATTGCAATGCTTGGACTGGCCGGTGACTCCCCTGACCTGAGTGCGACATCTTCATGTATTTATATGCAGCTCTCAAGCTCGGGTCAGGAGGGTCACCGGCTAGTCTGAGCATTGTGATGTGATTGTCCTCTGTATTAGGCCCTAACACTAATAACCTGCAGAATAACCCCAGATCTGCAGGATTGTAGTGATTTTTTTTACTCTACATCTTTCCTTTTAACCCCTTCATCTCAGGACCATTTTCCATATGGACTTTTTCCTCTCCTTCTTCCAAGAGCCATACCTTTATTTTTCTGTCAATATAGATATATGAGGGCTTGTTTTTTTTTGCGAGATGAGTTGTACTTTTGAATTACATCATTTATTTTACCATATAGTGTACTGGAAAGCTGGAAAAATATTCCAATTGCGGAGAAATTGGAAAGGAAGTGCAATTTCCCTATTTTATGGATTTATTATTTACCATCTTTACTATATGCTAACACTGACATGTTGGTATTATGTCTCGGGTTTGTACTATATGGTAACACTGATGTGTCGGTATGATGCCTCAGGTCTGTACAAGTACAGATTCCAAATGTTACTTTTACTGTTATCTAGGGGTGCAAAAACTTCAGAAGAAAAATTTAATTTTTGTTGCCATCTTCCGTACCCCGTAGCGTCGTCATTTTTCAAGATCTGGGTCTGTGTGACCAATTATTTTTTGCGTCTAGTAGACAGTCTGTTTTGTTTCAAAGTATTTTTATTAACATTTTTTAACATAAGGGAAAGTCTTAAAGGGAACCTGACCCCTAAAAATCGCCCCCCATCCTATAAATACTTGTCCCTGCACCTTCCTATAAGGTTTCTAACTATTCCTCTCTGTCCTATTTGAGTTTTTGCAAAGTTGAATAATACGATTTATTACCTTAAAAATGTAAGGCTTCTGCTGCCCTAAGGAGTCGCAGTGGGTGTCCCCTCTGCCTCCTTTTCGCTGCCTCCTCAGTTGTTTTTCATGCCCCAATGAGCGTGAAAGTGAATGTAGATGATCCTGTCTCGGATCGATGGGCGGGCTTGCTGGTATGACGCACATCGCGTCATTTCAGGTGTTGCTGACGTTGACGGACATCAAGCTGCGCATTACGCTCGCGCGAGGTATACTTTACGGCAGCTCATCATATGAGCTGCCATAAAGTATACCTCGTGCATGCGCAATGCGCATCTTAAGGTCCGTTGATGCACCCAAAGGTGATAAAACCCAAAGTTTTTTTATTTTGACAAAATACAGAATAACAACTACATATATCAGACATCACTGTAATTGTACTAACCCATAGAATAAAGTTACCATACCATTCATGCAGCGTTATTAAAGAGAATTTGTTAGCAGGGTTTTGCTATGTAATCTGATAACATGCTGTAAGGGTTAACACAGAGAAATCAGCCATGTATCTCTAATCACAAAGTATGTTTTTGTTGACTTTTTATGTTAGGGTGGAGACACAGTAGCATGCGTGTAAATCGGAGCACTTTTCGATGCATGACAGTCACACGAGTGCTCTCCGTATGGTCGTGTGAGTATGGTGCAAGTGCGATATGAGTGTGGTCCGTGTGCAATGCATTTTTGTCATGGTCTTTCCCATGCTGTATAAAGTGAAAAAAGAGTAGATGGATAGAATAGCTAGACCAAGCCTACCAATCTCTTGCTGCTACTTCCCGGAGCCACCTATTAAGCTACTTGCATATTCACTGCACTGTCAGACAAACAGCCAATCATAGATCCTCACACTCTGTGAGAGCTTCTGTGATGGGCGGTTGTAGTCAGATTGCATTTCCTCAATCTGGACTGTGATTCTGCTTGTTTAACATACAACAGTAGTGTATGGCAACCAACCTGCCATCATAGGGTGTTAAATAAATTTAAAAAAAGCAAATAGGGCTTGGCAGTATTTTTTTTTTTTGGTAAATCTGTTTTTATTAAACAAAGAAGTATTTACAAACAATACAAATATTCTTCTCTTGACGGACTGCATTTCAGAAATCACACATTGTAAACTAGCATTGGCAACTGTTCTATAAAAGTGTAATTTTCATCTTAGTCTTTCAAACGAGACTAGGTATCATAATGGCATGAAAATCCAACATAAAGACAATTAAACAAAAGTCTTCTACTTAGGGAAGTTCAATTCCAAACTGATCATTATATCACTTGACACTGACATAGACTTCTGATCCTTCCTACGATCATCCTGGGGTTAAGAGACTTAGTAAAACGATAGAGTTAAAGATAGAAGAGACAGAAATATGGGATACGACAAAGTAGACCAAATAAGAAGGAAGGGAGGGTCTAAGAAGGTGTGTCTGTGGACAACCCCAAAAATTTGTCTTGGCATGTCGTGCCTGAGCTCAATCTACGCATGCAATATTCTAATATTTGGGAAAACAAGGCTCAAGAGAACAAATCTCGGAAATTAGAGGCATCTTTAAATAGGATCAACTCTGTCCAAGTAAGAATGAAGGAATTTAGTGTATTGAGAAAACCAGCTGATATATCCTTCATTCTATAGCTATTCTCCATCTCAGAATACCATTCTGATATAGATGGTTGAAGCTGTTCCTTCCAATGGCAAGGGATTACTGACCTAGCCGCTGAAAGGCAGAATCATAAAATATCACTTTTGTGGGACCTGACCGAACCAGGGAACATAGAAAGCAATGCAATATCTGAGCTACCCTCTATGCGTTTACCAGTTATTAGCCTATAGTTTCTAAAAACCTTCTCCCAAAACCCTATGATCAGGGAGCAGTCCCACCATATGTGAAGCGATGTTCCCTCCCACATCTCCAGCAGTTTTTGGCTGCAGATGGAAAAGGTTTATGTATCCTGTCTGGCGTGAGGTACTAAATTGCAATAAAATAACATTTTTCTTGCGCATTACAAGACCCGGGCAATTTATGTGACATTAAGGGTACCGTTACACGTTGCAACATTGCATGCAATTTCACTTGCAATTTGCTGGTTGCAGTGAAATCATTGACACATTGTTCTATTTTGTTGCCATGTACAAATAGAACAATGTGTCCATGATTTCACTGCAACCAGCAAATTGCAAGTGAAATTTCATGCAATGTTGCGACGTGTATTGGTACCCTAAGAAACACCTCTCCAATTCTTCCTTGGACATATCTTTCCAAGTTTCTTCTCCCAAGAGATCTGATACTTATGTTTATCTCTGTTTTTATCTAGTGATAAAATCTGATATAAGGCCGAGATCCCACAAGACGGTGGAGTCTCAAGAGTGAACATTGTCTCTATGGGAGAGAGACCAAGACTGAGTCCCCCTGTCAAGTTTAGAGATTGTAAATAAGAACAAAGTTGTAGGTATTCCCACCATTTAAGTTTTACACCCTGGGAATTGTTCTAAAGATCAATAAAAGAGGGGAGAACTCCATTTGTAAGAAATGTCTTATTTGAATGACATCTTTAAAACTCCATACCAGAAGAGACTGACTTTTTATTCCGGGGGGAAAGCGGGATTACGGAAAAGTGGTGTCAGGGGACTCGCTAATGGAGTTTCTACAGACCTTTTCGATTTGGCCTGCCATGCCCTTAATGTTTCAGTAGTAAGGAAAGGGAGTTTATCTAAATTTCGAATGGCAGACACAGAGGTCCATTGGAGGTAGTGTAGGGGCGAATCAATACTGTCTTGTTCAATTTGAATCCATTTTTTGGTAGAGCGTTTGTATTTCCCGTCTGAGTCTCATTAGTAAAGCCTCTTGACCATATTTAGAGAAGTTCGGGAGGCCCGCTCCACCCTCGCTTCGAGATGTTGATAGTGTTGAATATCCTACCCTCAGCTTTGCTCCTTTCCAGATAAACCTAGAGATCAGAGAGCGAATTTTAGAGAAAAAAGTTCTGTGGGACCATACCGGTACCACTTGGAAGATATACAAAAATCTTGGCAGAACATCCATCTTTATGACATGGATCCTACCAAGCCATGGAAGTTTAAGTGGTCTGTATTTCTCCAGCAGTGCTCCCACTTTGCCCAGGATGACTTGAGGATTTAAATTAACCCCTTCCCGACCTTTAACATTATAGAGACGTCATGAAAGTCGGTGCGTTCCTGACCCACGACGTCTCTATAACGTCATGGCTTGTTTGCGCTCCTGCAGCTCCGGTGACCAGGTCAGTAACAGTCACCGGAGCTGCAGGATTGCAAGGACCTATACTTTTGCCCAGGGGGTGGCTTAGCCCCCCTGTGGCTAAAGTAGCTCTTGATTGGCAGTTGAAAGTGAAACTGCCGATCTGAGCGAATCAGAGCGATTCACCCCTCCAGATCTGATTGGAGCTCTCCAATCAGATCTGGAGGGGCAGATCAGCAGGTGCCTTCCCCCTCCTCAGCCCCCTCCCACTCCAGTAATCATCAGGCCCCCCCCGTCCCTCCCATCCGCCCCCCTCCTCCAGTCCCGTATGTATTCGCCGGCGGGCTGCATCCGCAGGTGCACCTGCCGGTCAGGCTCCTCAGCCCCCTCCCATTACTGTCACCCCCGTCCCGCCTTCCACCTCTGATCCCTGTGTGAACCCCCTACCTCTCCTCTCCCGGCATGCTCCACCTGCCGGTTAGCCTCTTCAGCTCCGGGTGTGGCGCCCCTCCTCCTCTCCCGCGCTCCTCCTCCTCAGCGGTGGATCATGAGTGAGGTAAGTATGAATGAATGGATGGGTGGGTATATGCATGCATGCATGGATGGGTGGGTGTATGCATGGATGGATGGGTGGGTGCATTGCATGCATGCGTGGATGCATGGGTGCGTGCATTTATACATGGATGAATGGATGGATGCATGGATGTGTGTGTGCATGGATATGTGCATAGATTGATGTGGGAATAGATTGATGTGTGCGTGCATGGATGGATGTGTGTATGCATGGATATTGCATGGATGGATGATTGCATGGATGGATATTGCATAAATGGATGTGTGCATGTGTGGATGTGTGCATGTGTAGATGTGTGCATGTGTGGATGTGTGCGTCCGTGAATGTGTGCATGGATGGATGTGTGTTGTGAATTCATTGGAGCTCCCTCCAGTGGTTGTTGCTGGTGATGCAGCTGACTGTGTGGATTTCACAGGTGATAATGATGATTGGCAATCTGGTTCTTGGAGCATATAATGGTTTGAAGTGGATCAATCCTTGCCAGTTGTCTTTGGTTCCTGGAGAGTTCACATCTCTCTGGTTTCTTCTACTCTGTGCAATTCTTTGCAAGCTAAGTCGATGGTTTTTTGATATATTTTTTTTTTTCCAACTTTCATTTTTATTCATTTTTTTTAACAATAGAAATATAACACATAACATGTCAATGCAGTCAAATGTACATAATACACCTCTTATTACAAGGAACTATTAATGTCAGCATGCGTCCTCTATTTATTACAGCTGTAGTGAATATACAGAAAGGTCCCACATCTGCCACGTTCGGATAAACTTGTCAATTGAATTATGGAGTGTGGCAGTCAGGTGTTCCATCAATCGAATGTTATTTATTCATGCATACCAATCAGATATTGAGGGTGGAGCCCTCTTCTTCCAGTGGAAAAATATCATGCATTTCGCAGCAGTAAAGAGATGTAGCAAAAGTCTATTCCCAGATTTAGTCAAACCTGGGGGAAAAAGATTTAGTAGGTAAACAGCCGGGTCCAAAGGCAGGCGATGGTCTAGAACCCGGGACACCACCGTTACAACCGATCTCCAAAAGTCACAAATCAATGGGCAGGACCAGAAAATATGATATAAAGATGCCTTGCTTTGAGCACGCCTGCAGCAGTTATCAGGTATGGTTGGGTTAAACCTATGGAGGAGTTCGGGGGTACATGTCATCAGTATTTTCATCTGATTCTCCTTGTACAATGTGTTAATTGACGTCCTAAATGTTCTATCCCATATGACTTTCCACATCTGGCTAGAGATCTCTCGCCCCAGCCAAGCCTCCCATCTTGTCATATAAGCATGTTTTATAGGACCCCAACTACCTCGGGAATTCAAAATGGAGTATATATTAGATATAAGGCCCCTTGTAGAAGCTCCCGGAGAGCAAATATTTTCAAATTGAGTTGGACCTGAGTGTTTATTGGACCCCATGACTGACGTGTAGTTATGTAGTATTTGCCCATTTGAGAAACACAGGCTTTCTGGTAGCTTATATAGCGAGCGCAGTTCGGTGAATGGTCTTGGCTTGCGTGTAAGCGGGTTTAGTATGTCACGAAAACAAAAAAGGCCTGCCCCAGCCAATTTATGCATTGTGGTTAAATCCATAGCCCCCATAGTTGTGAGCTATATAGGAAAGGTGTCAGAAGAGATGTGTGTGCCGCCAGCTGAAATTTGATTCTGCACCTACTCCATATGTTCCTAGTAAAAGCCATTGGGCCCAGCAACATTCTAGAGGAAGTCTCCGAAGGTTTGCCCCATATCAACGAGGCAGGGTGGTGAGGGGCCAGCCACAGCTGTTCCACCTCTGCCCATCTAGTACACGCCGGCAATGCCGACCAGTGGGACAAATGGTAATATAGCTTAATATCCGGACAGGCAACACCTCCCTCCTGCTTTGATGCGTAGAGGACCGAATGTGGTATACGGTGTCTGCCTGAGTGCCATATGAACTTCATTAGTAGTGACTGGATTCTTTTTAGAGTTACGACGGGTACTCTGACCGATAGCGTTTCAAATAGATATAAAAAGCGGGGGAGAATGGACATTTTAATAGCCGCAATCCTACCCAGGAGCGATATCTGAAGGGCTGACCATCTTTTAAGCTGGGATTCTACCTTGTGTATTAGCGGTGGGAAATTAGCTTGGAATATTGTTTTATAACTAGAGGTCATATTGATTCCCAAATAGCGTCTGGATGTTGTGCACCATTTATAGTCGTACTTTGTTTAAGGAGGTGAAGTTTAGATTCTGGAATATTTATGGGTAAAGCCTAAGTCTTTGCAGAATTAATTTTATAGCCCGACAATTTAGCATAGGACGTGATAACCGCATGAAGGTTAGGTAAAGAAGTAACGGGGTTTAAGGAGAAAATCAAATCGTCCGCGAACAGGACGATTTTGAATGATCTACTTTTAAGGTGGATTCCCAAGATATCAGGGTTATTCCTAACTTGTTAATCATGTTTCATCGGTTGTGGAGAGTTTCTATTCCAAATATACCATTGCACCAATAAACTGCTTTAGTTATAAATGCCTTTATTAATACATCAAGAGTAAAATCGCAGATATATAAAGTGCTCAATTCATATTAAAAAATCTTACAATTACATGGAAATGGATGAGAGGACATGGAGGGGTTAAAGTCCTTCTCCAAACACCATAAGACAAGGCATGGTAGTTATTTTCAAACACAGGTTCTGTGATACAGAGACATACAGGATTAGATTTTAGGGCTTTTACCCATAGTATATAGAAGTTCCAGTTTATAGTCCCTTCTCAATATACCAATTACTAATCAGTGGCTCAGATCAAGACAACCATTATCCAGATAAATATCACATACTTCATAGTTTCATGCTTACCCATGCCTGGTACTAGTGTGCCTGGATGACCTCTAGGGGACGCCCCAACGCGTTTCCCTGATTGCTTCCTCAGGGGGCCCCCTGAGGAAGCAATCAGGGAAACGCGTTGGGGCGTCCCCTAGAGGTCATCCAGGCACACTAGTACCAGGCATGGGTAAGCATGAAACTATGAAGTATGTGATATTTATCTGGATAATGGTTGTCTTGATCTGAGCCACTGATTAGTAATTGGTATATTGAGAAGGGACTATAAACTGGAACTTCTATATACTATGGGTAAAAGCCCTAAAATCTAATCCTGTATGTCTCTGTATCACAGAACCTGTGTTTGAAAATAACTACCATGCCTTGTCTTATGGTGTTTGGAGAAGGACTTTAACCCCTCCATGTCCTCTCATCCATTTCCATGTAATTGTAAGATTTTTTAATATGAATTGAGCACTTTATATATCTGCGATTTTACTCTTGATGTATTAATAAAGGCATTTATAACTAAAGCAGTTTATTGGTGCAATGGTATATTTGGAATAGAAACTCTCCACAACCGATGAAACATGATTAACAATAGATATGGGAGAGCCCTAATATTTTTTGATAATTATTCATGTGTGACCAAGTTTTATAAAACTTATTCCTAACTTGTGCAGCCAGCGGTTCAATACTTAGAACATAGAGCAGGGGAGAAAGGGGGCACCCCTGGCGCGTCCCATTTTTTATGGGCAAATGTTTAGAGTGGGCATGAGGAAGGCGGACCAGAGCAGTGGGTGATGAATACAAACCCCTCAGTGCTGTAACAAAAGGCCCGACAGGCCGAAATGGTGAAGAGAGCGGAACATAAATGACCAATCCAGCCTGTCGAAAGCCTTTTCTGCATCTAAACTCAGCAAAAGGGCCTCCATCCCCTCCCTGTTGGCCACCTCAATCAGGTCCATAACACGCCTAGTATTATCACCCACCTGATGGAAGCACACAAGTCCCAACTGGTCTTTATGGATCAGATGTGGAAGCCACATCCCCAGCCTTTACGCCAGTATTTTGGCTGAAAATTTTTAGATCAGAGTTTAATAGACTGATTGGACGATAGCTTGCACATTCCATCGGGTCTTTACACTCTTTTGGGATTACGGCGATATAGGAACGGAGAATTGAATCAGGTACCTCCCCTCCCTCCATAAAATGGTTAAACAGTGAAACCATATGAGGGGACAAGACATCTGTGTATGTTTTATAATAAAGGTATGGCAACCAATCAGGACCTGGCGCCTTGCGGCCTGGTAGTTGTTTTATAGTTTCCTCAATCTCTTCCACTGTGATTTTCCGATTTAGTTCATCTACAGCGGACTGGGATAGTTTAGGTAGGCGACACGATGTGAGGTAGCCATCTAGGATTGGGTTATATCCTCTCTGGGGCTGTTGTGGGGTGAAGGAGTGGGAATAAAGGGAAGAATAGTAATCATAAAATATATCGGCTATTTTAGCCGGGTCTTAGTGAATCACGCCAAATGGATCCTTAATACAGTATGGGGAGTTATTAATAGCCTGATCTCTCAATCTTTTAGCTAGCATTGTATGTGCTTTTATTACTATACTCATAGAATTTCTGCCTAGAGTATCTAAGAAGAACCTCTATTTTACCGTGGGAAATGGTTTTTAGTTGGTTTCTCAGATCTATCACCTCCTTCAAAAGTAGTTTGGTGGGGTGAGTTAATAATCGTGCCTCTGCTTTCCTCAGTTCCCACTCAATTTAAAGGTATCGGTATTTGGCATCTTTTTTAATCCTGGATGATAATGCAATGCACTCTCCCCTGAAGACCGCCTTATGGGCCTCCCACAGGACAGACAATGATGGAGAAGAGGGAGCATTTTCAGTGAAATAATTTGAGAGACTCCCCTAATTTATCCCGTGTGTCTTCATTAGTCAAAAGGGACTCGTTTAATCTCCAATGGTTTAACTTGGGGGGGGGGGGGGGGGTCAGGTGTTAACTTCAGGTCAATCGTCAGAGGGGCATGATCGGTCCATGTTATAGTGCCAATGGTCGCGGATGTCAGAGAACGCAATGAGATCACGTCCCCAAAGAAATAGTCTATACGACTATGGGAATCATGGGGATACGAGTAAAACGTACACCTCCTATCCGTTGGGTTATCAATACGTCATAAATCATACAATGTGTTTCTATGTAGTAATTTCCGAAATGTAATAGAGATATATTCTGCTTTTGTACATCCATGACGGGAGGGTATGGGAACCAGTCTATCTCTTGTTTCAGAAAATACCATATTAAAATCGCCGCCAATTATTTGGGCCATTCCTCGTTTAGGGTGCAAACGGGCTAAGACTGAAGCTACAAACCTTATCTGGTTAGAATTAGGGGCATATAGATTGCACAGCATAATTGGTATTCCTCCTATGTTCCCATAGACAATGGCAAATCTGCCCTGGGGATCAAGTTCCGAATTAGTTACTTGAAATGTACAGTGGCGGGAAATCAGGATCACCACTCCGGCTGTTTTAGTCTTAGCCGTGGCAGAGAATGTAATAAGAAACCAATGTTATGCAAATTTAAGAGACCCCTTATCCGAAAGATGGGTCTCCTGCAGAAATACAATATCTGCTTTGGACTCGCGCATCTCCCGGAGAGCAAGCCTTCTCTTTAGGTCTGAGTTTAGACCCTTAACGTTGAGAGTGAATAGTTTAACCAAGTGTTTTTGCACAACGGAACCAGTTGTGAGCTCAGTAACACAACTCTCTTCTGTGGGGGTACACATCGAACCTGTGAGAGTAGTTATCATACAAAATCCCGCTCCCAAGAGCTGCAAATTCTTACTAAGGAGCCAAGATCAGTATATCTATAATCCCACACACGGGCGATAAGGGAAAAGAGTAGGCAGTCAAGCCAGCCATCATATGCTATAGTCACCCATCACGCGGGTCCACCCTCCTGGGGGCTCTCCGTGTCGTTTTATGCTGTGTAGACTGTCGCCAAGTTTGCTGCAGTGGAGGCAACCCCAGCGGCATTAACCAATCTGGCAGATCTGGTTGTTCGATGGACATCACGTGGCAAAAGGACTCCAAATCTTCCTGGCTTCGCAGTGTGGCCACTCACTCCCCCTTCTTAGCTGAGAGGCTAAAAGGAAAGCCCCACCTGTATGGAATATGGCTATTTTGTAGAATGTTTAACAGCGGTCTCAATGCTCTCCGTTGCTGTAGAGTAATCCATGAGAGGTCCTGAAAAAGCTGTATCTTTGTGTTATTGTGGGTAATTTGTTTGAGTTGTCTTGCTTTTGCCATAATATCTTCTTTTAGGGGGAAGTCCGTAATGCGACAGATTATGTCTCTGGGGTTTACCGTCAAGCTTTTCGGTCTTAAAGCTCTATGAGCCCTGTCCATTTTAATCGACATTTTAATCGTGTGCTTTGCTGGGCGGCGTAACACCGAGTTGAAGACCTTTTGTAGAGTACCCACTACATCTTCTGTATCTCTCGTCTCCGGAACTCCTCTAACCCTAATGTTGTGCCGTCTTCCCCTATTGTCTACATCCTCAACGTGCCTTTGGAGATCTCTTATGACGGAGGCCTGAGCAGCTGTTTGGGACTGTAAATGTCTTATAACCGTTCTAGCTTGGTTGTGGTCCTCCTCTAATTGATGTACCCTCTGAGTCAAAACTACCACCTCCCGCCTTGTCGCCGCCAGTTCCGAGCGACAGGTGTTCTTAATCTCTGCAATCAGCAGTTTAAAGTCTTGTTTGGTTGGCAACTGTTGTACGTATTGCCACCAGTCAGAAGGCGGGGGAGGGGGGTAAAAGCCCTCCTGAGACTGCCAGGATAATGCAAGTGTGACGACCATCCGCTGTGAGGCTGAGCTGCTGGTAAGGCAGCACCCCGAGAAACCCCGAGACCCTTAACCCCTATACAGGGATCTGGAATTATAGCGGAGCCTAGGGGGTAGCTGCCTATTATGAGCAACAGAGCAGGGAAGGTCGCCTGGGGAAAAAATCAAGACCCGAAAAACGAAGTCAGAAGTCCGAGTCAAAACCGAGAGGGCAGCGAAGGTACAAAATCATCAGGCAGTAGCAGAGTCAAAAATCCAGGCAAGGGTCAAGGGCAAAACCAAGAGGTCAGCTGAGGTACAAAATCGATAGGCTGAAGCAGAGTCAAAAATCCAGGCAAAGGTCAGAGTCAAAACTAAACACATGCACTATCACTGGGAAACCAAAACTATGTCTGGCGGCCTGCAAGACAGGCTCCAATGCATTTGAAGGGTGCGGTTACCTCCCATAGGCTGGAGCTCACAGCCTGATGATCTCATCCGGACCGCCCCTAGAACTAGGCCAGATGGTGATGCACGACTGGCTCCACCCACCCCACTTCTGACAGAAGAACGACGGCTGCGCCTAACAGACACCTCCGCAGGGCCCGCTCCTCTGCGACCAACACCTCCGAAAGGAGAAACACGGCGGCGCTCAGCGACAGAGGCAGACGTCGCAGGAGCAGGTCCATATGAGGACAAGGCCCTCCTATCAGCTGAAGGAATCCGGCTCCTCCTAGCGGCCGAGGCAGGAACACCAGCCACCGAGTCTGATGGTGATGTGACAGTACCCCCCCCCTCTACG
The DNA here is from genome assembly GCA_033576535.1 of Allobates femoralis. NCBI lineage: Eukaryota > Metazoa > Chordata > Amphibia > Anura > Aromobatidae > Allobates > Allobates femoralis. Next base: position 123,372,907 of record JARQOC010000011.1, read on the forward strand.
AGGGGCCTCCGGACCCACAAAACCCGGTTTATCGGGATGAAGAAGATGAAACTTCCTGATCAAACCCTTGGCATGGATATTACCGGCAGGCACCCAGGACCTCTCCTCCGGACCATAGCCCTTCCAATGCACCAGATACTGCACGGATCCTCTCACTAAGCGGGAATCAAGGATCCGTTGAACTTCGTATTCCACGGCACCCCCGACCAAGACCGGAGGAGGAGGGGACTGGACAGGACGAATCGGAGATCGGTATAATTTGAGAAGGGATTTATGGAATACATTGGGTAGTTTGAACGATTGAGGGAGCTTCAGACGAAAGGCTACAGGGTTAATCACGTCAATAATTTCACACGGACCAATAAACCTGGGACCTAGTTTGGCAGACGGCACTTTGAGCTTAATATTTTTCGTAGAAAGCCAAACCTTGTCCCCAACTCCCAGGTCCGGACCCTTGGAGCGCCGTTTGTTGGCGGAAGACACCTGCCTAGTCTGAGCCCCCTTCAAGTTTCTGTTCACTTCAGACCAGATAGTCTTTAACTGATCTATGGACCTTTCAACACCAGGGACGTCGGAATGCCTAGAAGAAAACGAACCAAAGCGCGGGTGCAGCCCATGATTACAGTAGAAAGGGGTGGTCTTGATGGATTCCTGGTACTGGTTATTCATAGCAAATTCTGCTAGTGGCAGGTGTTCCACCCAATCGGATTGATGCTCAGAGACATAACAATGTAAATACTGCTCGAGAGCTTGGTTAGCGCGCTCGGTTTGACCATTGGTTTCAGGGTGATAGGCAGAAGAAAAGGAATAGTCAATTCCAATCCGTTTACAGAATGCCCTCCAAAATTTCGAAACGAACTGGGTGCCCCTGTCAGAAACAATATTCACAGGAACACCATGCAATCGCACAACATGATTAATAAATAATTTGCTCAGGGTCTCGGAATTAGGTAACCCGGACAGTGGAACAAAATGACACTGCTTGCTGAATCTGTCTACCACTACCCAGATACAAGTCTTCCCTTCCGAGATTGGTAGATCAGTAATAAAATCCATGGAGATATGAGTCCAAGGACCCTCAGGGGTAGGCAAGGACTGGAGCAACCCGGCAGGGCGGTTGCAGGGAGACTTAGCGCGAGCACAGGTTTCACAAGCCAGTACATATTCCTTACAGTCCTTTACTATGGTTGGCCACCACAAATTCCTGGTTACAAGTCTGATGGTGTTATTGATACCAGGATGCCCTGCAAGGACGGAATCATGTGCTTCCTTTAGGACTTGGAGGCGGAATTTGGCAGGGACAAATTGTTTTTGGGCAGGAGTAGTGTCAGGGGCCTGTTCTGGAGATCCACGAATCTCTTCCAGAAGATCCAAAGACACAGCCGAAACAACAATTACCTTGGCTAAAATGGGAGTCAGTTCCACGTCTTCGACCTGTAAGGGGCAAAAACTTCTAGACAGGGCATCAGCCCTTACGTTTTTGGTACCCGGTCGGAAAGTGATAACAAACTCAAATCTAGAGAAGAACAAAGCCCACCTAGCCTGTCTAGGATTCAGTCTTTTTGCTTACTCCAAATAGGTTAGGTTTTTGTGATCCGTGATTACGGTAATCCTATGTTTGGCGCCTTCGAGGAAGTGGCGCCATTCCTTGAAGGCCCATTTGATTGCCAACAATTCACGATTACCTATATCATAATTCATCTCTGTAGATGAAAATTTTCGGGAAAAAAAGGCACACGGACGGAGTTAAGTGAGAGATGCAGTGCCTTGTGATAGCACTGCTCCCACTCCCACTTCAGAGGCATCTACCTCTACAATGAAGGGGCAGTTCAAATCAGGCTGCACCAATATTGGGTCTGAGGAGAAACACTCTTTTAACTTAGAAAATGCATAAAGTGCTTTAGGCTTCCAATTAACCACATCCGCCCCTTTACGTGTCAAGTCAGTGAGTGGTTTGGCTACCTCTGAAAACCCTTTAATAAATTTACGATAATAGTTTGCGAAACCCAAGAATCGCTGCAGTGCCTTTAGAGACTTGGGTTGTACCCATTCCTTAATAGGTTTAATTTTGGAAGGATACATGCGAAAACCTTTAGCCGATATAATATACCCCAAAAAATGTATCTCCTCCTCCATGAAGACACATTTCTCTAACTTGGCAAATAAAGAATGCTCTCTGAGTCTCTGGAGCACAGTACGGACATGTCGGACGTGTGACCAAACACCAGGAGAAAAAAACAGAATGTCGTCCAAATAAACGACCACATACACACCACTGATGTCTCTGAAAATATCGTTCACGAAATTCTGAAAAACTGCAGGTGCGTTGCTTAACCCGAACGGCATTACGAGATACTCAAAATGGCCGAGAGGCGTGTTAAACGCGGTCTTCCACTCATCACCTTCTTTTATACGGACAACGTTATATGCTCCCCTGAGGTCCAGTTTGGTGAAATATTTCGCTCCCAACAGCTGATTATACAGATCAGGGATGAGTGCAAGAGGATACTGGTTTTTCACAGTGATCGCGTTTAATTCGCGGTAATATATGCAAGGTCTGAGGCCGCCATCTTTCTTTCCCACAAAAAAGAAGCCAGCCCCTACTGGTGAGGTGGACGGTCTATTATACCCATTTCTCAGACTGTCTGCTATGTAATCATTCATGGCCTGACGTTCTGGACTAGAGAGATTAAATATTTTCCCCTTTGGGAGACGAGAATCAGGTATCAAATCTATGGCGCAATCTTACTCTCTGTGAGGGGGTAATTTCTCTGATTCCTGAATAGAAAATACATCCTCAAAATCTCTAAAGGCATATGGTACAAAGGGAGGAGTCTTGACCTTCACTTGGTTTACAGATAGCGAGATGCAGTTATCCTGACACTTTGTGCTCCAGCGCACGATGTCACCCAAGTGCCAGTCAATGACTGGGTTATGTTTACGTAACCATGGCATGCCCAGGATTACTGCAGATGATAAATTACTGATTGCAAAAAATGACACATTTTCAGTATGTAAAGACCCCACCAGCATTGACACTTGCTCAGTGACAAATTCCACTCCACCCTGGATGAGGGGAGTACCATTAACTGCAGTGGTTCTAATGGGGGCATTAAGCCTTAGTAGTGGTACACATAGATTTGTTGCTACCTGGAGATCTATGAAATTCCCCTCTGAGCCACTGTCTATATAAGCCTCTAAACACACAGATTTCTTAGAATAAGTCAAAGAAATAGGTAACAAGACTTTGGCAGCATCCGCTGGCACCCGGGCACCCTTAGCACCCGGGCAGGCAGAGCCAGACCCCCCAGGTGCTGACATCCAGGGAACGAGGCCCTCTGATCTCCAGTGTTCATGCAGAGGACTCCAGATTGTGGCTTGTACAGCATGTTGGTATGAGATGATGGGAGTGTTCCTCCACAGGACTGAGAAGCTGGACACAGGTGCTTTGAGGGAAGCAAATCAGCAGGCACAGCTCAGAGTTAAAAAAAAAAAAAACATTGGGAAAAGGAGAGAGAAAAAAAAAAAAGGTAAGGGAATGCTATTATATATAGATCTATATATAAAAATGTTATGGCCAGATATAATGTGACGACCATCCGCTGTGAGGCTGAGCTGCTGGTAAGGCAGCACCCCGAGAAACCCCGAGACCCTTAACCCCTATACAGGGATCTGGAATTATAGCGGAGCCCAGGGGGTAGCTGCCTATTATGAGCAACAGAGCAGGGAAGGTCGCCTGGGGAAAAAATCAAGACCCGAAAAACGAAGTCAGAAGTCCGAGTCAAAACCGAGAAGGCAGCGAAGGTACAAAATCATCAGGCAGTAGCAGAGTCAAAAATCCAGGCAAGGGTCAAGGGCAAAACCAAGAGGTCAGCTGAGGTACAAAATCGATAGGCTGAAGCAGAGTCAAAAATCCAGGCAAAGGTCAGAGTCAAAACTAAACACACACACTATTACTGGGAAACCAAAACTATATCTGGCGGCCTGCAAGACAGGCTCCAATGCATTTGAAGGGCGCGGTTACCTCCCATAGGCTGGAGCTCACAGCCTGATGATCTCATCCGGACCGCCCCTAGAACTAGGCCAGATGGTGATGCACGACTGGCTCCACCCACCCCACTTCTGACAGAAGAACGACGGCTGCGCCTAACAGACACCTCCGCAGGGCCCGCTCCTCTGCGACCAACACCGCCGAAAGGAGAAACACGGCGGCGCTCAGCCCTCCAATCACCGGCGCCATCAGCTGAAGGAATCCGGCTCCTCCCAGCGGCCGAGGCAGGAACACCAGCCACCGAGTCTGATGGCGATGTGACAGCAAGGTGTTGGTATACGGTGTTCTCTCTGGAGGCATCGAGTGGGGACTCAGGTCTAGTTGTCAGTTCTCTGGGCTCAATGGATCTACTCAGAGTCTGTCGGACTCGACTCGCCGGACGGGACGATCTTTGGGGGTGGCTGGGTTCCTCCAGAGCTTGGGTTGCCCAGTTATCTCCTGCCCAGGTAGATCCCCACCAATATTTGTCAGTGGGATCAGGTAGTATTCTCCGAGCATTTTCTCCACTATGCTCCTTTTTACGTTGGTGGGATCCTCTATTTGATCTTCTATAATCTCCCCAGATGTAGAAGGGGCTGAATTGGGGCACACAGTATCATCCCCCTCTATAGCACATATATCTGGGCTCCCATCATGTGTGGGGTCACATCTTACTTTTAATGGCATCAGCACAGGGGTACTGTCTCTACTTGTGTTAGGTGAGAGATCTCTTATGGCTGTCTGTGGCTTTGCTGCAGACAGGGGAGCTGGGGAAGTAACTAACGTTTGAAGCTCCGCCCCCACTACTGTAGAGGTGTCCATCAGCTCACCTCGTCTTCCTCGCCCTGTCAGCTCAGCAGGCGCGCGAAAGCTCCCGGAAGAGGAAGATGGAGCTGTTCCGCCCGCCATCTTGAGCCCCCTGTCTGTCTCCTGTACCCGCCCCTTTACCTCCTGCTCCGGGTTCCCAGTAACAGCGGCGGACTGGCGGGGACTGCAGTGCGGCGGCTGCGTGGCTCATGCACCGCTGTTATTCTGCTTTGCTGCTGGTGCAGGGGTCGGATGGAGGGCAGGCGTCTCACCAGCGGCTCCCGGTCCCGGCTGTAGCTCCACGGCAGGAGCATGCACAGCATCTCCACCTCGCAGCAGGTATGAATCCAAGGTGGATGGTGTCTGTGCCCCTGCGTCTTTGGGCAGTTTCTGGGCTCTTTTCTTTCCTATCTTGGGACCCCTCAGGCTAGTTTAAGGGCTAATTTAGGCTCTTGAGTGCAGGAGCTCCAGCCTCACATGTCTGCTCCCATGGAAGTCCAGACACGCCCCCCCCAGTTTCTTGATATTTTGTGGCACACTTTTGTGTGCTTAAGGTTCTGCTTATGTTTTGTCTTATTTTGATTGTGGGTTTGCAATTTAGTCTGTAAATTTATCTGCTCTCAGTTAGGAAGCTTTCTTCCTAGGAATTTTACCATTCACTATTATTTGTTATTTCCAGTTCTGCTGGCATTTGATTTATAGAAGTCTGCAGATATAGAAGGCGCCTAGCCTTAGTACAGAAATGTACTAAGAAAAATCTGCTGTTGGTGTTTTTTTGATAGTGTTTTATACTGACCCCCATAGTATTCTATCCTGTCTTTCCTATATAGCTAGTTTGGCCTCCTTTGCTAAACCTTTTACTCTGCCTGTGTTTGTTTTTCTTTCTCCTGTTTCCCAGTTAATCTGTGGGGGCTTGCTTTTCTTTAGGGGGTCTGCTCTGAGGCAAGATAGCTTTTCCTACATCCATCTTTAGGAGCAGTTAGTTCTCCAGCTGTGCAGAGGTATCTAGGTCTGGTTGGTTACATCCCACGGCTACTTCTAGATGCGGTGTGTAGTCAGGGATTGCGGTCAGTATAGTTTCCAATGACTTCTATGGAATCTGAATGTTACTCCTGAGTCATTGGTTCATAACAGTACAACTGGCCAAAAGAGTTAAAATCGAGATACATGCATCTCAGAAAAAGGGAAGAGAAGTGTTGAGGATGTTGTTTCTTTTTTCTTTCTTCTCCGTTTTTCTTTGGGTAACTGTGGACTCTTGTGCAAGTATGAGTGTCCAGGAACTAGCTTCTTGTTTAGACCAGCTCGCTGCAAGGGTACAGGGAATTTGAGTATATAGTTCAGACTCCAGTTTTGGAACCAAAAATTCCTACTCCAGATTTATTTTATGGTAAGAACTGTGCAAGTTTTTAGTGAGAGGAATGATTGCTCAAACCAGATCACTAATGTCCTATGATCCCACCGCTGCCACCAATTGTCACGATTAGCTTAGTCAGGACCTGCAGCTCTCTGGCGCCCCCTTAGCCTTCTGGCCAAATCCGGTATTGCCAGAGGATAAGAAAGGAGCCCAGCTGCCCTAATTTATGTCGTCTACTGCGGCACGTGATGTGACAGGATGTATATATACCACCAGTTCCTGCTAGGAACGTATATATACCTCGATCCAGTCACCCTCAGGTCCACAATATCACATAAATACAAAAAACGGTATTTTGCCACCACTGATCTCTTACAGGTGGATCGGTAACCTGTGGGATAGCGTAAAAAGAGCAGGGAGGTCGTGAGAGCTCGTTCATAGGACAAGGAGATCGAGACTAGTAAATTATAATATTTTACTCCACGAAAGATGGGCAGTGATTACATAAAAGATTTACAGAATCTTCTACTTATATAATCGGGAGTTGGGATTTCGGGCACTGTAGCCCAATCCCAGACTCCTTAGCGGCACTGCGAGTGATGACGCGCAGCGTCATCACGAGCCGCAGCCGCTCTACAGTTAAAAAAAAAAAATCCTCACCTCTCCCCGAGCCCCCGGAGTCTCCCGCCGTCTTCCGCCGTGTTCCGCTAGGCTCCCGGTGGCTCTGCAGGCTCCCGGTGCCTGCAGAGCTCTTCTACTGCAGTCAAGGACCTGTGGTGATGTCAGAGTCACGTGACACCAGCTTACTCCAGGCAAATCGCGGGTCACGTGACTCTGACATCACCACAGGTCCTTGACTGCAGTAGATAGAAGACCAATGCAGGCATCGGGAGCCTGCAGAGCCACCGGGAGCCTAGCGGAACACGGAGGCAACCACTTCTCTGCACCCTCACCTCTGTCACGCTGCCCTGCGCCCCAGTCTCAATGCCACGAGCCTTTGACAGCCACCGCGGCGGCAGTGTCGCCAGGAGCCGCCGGGAGCCGCCGGAGACCACCCTCCGGGAGAGCCGCCCACTGCCTTGCTGCTGGCACAGAGGGCTCGAGGTGAGGGAGCAGTGTGTGGACGGGGCACTGGTGCACTCATACAACGCCCTCATCTGCAATACACAAGGGGCTGCAGTGGAGAACACTACAAATGCCAAGGTGGCCCACCTTCTATCCACACACTCACCAGAATCATTAAGTATAGCAGCATCTCTCCTCACCCCTCCTTCAGCCTGACCTCTCCTCACCCCTCCATCCAGCCTGACCTCACCCCTCCTCTAGCCTGACCTCTCCTCACCCCTCCTCCAGCCTGACCTCTCCTCACTCCTCCTCCTGCGTGACCTCTCCTCACCCCTCTCCTCAAGCCTGACCTCTCCTCACCCCTCCATCCAGCCTGACCTCTCCTTCCCCCTCCATCCAGCCTGACCTCTCCTCCTTCCTCCATCCAGCCTGACCTCTCCTCACCCCTCCATCCAGCCTGACCTCTCCTCACCCCTCCATCCAGCCTGACCTCTCCTCACCCCTCCATCCAGCCTGACCTCTCCTCACCCCTCCATCCAGCCTGACCTCTCCTCACCCCTCCATCCAGCCTGACCTCTCCTCACCCCTCCATCCAGCCTGACCTCTCCTCACCCCTCCATCCAGCCTGACCTCTCCTCACCCCTCCTCCAGCCTGACCTCTCCTCACCCCTCCTCCTGCCTGACCTCTCCTCACCCCTCCTCCAGCCGCACCTCACCCCTCCTCCAGCCTGACCTCTCCTCACCCCTCCTCCAGCCGCACCTCTCCTCACCCCTCCTCCAGCCTGACCTCACCCCTCCTCCAGCCTGACCTCTCCTCACCCCTCCTCCAGCCTGACCTCTCTCATCCCTCCTCCAGCCTGACCTCTCCTCATCCCTCCTCCAGCCTGACCTCTCCTCAACCCTCCTCCAGCCTGACCTCTCCTCGCCCTCCTCCAGCCTGACCTCACCCCTCCTCCAGCCTGACCTCTCCTCACCCCTCCTCCAGCCTGAACTCTCCTCACCCCTCCTCCAGCCGCACCTCTCATCACCCCTCCTCCAGCCGCACCTCTCTTCACCCCTCCTCCAGCCTCACCTCTCTTCACCCTCCTCCAGCCTCACCTCTCTTCACCCCTCCTCCAGCCTCACCTCTCCTCACCCCTCCTCCAGCCTGACCTCTCCTCACCCCTCCTCCAGCCTGACCTCTCCTCACCCCTCCTCCAGCCTGACCTCTCCTCACCCCTCCTCCAGAATCACCTCTCCTCATCCCTCCTCCAGCCTGATCTCTCCTAACCCCTCCTCCAGCCGCACCTCTCCTCACCCCTCCTCCAGCTGCACCTCTCCTCACCCCTCCAGCCTCTGCTCTCCTCACCCCTCCAGCCTCTGCTCTCCTCACCCCTCCAGCCTCCCGCCACATCATACTCTGCTATCCACAGAGCCACCTGTATACTCTGCTACCCACACAGCTGCCTCTATGCTCTGCCACCCACACAGCCGCCTCTATGCTCTGCCACCCACACAGCCGCCTCTATGCTCTGCCACCCACACAGCCGCCTCTATGCTCTGCCACCCACACAGCCGCCTCTATGCTCTGCCACCCACACAGCCGCCTCTATGCTCTGCCACCCACACAGCCGCCTCTATGCTCTGCCACCCACACAGCCGCCTCTATGCTCTGCGACCCACACAGCCGCCTCTATGCTCTGCGACCCACACAGCCTCCTCGATGCTCTGCCACCCACACAGCCGCCTCTATGTTCTGCCACCCACACAGCCGCCTCTATGCTCTGCGACCCACACAGCCGCCTCTATGCTCTGCGACCCACACAGCCGCCTCTATGCTCTGCGACCCACACAGCCGCCTCTATACACACAATTCATTTCACCGCGCTCCCGATGCAATTGCATCGGGCCTTTTTACTAGTATTATATAAGAGACAATATACAATGTATGAATAAACAGTTATATAAAATAAAAGGAATAAGGTAAGAAAGGTTCAGACCTAGTCACTCATGGTCAGCTTGGTTGTGTGGGGGGGCGTCTCCCCTAGATGGTTGGATTCCTTCTGACAGCACGGTGTTCTGCTATCTCAGCCCGGGGTTGGAATGAAGCAAGAATGTCCTCTTTGCTTTTATCAAACCAGGGGGAGTTTGTGGCCCCCACCGCTTGGAGTGACCACCCCCCTGTGGGCTTGTCCACTAACACCTCCTCTTTCACCATGCTTCATAAATCCCCATCCTTCATATCTGTCAGATGGGGGGGCTCACAGACATAATATATGACCCATTTTCCATGTCAGGTAATTCTGAGAAGTTTGATACCAAATATGACCTGCTTGTCATATTTACAATGGCAGCAATCCCTTCTCAGGTTCCAGAATGTGGTACAACTGTACAAAACACAACATTGAATACACAACACGATAAGTAATCTAAAAATATGAATTCTGTGTTTGTGGCATGATAATATCTTCTTCAATTCGACTTTGAAAACACTAAGTTTAGACAAAGGAGTTTTCTTTTAACCGGAGACCAACTGGTTTGGACTGGTGTCCAACTCTTGCTCTCCTGAAAGTATTTACGATCCGTCGTAAATGGCTTAAGCTGGGGGATGCTGGCAATGGTTCTGTGTAAACCGCACAGAAACCAACAAAGGGAGGAGGGATGGGGAAGCTGGATCTGTCTCTCCAATACCTTGAAATCATGAGCAATATTCATTTTCATGACAGTCAGAAATTCAGGAAATGGTCTGTGCTGACTAAATGGAATGATGATGCTTTGGTGTCGCTTTTCAGAAAGGGCCTTTCTGATGCTGTTAAGGATGTTATGGTGGGGTTTCCTATGCCTGCGGGTTTGAACGATTCTATGTCTCTGGCCATTCAGATTGATCGGCGTCTGAGGGAGCGCCGAGCAACTCGCTCGGGATTGTCATCATCAGAGTAGATTCCTGAGCCGATGCAGTGCGATAGGATTCTATCTCACACTGACCGACAAGAACTTAGATGCCATAATAAGTTGTGTTTTTACTGTGGTGATGCTTCTCATGTCATCTCTGTTTGTCACAAGCGGGCACAGAGGATTGCTGGTTCCTTTACCGTCAGTACTATACAACCTAAGTTCTTATTATCTGTGTCTCTGATTTGTTCCTTGTCATTATTTTCTGTTATGGCATTTGTGGATTCAGGTGCCGCTTTAAATTTGATGGATTTTGAGTTTGCTAGTCGTTGTGGCTTCCCTATGCAGCCGTTGCGGGACCCTATTCCTTTAAGGGGCATTGACGCTACACCTCTTGCGCAGAACAAACCTCAGTTTTGGACGCAGTTGACAATGCGCATGGCACCAGCTCATCAGAAGGATTGTCGATTTCTGGTTTTGCTTAACCTGCATGATGCGGTGGTGCTTGGTTTTCCATGGCAGCAGGTCCATAATCCTGTATTGGATTGGAAGTCTATGTCCATAACTAGCTGGGCTTGTAAGGGGGTACATGATGACATTTCCTTGATGTCTATATCATCTCCGCTCTAGGAGATTCCGGAGTTTGTCTGATTTTCAGGATGTTTTTGCTGAGCCCAAGTCCAGTTTTCTTCCGCCACATCAGGCGTGCAATTGTGCTATTGATTTGGTGCCAGGCTGTAAGTTTCCTACGGGTACCGTCACACCTGGACATATTGCCGGCGAAATCATAGGCGACACACACATGCGCGCACGTTTTTGCGTGTCGCCCAAGGTTGCCGTCACCTATTTACACAGGGCGACAACTCAGGCGACGCTCAGGCGATGACCTGACCGGAAATTGCCTGAGCGTCGCCCAAAGCCCACGGGCGATCATGTCGCTGGTGGCCGCTTGGCCGTCACACAGAGCAACCACATTAGTGATGTGGGCGTAATTTTGAGCCGCATCTCGGAGATAGGAGTTAACATTATGTTGTGTGACACCTCGAAGACATGTGATTGGCTTTGGTGTTTGATGCAGAGTTGACATGTACTGACAATTGTGTTGGTGTTAAAAGACACATTTGGCAATGGCACATCTCTGCACTGTGTAGCACACACTGGTGCATCAATGCGCTGCTTTTTAATATCATGTACACTCCTGGGTATGGCCCCTTTGTCATCTGCGTTTTACGCTGATTGCGGCAGTTGCGGTAAAAAAAAAAACGAAACTACCGCGATTACCACAATACGGCCACACTTGTGGTTCACTTGCAGCAAGCCCCATACAATGTTTATGGGGCTTGCGGCAAGTGCGGTTTCGGCACTTGCAGCATGCTGTGTTTTTTTTTCCAGCCGCACCTGCCGCAAGTGCCGAAACCGCACTTGCCGCACCTGCCGCAAGCCCCATAGACATTGTATGGGGCTTGCCGCATGTGCGGCCGTATTGTGGTAATCGCGGCAGTTGTGTTTTTTTTTTTACCGCAACTGCCGCAATCAGTGTAAAACGCAGATGACAAAGGGGCCTAATACACCTTTCAGCACCATGGAAAGGAAGACTACATTATTGTGGGACGCACACATCATCAAATAGGACGCCGAAGAACAAGACTACCAATCGTAACGCTGGAGCTGCCACCAATCCACGCAGACCGCCAGAGCTAGTAAATACGCCCTGAAACGCCTACCGGAATGGTATAGGCGATGTGTTCTGTCGCCCTTGACATCGCTCATGAGACGTTACACTGGGCGATCAGCACACATCGCCCAAGAATGGTCGCCTGGTTTCAGAGCTCTGATGTGAAACCAGGCGACCACTCAGATGTGTCGCCCTCGCCCATTTACATTGGGCAACGCATTGGCGATGTCGAAGGCGACAGGCCATGCCTCAGCGTCGCCTGTGAAATCGCCGGTGATATGTCCAGGTGTGACGGTACCCTAAGGGTCGACTTTTCAATTTGTCTGTGCCTGAACATGCTTCCATGCGGAGTTATATTAAAGATTCTTTGGAGAAGGGCCATATTCGCCCTTCCTCTTCACCGTTGGGGGCGGGGTTCTTTTTTGTTGCTAAGAAAGATGGTTCCCTGAGACCCTGTATTGATTATCGCCTCTTGAATAAGATCACGGTCAAGTTTCAGTACCCTCTGCCTTTGATTTCTGACTTGTTTTCTAGGGTTAAGGGGGCATGTTGTTTTACTAAAATTGACCTTAGGGGGGGCCTACAATCTGGTTCGTAGCAAGCACGGACATGAATGGAAAATACGCCATGAAGGCTATTTTGAATACCTCGTGATGCCTTTTGGGTTAGCTAATGCTCCTTCCGTTTTTCAGTCCTTTATGCATGATGTATAGGGAGTTGATTGACAAGTTCTTGATTGTATATTTGGATGGTATCCTGATTTTTTTTTTTCTGACGATTGGGATTCTCATGTGGATCAGGTCAGGTCGGTCTTTCGGATTTTGTGTGACAATGCTTTGTATGTTAAGGGGTCTAAGTGTTGCTTTGGTGTCCAGAAGGTTTCTTTTTTTCTGCTTCATTTTGTCTCCTTCTATTGAGATGGATCCTGTTAAGGTTCACACTATCCATGATTGGGTTTAACCCACGTCCATGAAGGGTCTTCAGAAATTTTGGGGATTTGCTAATTTTTATCATCGGTTCATTGCCAATTTTTTCAGCATGGTGAAGCAATTGACCGATTTGACTAAGAAGGGTGCTGATGTGGAGCATTAGTCTCCTGCAGCAATTTTTTCCTTTTAGGAGCTTAAAGGACGGTTTACCTCTGCTCCAGAGTTGCGCCAACCGGATGTTTCCCTTCCGTTTCAGGTGGAAATTGATGCTTCTGAGATTGGTGCGGGGGCCGTCTTGTCTCAGAGGGATCCTGTTGGTTCCACGATGCACCCTTGTGCCTTCTTTTCCCGTAGATTTTCGCCGGCAGAACGCAATTATGATGTCGGCAATCGGGAGTTGCTGGCAATGAAGTTGGCATTTGAGGAGTGGCGTCATTGGCTGGAGGGGGCTAAACATCGTGTGGTTGTCTTGACTGATCACAAGAATTTGGTTTATCTCGAGTCTGCCAAGAGGCTGACTCCTTGGCTTGCTTGTTTTGATTTTGTGGTTTCCTATCTTCCTGGTTCTAAGAATGTTAAGTCCGATGCTCTCTCTCGCAGTTTTTTGCCTGGTTCTCTTGAACCTTCGAAGCCGGTCTGCATTCTGAAGGAGGGGGAGTTCTTTCCGCTGTTTCCCCCGATTTACGGCTTGCTCTTCAGGAATTTCAGGCTTATAAGCCTGAGCGCTGCGCTGTGGGGAAATTGTTTGTTCCTGCCCTGTGGACTACTAGAATGATTTCGAAGGTTCATTGTTCTGTGATGGCTGGTGATCTTGGCATCTTTGGTACCCGTGATTTGGTTACCCGATCTTTTTGGTGGCCCTCTTTGTCTCGGGATGTGTGTTTCTTTGTACAGGCCTGTGGTACTTGTGCACGGGCCAAAGCTTGTTGTTCCCATCCTAGTGGGTTGCTTTTGCCCTTACCTGTCCCTGAACAGTCGTGGATGCATATTTCTATGGATTTTGTTTTGGACCTTCCTGTTTCCTAGGGGATAACTGTTATCTGAGGGGTTTGTGACCGGTTTTCTAAGATGGTTCATTTAGTTCCTTTGGCTACACTGCCTTCTTCTTTGGACTTGGTTCCGTTGTTTTTTCAGCATGTTGTTCGTTTGCATGGTATTCCGGAAAATATTGTGTCTGACAGAGGTGCCCAGTTTGTTTCTCGGTTTTGGAAGTCTTTCTGTGCTAAGCTAGATGTGGCTTTGTCTTTTTCTTCTGCGTTTCATCCGCAGTCTAATGGTCAGACAGAGAGAACTAATCAGACTTTGGAGACTTATTTGAGATGCTTTGTGTCTGCGGACCAGGATGATTGGGTTGCCTTTTTGCCTCTGGTCGAGCTTGCGCTTAAAAATCGGGCGAGTTCAGCTACGTTGGTTTCGCCCTTCTTTTGTAATTTTGGTTTTCATCCTCATTTTTCTTCAGGGCAGGTTACAGCCTTCTGCCTGTCTGGGTGTGGATTCTGTGGTTGAGCGGTTGCAGCAGATTTGGGATTATGCGGTTGCCAACTTACATCTTTCTCATGAAACTGCTCAGCGTTTTGCTAACAGTCATCGGTGTGTTCGTTCTTGGCTTCATGTTGGTGATTTGGTTTGGTTGTCCTCCCGCCATTTTCCTTTGAAGGTTTGTTCTGCTAAATTTAAGCCTCGGTTCATTGGTCCGTACAGGCTTTCTAAAGTTATTAATCCTGTCTCCTTCCGGTTGGCGCTTCCGAGCTCTTTTGTGATTGATGATGTTTTTCATAAGTCCTTGTTGAGGCGCTTTGTTGAGCCCATGGTTACTGCTCTGGCCCCTCCGGCCCCGGTCCTGATTGATGGTGAGTTTGAGTATGAGGTTGAGAAGATTTTGGATTCTTGTCTTTCGAGACGGAGGCTCCAGTACCTTATTAAAGGGATCCTGTCGTCACCTCCAAAAACCCACCTAGGCTACAAAATCATGTCCCTGCAGCATCCTATCACTAATCTCACACTCCTTTTGTCTCCTAAAAGCATCCTGTCAAAGTAGACAGAAACGATTTTATACTCATTAGGCATTATAATTAGAAGGGGCTATATTCTTTAGCCCTTAAGGCATGTTGTTTTGCAGGCTCCAGGATCCACCCTCTCTCTCTCTGTGCTGCTGTGATGTGGAGCTGAAGGCAGGACTAATGATTTGCATTCTATGAGTGACAGAGAGGGGGAAGGCAAAGCCTGCACAAGCAAAGCAGCACAGAGAGAAAGAGGGTGGATCCTGGAGCCTGCAAAGCAACACGCCCTAAGGGCTAAAGAATAGCTTGGGGGGCAAAGTTCTTTCGTTCCGCTCTGGAGTTAAAATTAAGGATAATTTGGGGCAACAGGGAGGTCTGTAAAGATTTATAGAAGATGGGCGTAAATCCTTCTGGTCCTGAACTCTTAGAGACCGGAGTGGCTTTGATCACATCGGATAATTCCTGCTCTGATATGTCCTCCTCCAGGGCTACCAGATCAGAGTCTGCCGGTGTCAGAATCCCAATGTTTTTTTATATATGTTCTGATTTTTGTTCTCAGTGCGGAGAGATCGATATCTGAGAACTTCCCTTTTATGTTATAGAGGTCCTTGTAGTATTTTTGAAAGACTCCTACAATGTCCTCATTGTTGTGGGCTTCCTTTCCCTCTTGTGATTTAATGGAGGGAATATATGTAGGACCATATTTCGGGTGTAACGGTCGTGCTAATGGTCGCCCATATACATTGGCTTTCTTATAAAAGAACGCTGCTGTTCGCTCTTTGTCTCCAAGAAACCTCCGGTCTAAGAGACCTTTTAATTCTTGCCATTTAGTAGTAAGTTCTATCAACATCTCGTGAGAGTTTGATTGTTTGTGTCTGGATTCTAAACATTGTATCTGTGAAAGGAGATTGTTGATTTGTTAGTTATGAACTTTCTTCAACCTGGAACCATGTTTAATTAATGGGCCTCTGAGTATACACTTCAATGCCTCGCATTTCAAAGGTTGGAGTGTGTTATCCGATGCATGTTTGTGTAAATGTGGTTATATTGACCTTCAGTTCCTCCATACAGGACACATCCTTAAGGAGGTTGCTGTTTAATTTCTATGACCAGTGTTTCTTTGCCTGCCTGGGAATCATCATGGACAAGAAAATAGGGCTGTGGCCTGTTAGGATAATGTTTCCTATCGTGGCCTCAGGTTTCCATGAGAGTATTCCATGACGAACCAGGAATAGATCTATTCTGCTGTATGAGCTGTGGGTCCTGGAAAAGAAAGTATAGGCCTTACCATTGGGGTTGAGAATCCTCCACACATTGATAAGTTGGAGTTGGTGCGATAGTTTCTTCAGAGCCTTCACTCTTCCAGATGGGACCGTTCCCCTACCAGATGAGAAATCAGCTGAGGGATCAAAGATAAAATTAAAATCATCTCCTATTATAACCTGTCCCTCCGCGAAATGAGATAGCTTTAGGAGGAGAGACCTACACACTCTAGCTCCCTATTCGATAGGTACCAATTTACAAGGGTCAGCGTCGTCACTGCCACTTTCACTTTGAGGAAGATGAAGCGCCCATTGTGTTCAATCACTAAATCTGATATTGTGTGATTTAGGTCCCTATGTATAGCGATCGACATGCCCTTAGATCTAGATTCAGGGTTCGTGCAGTGTGACCACACTTGGAAGTGCTTGTTGTTAATGGATGGGACATGTCCCGATTTAAAATAAGAACCTGCGCTCTCTTTTGGGGCGTATTAAAACCCCTCACGTTTAGGGAGTCGACCTTCAAAGATCCCATGTCTACAAATTGGCCAATGGGTTAGATCTAAATAAATTTTCTTAGTTATACCTAGACCAAAGTTACTATGTATGAGGACTAGAAAAGGGCAAGATAAAAGGTAGAATAGAAAGAAAACCCTGAACGATTGATGTATCTTTTCCTAGAAGATTGGGTTATACCCTTTTTTTTTTTTTTTAGATATCCACACTTTGAATTAGAGTATGGCAACCCCTACGGGTAGCGTTTTTTCCACTTGAGGAAGATTTAAACACCCACAAACTTTGTCCAAGTTTTTTTTCGAAAAAATCAAATAACGCTTGTAACAATAAGCTCAAGGAGTAATCACTCCCCGGCCAAAAGCCAAATCATTAGCCAATAACACTTTAACTAAAGTTGTAACCATAAATGAATAATAGAGCAGTTTGACAGTAATAATCTACGTTTAGATGACATGGCAGCCAGAAAAAATCAATAGAGTGATAGTATATGGAACTGCCCATGCGGAGAACTACTGGAGAATTAATCCCTTAAGAAATCTGCTTGTTGGCTGTGGAGCCACCGATGGGGGGGACTATGTCCTCAAAAGGTCCTCATAAAGCCCCCTCTCACCAACCACAACAGCTCACTATTACAACAGTATCGGTCTCCCTGTTCATTATAACTGTGGGAGAGTGTAAAGCTTGACTGCATGAAAACCTTAGTAAGCCTGGGAAATTAGCAAGTCGGAAATAAGGAGTAGGGGGTTGAGGGGGGGGGGGGTTGTAAAGGATTTGGGGTGTGGGGAAAGGAAGGGAAGAGAAAAAGCTCAGATAGGAAAATATCCCTCGAGAGGGTGGACAAAACCATTTCCCAAGGCCTTCTAATATTCTGTAAGATCATCAAATAGACAGTAAGAGCAGGTCAGGTGCAAAAAATGTAAACAGGAGGCAAAAAGAGCAAAATAAGTTTCAGATTCAGTCCTCTGCCTCCCGGTCTTCCCTGCGATCTCATCTCCCTCTTGATCTGCCACCTCCTCTTCCTCTTCTCCTTTGGTTCCGTTGCTCATGTGGCGGCATTGGTGGAAAAACGCTACTCTGAGGTCCTGGCCAATCCGAAAAAGAGAGTCCAGTATCATGGAGGCTCAGGGAGGAGAGGAAACCTTGCAGACTCTCAGGGGTGGGTGAGAAAGACAAGCTGGTTTCCCTGTCGCACTTGCAAGCAAAAGGGTATCCACATGAATATGTAATATGGTGATGTCTGAGGAGATCCAATAAAGGTCTCAGGGCCCGTCTCTTCTGCAGGGTTCTTCTAGAGAGATCCGCCATCAGTTGCACTTGATGTCCCTGGAAATCAATATCATCACTTCTTCTGGAGCTGGAAAGAATCTCCTCCTTAACTCGGTATCTGTGGAGATGACAAATAATGTCTCTAGGCCTGGCTCCTTCTGGAGGTTTGGACCAAGTGATCTATGAGCCCTATCAAACTCTATGGCAGTTTCTACAGGTGCATTTCTTATAGAGTTGAATAGGCCCTGTAGAGTGGCATTCAGTTCTCCCGGCGGGACCGACTCTGGGAAGCCCCTGACTCTAATATTTTCCATGTCTTCCAAGGAATCTAGGAAGATGTCATGGTTGGGTGCTTGAGATGCGATTTGATTCTCCAAAGCCTGAACCCATTTGTTTAGCCTTTCCACTGCAGAGTCTGTGTGAGATGCCTTGTCCAATAAGATGGTGACTGCGGCCTCAGTTTTAAAGGAGTTTTCAAGCTTAAAGATAAAGTCTTCTAGTTCTTCTGTAGTAGGGATATTGAGAATACGGGACTGAAAATTGTCCCACAGTTCCTCTCCTGGAAGCTGATAGCATTGTGCCCTTTCCTGTGAAATTGTGGTGGTCTCTCTATTAGCTTGTTGGAGGGATGAAAAAGGGCTTCCCCTTGTCTCCAGTAGTCCCTCCTGTGGGGTATCTAGTTCAAGTGTGGCCTCTGTGTCCAGTAACAGATCACCGTGTTTAGTAAGGAGCACCTAAGCAGTGTATGGACATGGCTGGTATTGCTGTCTCCTGGACAGGGGGGTCAGGGTCTGAGTGGGGCAGCTTGTGGGTTGCTCATGAACTAGTGCTGACACTAGGACCCTCTTCATACCTCCGGTCTCTGCTGACTTCTCTATTGTCTCTTGCCTTTGGAACCAGGGGTCCAGACCTCCCGCCTGCCCTCCTCCATTACCTCCATCCTCCTGTGTCTGCTGGGGGTTATCAGCTTCATCCTCAGGGTAGCGATACCTCTCCGAGTCACAAACAGCCGAACCGAGGATCCCCGAGTCTTAATCTTCCCTTGGCTTTCTATGAGCTGCTGGGGCTGCGGAATAGTGATCTCCCGGGCTGCAGCCTCCCGCCATTGCCTCCTGTCTGTACACTTGGGGAGTGGGATCCGCCATCTTAGGCACTGCACTCTCCTGAGGTTGTTTCCCGGAGCTTCGCAGTTACTGCAAAATGCTTGAAAAAGCAAAATGACCAGAGGTCTTTTGGCTGTTGCTGGATGGCTGCTCCTCCATTTTGCCGACATATGGCGATTTTTTAGCAAATCGCAACTTTGAGACTTTTACCGGCCGGGGAGCAAGAGCTCAGACTTCAGCGTCTTTCCTTCCTCATGGCTTTGCCACGCCTTCTTGGCAGTATTTTTAAGTCTAGCTCACTGTGAAGTAGCGCCGGGATTGCAAGACAAACGGCAGTGAGCCTGGTATCAGTTCATACAGTACCCAGATTTATTCATGAGGCACAGAAGTGGCACAAGCCACCGGGTTCCGGGACGCAGCCGGGTACAATGCAAACATCCACTGTTCAGTAACACGGTCCCTTCAGATTAGAAGTTCTCTCCGGTCTAGGTCGCACTGGGCTCCCGGGTTAGGCCGTGTTGTAATAGCACACAGCCTTTCACAGCCCTGACCGCTCAGCAGCCTCTTCTGCCTCAGCTCAGGCCAAAGCTCTCCACAGAGAACCCCCCCTGTCTTCTAACCTAGCATTTAACCCAGTGTCTCCCTCCGAGGAAAACCTACAAGACCCGGCCTGGAGTGGAGCGTCCCTCTATACTACCTTCCATACCGGGTTCAATACATGACAGTGCACATTCTGGGGGACACATAGCGGCCCTCGCATATGATCTCCCTCAGTGTCTCACATCACATTTATAAGAAGTGCCATTTTCAAGAGCTTTACCAGGTTCTCCCAGCGGCCCTGGTGGCGGATGTCATGCTGGGTAATAAGGGACTAATACCAGCTTTGTTTTACCAGCTGGTATTAAGCCCTGAGATTATTAATGTCAGGCCAAGTTAGTCCCAGCGTGAGCTCAGGTCCAACTCCACCCCCTTCTGTGATATGCAGTCTCCATCTATTCTAAAACCTGGTGTGGGTGATGGCAGCTTTCTCAGCTCAGCTGCATGGCTAAAGCTAAAACTTTGATTATATCAGAATGCTTTACCCAGAAATCTAAGTGATACAGTGGCATGCAAAGGTTTGGGCATCCCAGGTCAAAATTAATAATAATGTGAACAGTTAAGCAGGTTGTATAGGAGATGATCTCTGAAAGGCTTAAAGTTAGATGACACATTTCATTTATATTTAAGGCAAAGTTTTGTTTTTTTTTTTTGTTTTTTTTTGTATCTTTAACATTTTAAAAATTACAAAAAGGAAAATGGCCCAATGCAAACCGTTGGGCACCTTGAATGATTAGTACCTAGTAGTGACCCCTTTTGCAAGTATCACAGCTTGTAAAAGCTTTGCGTATCCAGGCAAGAGTCTTAATTCTTGTTAACCATAGTAGTTTCCTCCTATTTTTAGCTTGTTTACAACCATAGGATACATATTGTGTACAGGTCTTACTCAGAAAAGTTTCCCATATGCTTTGTGTACTTTACATTTTGGGGACATTGTTCCAATTCATAGAACTAAGATAATCTCTCAGTGGATGAAAAGTTGCCTTTCTGAAGTTTAGTGGTCTTATAGTTCCTCTACTTAAATATCTTATTAAGGGTATAGTCACACTTTCGTGTGTTCTTGCACAATTTCAATGCAAGAAGATCTTGCATTACACTCGTGCCCACGTTTTTCAATCAGACAGCTAAGAACTGCATGTTCTACCTCAGTCCTATACGGGAAAAGTAAAAACTCACAGCATCCTGCGATTGTCTGTGTGTCTCGGATCACTCACATCCATGTAAGTATATGGGTGTGAGTGAAACATCGCACTACACTCGGCAGATAGCAAGTGCAGCGTGATATACACCTAAGCCAGTAATGGAGGATATGGAGAGATTAATCTCTCCTTCTCCTCCACAGCTGTGATTCAATCAGATCACAGTTGCGTGACGCATGCCTCACACTCGCAGCAGGTCCAGAGCCAAGTGTCATTAGCATATAGCATCTAATGATTTCGCTTCGCATGCCGTACACTTGTCTGACCCAAGGCTAAGGCTGGAGTATGACTTGTGCAAGTATCGAATCACACTGCCCTGATCAGCGAGCGGCTCTCCTGACTTGAGCTTGTCAGCTTCATTTACTTTACACATCCAAACTCTTGCCACCTCCTGTCACCTCCAGCTCAAGAATATTTCCAGAATCCGTCCTTTCCTCAGCCCTCACTCTACTAAAATTCTTGTACATGCCCTCATCATCTCGCGCCTTAACTACTGCAAAATTCTCCTCTGTGACCTTCCTGCTAACACTCTTGCACCTCTCCAGTCTGTCCTCAACTCTGCTGCCAGACTAATGCACCTCTCTCCTCGTTACTCCCCTGTATCTCCCCTCTGCAAATCCGTCCATTGGCTTCCAATTCCTTAACGAATCCAGTTCAAGGTACTAACACTGACCTACAAAGCCATCCATAAACTGTCTCCTCCCTATATCTCTGAACTAATCTCCCACTATCTTCCCTCACGTAATCTTCGATCCTCCCAAGACCACCTCCTTTCCTTCATACTTATCCGTTCCTCACACAACCGCCTCCCGAATATCCCCCATCCTCTGGAATTCTGCACTCCAACACGTCAGATTATCCACCATGCTCGGATCCTTCAGACAGAATTTGAAAATCAATCTCTTCAGGAAAGCTTACAGCCTGCAATGACCGAGCCGCTGCCCTGCTGGCACCAGAGCTGCTGCCTCACTTTGTATAACCCCTGAGGAAGTGAGAGGTTCTCACGAAATGCGTAGAGTAATAAAGAACAGTTTGGATAATATTTGGATCGCCTATTGTCTGGAGGCAGCGCACGAAAAAATCCCTTTCTTTTACTTTGGAGATCATTATTTTTAACCCCTGCAGTCCGGAGCACAGGAGGGGGAGAGGGGAGCACCGGGACGGGGGAGAGCACGGGGAACCCGACGGAACGGTACAGGGGAGATGAGGGGGACCGCAGGGGGGAGCGGACGGGGGGAGAGCACGGGGAACCGGACGGAACCGTACAGGGGAGATGACGGGGACTGCATGGCAGCATACGGGGGAGAGCACGGGGGAGAGCACGGGGAAGAGCACGAGGGAAAGCATGGGGGACCGCAAGGGGGAGAGCACCAGGGGACCGCACCATTGGGGGAGCAGGGAAGGGGGAGAGCAGCGGGGAGATGGAGAGGATGGGGAAGGAGCAGGCAGAGGAGAGGTGTGATGGGCGAAGCGAGTGGCGCCGTGGGC
Source organism: Allobates femoralis (assembly GCA_033576535.1). Lineage (NCBI taxonomy): Eukaryota > Metazoa > Chordata > Amphibia > Anura > Aromobatidae > Allobates > Allobates femoralis. The sequence goes on from JARQOC010000011.1 coordinate 123,395,069, forward strand.
AGAGTGTTGAGCGCAGCGCCGTGGGCAGAGTGGTACACACATATACACACATATATACACACATATACACACACTGCTATACTTATCATCGACATGTCGCCGCCGGTGGACGACTGGATCCAATATGGCGTCCGGGAAGCCTCGCGAGACTTCCCGGATGCCATCTTGGACAAAGTATGTCACCGCCCCCGGACGACTGGATCCAATATGGCGTCCGGGAAGTCTCGCGAGACTTACCGGACGCCATCTTGGACAAAGTATGTTGCCGCCCCAGGACGACTGGATCCAATATGGCGTCCGGGAAGTCTCGCGAGACTTCCCAGATGCCATCTTGGATCCAGTAGTTCGGGGGCGGCGACATGTCGACTGAAGATCCAGGCGGCGGACGCAGGGCCGGTGGCAAGTATGTGTGTGTGTGTATGTGTGTTGTGTGTGTGTGTTGTGTGTGTGTATATACCTGCCTAAGCCAGCTTCAGTCCAGTCCGGATCTGACGTCATTTCGAGCAGAAACGGACGGAAGCTGGCTTAGGCTATTAGTATATTAGATCATTAAAACAAAATAGTGGGCCCACCTATTTTTGATTGTCAGTTAAGGTAAAACCAGGTAACTGGGGGCTAGTATTCTCAGCGTGGTGAGGCCCATATATATTAGGCCCCCCCTAGTCTACAGAATAGCAGCCCGCAGCTGCCCCAGAAATTGGTGCATTCATTAGAATTGCCAATTCCTGGCTTTTTACTTGGCTCTTCCTGATGCCCTGGTGTGGTGGCATCGGGGTGAAAGAAGGTGACAGCTGAGTATTTACAACTTGTCATTAATACCTAGATTGATAATGTTCAGGCTTCTATGAGACCCACCCATTATAATTCGGGAAATACACAGAAATTTTTTTAAATTTGAAATAAGACACAGACATACCCTCCAAAGATAAGCCATGCAATGTCCAGTCAAGCCCACTTGGTTCTGATACAGGCGGTGAGCAGAGAAATTAGTGTCTGCTCACAAGTAGAGCTCTCAGACTGAGCCGCTGATGTGTTCTCAGATGAACTCTCCTTTTGTACACGGCAACAAAATAGAACGATGTGTCCATGATTTCATAGCAACCAGCAAATTGCCAGTGAAATTGCTAGCAATATTGCCGCGTGTGACGGTACCTTTATGGTTTATAGAGAGTGAAGGAGCTAAAGTAAACATGAGCAGAGAGCAGCAGGAGATTGTATCTGTTACCTTCGTCCGTGTTTGCATGGGGACTGCAGGCAGGAAGCAACTTGTATCGGTGTTTGTGCCCCTCTATATGGTCATTCACCCACTTCCTCATTGGGAGTGGCTGCCGGACGGAAACTGGAAGTGTGTCACTGGTTGGCGCTGACCGTGCATGTGTAGGCACCATCTTGGATGTGGCAAATGCAGTAGTAAGTGGTAGGTGTGTCTGACGTATGGGGGGCATGGTTATAAGGCTGATTCAATACTAAAAGTGTGTCACCACGGACTTAAGGCATTTTATCAGTGATCCCATATGAATAATGATGTTTAGTGCAGTTCAGATACAAGTGCTGCTGGGTTGGTGTCTGATATATATATATTATATATATATATATATAAATAATATATATATTATATATATATATATATATATATATATATATATATATATTATAATCCTGACCCTCAAGAACATATGGGAGAAAATGGAAAACCATTAGAGATGAGCGAGTATGCTTGTCACTACTCGGTGCTCGCACGAATATCTCGGTATGCTCGGGGTCCACCTCCCTGCATGTTGGCGCTCTTTTCAGAGCCAGCCCGCATGCAGGGATTGGCTGACAGACACTGTAATGCCACATTACATCAGGTCTTTATAAGACCTGACCGTGCTGTGCTTGTCTCTCTGTTCCATTAGACAGTCAGTGTAGGGAGAGCTGCTGCTGATTGAGGGACAGATTTGTGGCCTTTCAGCTAGTGTAGGCACAGGGCTGCCAGTCTAATTACCACAACAGTTCTTCTGAGGACTAATAGAGCTTTATACAGGGAGGCAGGGTATATACCAAACTTCGCTGTGCCAGTATACCAGCCTGCATCACATCTGGGGCTGGTTTCCAGGCCCATCAATCCCAAAACAGTGCTTTTAGGGATTAATTTAGCTCACTATAGGCAGGAGTAGGTTTTAGCTCAAATTAGGATACGCCAAAAGCCTCGTGCTAAAAACCAACTCTTGTCTGCACTAATTTAGCATCTTAGTGCTGCTACTGTAGGTTGCAGTGTAAATTAGGATACGCCAAAAGCCTCATGCTAAAAACCAACTCTTTTCTGCACTAATTTATCATCTTAGTGCTGCTACTGTAGGTTGCAGCGTAAATTAGGATACGCCAAAAGACTCGCAATTGTAGTCAGCGCTTGTGTCTGTGTTAGTCCACCTGCAGGGCCTTAATCTCCAATCTCAGGGTCGTGCTAAAAACCAACTCTTGTCTGCACTCATTTAGCTGTATACAGTCAGAACCACATTGAAAATGCGCAAGTCTCGGTGGCAAGGGACAAGGAACTGGACGTGATGGTGGTGCAGGTAGAGGCCGAGCCCGTGTGCAAGCTCGAATTGCGCCATGACAAACGCCCACATCATCTCGCTCGACTTTCTTGTCCAATTTCTAGGTGAATGCAGCAGTACTCCACTATTAAACCAAGACCAGTGTCAACAGGTTGTTAGTTGGATAGCGGATAATGCTTCCAGTCAGTTTGGCACCACCACAAATACCCTGTCTTCCACACGGTCAAGTGTCAGTAACCGTGAGACTGGACCGCACATTCCACACCCTGATCCTCCTTCCTCCCACCATGCTGAGTTCCCGGCCCCGGACATAACTGATCCCACACTTGGACACTCTGAAGAGCTATTCACTTATCCATTCGTAGATTCTGGCCTCTCGCCAGCTCCAGTTGAAGTGGGTCATGAGGAGATCGTATGTACCGGTGCCCAAATATTTGAGCAGCCACGGTCTCACGAAGGCAACGGTGGGAACGTGTCTCAACAAGAGGTGGACGATGATGAGACACACTTGCCAGAAAGTCAGGTGGAGGACCAGGGTGCAGAAGTGGAAGACGATGTGGTGGATGATCCAGTAACTGACCCAACCTGGCAGGAGGACATGCAGAGTGAGGACAGCAGTGCACAGGGGGAGTTAGGCATAGCATCCACAACAGGCCGGAAGAAGCAGGGTGGTGTCCGCAGGCAGAGGCAGGCAACCGTTCCCCGGAACAACATAATGAGTGATGTTGCCAGTACAACTGCTAGATATTCCCGAGTCTGGCTGTTTTTTTTAAGGTGTCAGCATCAGCAGGGGTAGCAAAACTAGCAGCCTGACCACCACCAGCATGATCAGGCACATGGCAGCAAAGCATGCAACTTTGTGGGATGTACAGCAGAGTACAGGAGCATTGTCTGCAGGTGACACAGCTGCGTCTTCCACTGTTGTGCGTGCAAGCCAATCCCCTCTCCATACTGCAGGCGAAGATGTTTCCTGTCCTTCACCTGTACTTGCACAAGCAGAAGTACCACCATCATCAGCCACGTCCTTGTCCCAGCGCAGCGTTCAGTTATCCATACCCCAATCTTTGGAACGCAGGCGCAAATACGCTGCCAATGCCCCACATACCACAGTTGTAAATGCACACATTTCGCAACTGCTTTGCATTGGAAATGTTGCCTTTTAGGCTGGTGGACACGGAAGCATTTTGCAGCCTGATAGCGGCGGCTGTCCCACGTTACTCGGTCCCCAGCCGCCACTATTTTTCCCGGTGTGCTGTCCCCGCATTACATAAGCACGTGTCACAAAACATCATACATGCCCTTAACAACGCAGTTTCTGGCAAAGTCCACCTAACCACGGACACGTGGACAAGTGATTGCGGGCAGTGCCGGTACGTCTCACTGACGGCACACTGGGTTAATATTCTGGAAGCCAGGACCCAGTCTGATTTTGGGACACCAAGGATTGCAGGCCCTAACTCAGTCAGGGTTTCACCCACAGTGTACAGCTCTGGCACGTCATGCTCCTCAGCCTCCTCCTCCTCTTCTTCCTCCACTTCACCCTCCACACCAGTCCCACGCTGGAAGCACTGCAGCACTGCCTCTGCTAAGCGGCAACAGGCTGTGCTGAAGCTAATATGCATAGGTGACAAACCCCACAACGCTGAAGAGTTGTGGACAGCTCTGAAACAGCAGGCAGATCACTGGCTCACACTGCTAAACCTACAGCCAGGCATGGTCGTGTGTAACAATGGCCGGAACCTTGTGGCGGCTCTGAGGCGAGGCGAGCTGACACATGTTCCATGCGTGGCCCATGTGCTCAACCTCATGGTTCAGCACTTTATTAAATCCTACCCGGAGCTGTCTGATCTGCTCGTCAAAGTACGCCCCCTGTGTGCCCATTTCAGAAAGTCACTTACTGCTTCTGCCAGTCTTGCCAGCTTTCAGCGGCGCTTGCAGCTTCCGGCTCACAGACTGGTGTGTGATGTCCCCACGTGTTGGAATTCCACACTGCACATGATGTTGGTCTGGATTTGTGAGCAGCAGAGGGCAGTTGTTGAGTACCAGCATCAACTAGGCCGTCAGTATACGGTTCAAACTCCACACATAAGACCTCAGGAGTGGACATGGATGTCCGACATATGTACCGTCCTCCAAAACTTTGAGGACTCCACCAAGATGGTGAGCGGCGATAACGCAGTCATTAGCGTCCCCATCCCGCTTCTCTGTCTTCTAAAACGCTCTCTGCTCAAAATCAAAGACGATGCATTGCAGGCGGAGCAGGATGAGTTGCAGCAAGAAACCGTACTGGGTGATTACACACAGCCCAGCCTCATCTCATCCCAACGTGCATTGGGGGACTATGACGAGGAGGAGGAGGATGAAGAAATGGAGCTTCTTTCATTCGGAATTGACGGTAATACATGCACAACCGTCAGACTGTCGATTGAGCGTGGATGGCCAGAGGACAGGGGAGAGGAGGAGGATGAGGTCAGCATGGCCAGTCATGCTGTTGGTGAGGACCCAGAAGTCTTGCCTGTTAACAGTCTGGCGCACAAGGCTGACTTTGTTACGCTGCCTGTGTCGTGACCCTCGCGTTATCAAGATCTTGGCGGACACTCATTACTGGTTGGTGACACTTTTAGACCCACGCTACAAAGAGAACTTTATTTCTCTTATTCCCGAAGCGGAGAGGTCTACAAAAATGCTACAGTACTAGAAGGCCATAGTCGCGGAATTATTAAAAAAATTCCCTTCTGAAAATGCTAGCTCCAGAGGTCACGATTCAGTGGACAACCAAGGCGTCTGGCAGAGAGAGGCACAAGTCCAATCCAGCAGAGGTAGGGGAACACTCTCAAAGATCTGGGACACTTTTCTCAGCACCTCCCGTTCCACAGGCCCTGAGGTGTGGGGTAGTGTCACAAGGAATGCAAAGTTTGCAAAGATGCTGAGGGAGTACCTTGCCGATCGTACTAAAGTGCTCCAAAACTCCTCTGTGCTTTATAATTATTGGGTATCCAAGCTGGACACGTGGCAGGAATTGGCTCTCTATGCCTTGGAATTCATGGCCTGCCCTGCCGCTAGCGTTTTGTCAGAGCATGTTTTTAGTGCCGCATGTGGAATCATTACAGATAAACGCACCCGCCTGTCAACTGAAAATGCTGACAGGCTGACTTTGATCAAGATGAACAAGGGTTGGATTGGGCCTGACTTCACCACACCACCACCAAATGATAGCGGAATTTAAATTTTGTGCCGGTAGATTCCCATGCACCTCTGCACACCCACACATCGGTACACACTTCATGTCTTTGGCTACTTGCTGTACTGCTCCTCCTTCTCCTCATCCGCCACCATCATATGATCAGTGTGACCGTGGTTCATGATGCCACAAAACCATAATTTTTTTACATCATATTTATGATGATGATGACCTTAACCGTTCAAAAGTTAGGCATAAGTTTCATGTATACCCCCCAGTCCATGCTTGCAGAATGGGCATTACAAGTACAGGAGACCCGCTCCTTTGTAATGGGAACATTTTTTAGAGGCTCTCCTCCATGTTTCTTCCCAGGGGCATCGCAATGCCTCCCAATTTTTGGCAGCCCTTCCTAGGGCAATCCTACAAAAGACCCACTTGCTTAAAATGGGCACATTATTTAAAAAGGTTCTCATGCATGTCTCTATCCAGGGGCATTGAAGTGCAACACAATTTTTGGCTTCCCTGCCTATGGCAATCCTACAAAAGACCCACCTGCTTAAAATGGGCACATTATTTAAAAAGGCTCTCATGTACGTGTCTATGCAGGGGCATTGAAGTGCAACACAATTCTTGGCTTCCCTGCCTATGGCAATCCTACAAAAGACCCACCTGCTTAAAATGGGCACATTATTTAAAAAGGCTTTCATGCACGCCTCTATCCCCGGGGCATCTTGGTGCCTCCAAACCTTTGGCTTCCATGCCTAGGGAAATACTACAAAAGACACACTTGCTTACAATGGGCACATTTTTTTAAAAGGCCCACATGCACGCCTCTATCCAGGGGCATCTTGGTGCCTCACAACCTTTGGCTTCCCTGGTTAGGGAAATACTACAAAAGACACACTTGCTTACAATGGGCACATATTTTGTAAAGGCCCTTATACACGCCTCTATCCAGGGGCATCTTGGTGCCTCCAAACCTTTGGCTTCCCTGCCTAGGGCAATACTACAAAAGACACACTTGCTTACAATGGGCACATTTTTTGAAAAGGCCCTCATGCACGCCTCTATCCAGGGGCATATTGGGGCCTCCCAATTTCTGGCTTCCCTGCCTAGGGCAATACTAAAAAAGACACACTTGCTTAAAATGGGCATATCACTTAAAGAGGCCCTCATGCACGTCTCTATCCAGGGGCATCAGAGTGCCACACAATTTTTGGCTTCCCTGCCTAGGGCAATGTTACAAAAGACCCACTTCTTTATAATGGGCACATTATTTAAAGAGACCTTCATTTACGTCTCTTCCCAGGGGCATGGGAGTGCCACACAATTTTTTTTTTTTTTTAATCTTTCATATAATCCAAAAAAATAACATACACCAACTCTGTCTCGCAAGTTGGGTATGAGCCCTTAATATTCGTTTTGGTTTCATTTTGTAACTTTTTCTTGACAGTCCGTAAAAGTGGCATAATAGTCTGACAACATTGTTGACATCAGTGACCTTGGGGTCTGAAATGCTTCCAGGCATCTTCCCCATGCTGTTCCCATATCATTTCAGCACTGTTCTGATACTTTTGTGACGTTTTTAGGGTTTTTCTATGCTGCCGGGGGTCATGTCAGAAAAATACTCGGGTCTCCCATAGGATAAGATTGGGCTCGGTGCTCGGGCCAAGTACACGAGTATCTTGGGATGCTCAGCCCGAGCTTCGAGCACCCGAGCATTTTAGTACTCGCTCATCTCTAAAAACCATCATACAAAATGGTTTAATTGGGCAACTCCTGACACGTTATATTTACAGAAAGAATACTTGAAAAAATACGAAAAAAATGGAGTATGTCATAGCCCATATAAGGGTAACTATACCAATGAGTAGATGAAAACCCTACTGTATATACAATTTATCGTTATTGAAAAAATCACACATAGGATACAATCCACATGATATCAAATAGTGTATATGTAAGCATTGCGGTACATGAAATAAGGATTACAGACAAAATGCTAAAAAGAAGAAAACATCCAGACAGCACTCACCGATTAAAATATTACTGCAAAGGTAAATATTCTGTATGACTTGAAGAAAGAAAACCGGGCACTGGGTCCTATTTTCGGGCAATTATTCCATTATGTGGGTTTGCGACACACCCGATCGGTGTTGCTCAGCTCAAGCCCAAGTACAGTCAATACAGTCAGAAAAAGGGGCGGCACTCACCGGGTTGCAGGCATATGGATAATTTATTCAGTCCATATCTGGGTTACACATGCAAGGAGGGAGGGGGTGCAGAGCTGGACGACAATCGACTGTTTCAAGATAAAAAAGGAGGGGGAACAAGAGGCGCAATAGTGCCCTATCAATGTGGCACTGAGTATGTAAGTGGTGAAAATAGGGATTCACTCACCTGGGGCAGTTGTGTAACCCACAACTGGCTTGAAGGCGTTAAATGAAGATTGTTACCAGATAGCCGCTGCAGGACTTCCACCGTCCACACAAGTGTGGAGCTACATCAGATAATAGGGAAAAAATGGTGTGTCACAGTCCGCGCTGCCACGATCATCCACTCCAAAGAAAACACGTGAAGATGGAACTTCCACGAAATGCTTTATTTCCTCCTGCCTCCTACGCGTTTCGGTGCCCTCCTGGCACCTTCCTCAGGGATACACACACCCACAATTCCAGACATATATATAGCCAACTTCATAACCATTATTAGTGTGAGTATCTATCAATAATGACGTGAAAAACGTCATCAGATGGGAAGGGTTACAATTTTTGGCGCAAAAACATTCAAAAATAAATATCACCTATATTTTCAACAATATAACATCACAAATACAATGTAAAAAATCGGGTTAAGAGAACCATATAAAAAATCAATGAAATTGTGAGCGGAACCGCTTGTAAAAGCATTGACAAAACAAGGCAAAACTAAATAAAATCATCCTAACTTCTTCTCTGGGGGTAGAACCGATGAGCCTCAATGAATTATAAGATTTAGATCCTTATCAGTGTCTCACGCCACTGAATTCTGTGATGTCATATATTGAAATGTACAGATCAAGCTGTCAATTCATATCTTGACATAAGTTTATCTATTTTTCTTTGTCTTCCAGGACGAACAAAAGGGGATAATAAATACAAGAAGAAACAAAGTATAATCAACATAGCAACCGGGGAACTTTGTTTCTTCTTGTATTTATTATCCCCTTTTGTTCGTCCTGGAAGACCCTGGCCCTATTTGAGACCTGGTACATATTACATAACCCCTATAGTAGGTCTATAGTCATATATAAAAGATGCATATGATAATACAGACAATACCATTCAACCCTTTTTAAATGGGATAGAAGGAAATTGCTGGGGTTTGACACCAACTCCTGAGATGAGTTCTACAGAAATTAATTTTTTGGATCTTACAATCAGCCACAATAATAGGGGAGAGATCATTACTAAAACCTTCTTTAAAACCTGTGACGCTAACAGCTATGTACATTTTGAAAGCGGGCACTATGTGAAGTGGCTGAAGAACATTCCTAAAAATCAATATCAGAGAGTAAGAAGAAATTGTACTACGTTGGAGGACTTTAGGGACCAATCCAAGATTTTGAGGGACAGATTTTTACAAAAAAAGTATCCAAGGAAATTGGTCAAAAAAGCTTATACGGATTGCTTGGATTTAACCCAAGATTTACTTATTGGGAGTAAAGAGAAACACGTAGAGGAAAAATATAAGAATAATTTCATTACCACTTATTCACTGCAAAACGAACAGATTAGAGAGATCCTCACAAAACATTGGGGCATCATTCAGAATGACCCAATATTGAAGGACATTGTTACTGAAAAACCAGTTATTACTTTTAGGAGAGCCCCCGACATTGAGAAATTTGATAGCACCGAGTAGGCTTAAAACAAAGAAAGATCCTACAGTAATAGTAAGACCGTCTTATCCATCTAGGTTTGGATGGTTCAAATGTCATAGAAAAGGGTGCCTCTGTTGTCTATCTATTCGTGACAACAAGGAATCCTTTAGGTCCAATAATAACAGGTCTAATTCGTTTAAAATCACACATAGATTAACATGCCAGTCAAAGTATGTTATTTATCTGATTGATTGTGAGTGTGGAAAACAATATGTGGGACGCACCACACAGGCTTTGCATAATAGGATCAACTCACACAGGTTTAATATTCAAAATGGTTTCCTTAAACATGGTCTTTCTAGACATTGCCAGGAAATTCATGGGGGATTTGTAACCCTAAGGGTAACACCTATTGATCATATTGAAGAGAGGGTACCGAATAGATTACAACAACTAAGTAGGAGGGAAACCTACTGGATATATAAGCTAGATACCATTAACCCTAAAGGGCTTAATGAATTAAGGGATCTATTCTAGCTTGGTTGGTCATATGGTGTCTGATATTGATCCATTTTAGAGAAGAATTTAAGCATATAGCCATGTGAAGGCCACTGTGGCTCAGTGGTTTAATCAATCTAGATAAGAGGAGAATTGGAGCTTGATGAAGATGGGTTCTTGTTCCATGGGGGATAATATATATATATATATATATATATATATATAATATATAGTTTTAATTTTTTGCCTTTTAGATAGCTAATTTTTGTTTTCAAGGGAGTTGATACTAAACATATAAAAATATTTCTATATGGTTGTACAATACAGATTGCATGAAATCTATGTTAAATGTCTTTCAGAATAGGATATTTTTACTCAACACTATAAGACGTGACTTATTCACGTGAAATGGGGATCTTCGCATTGCTAACACTTACTTTGATTTATAAATGAGCTCCTTTATATAATGTACCCGTGGAGATATGTATATCTGACACCAGGTGACGGTCACTCCTTTTAATTAGGAGAGGCTTGTTCTCCTGGATCATCCCCTTTTGTTTCCCTTTTGGGTATGAAATTAAGCACATGTTAATGTAAAAGCCACTGTGACTCAGTGGGCTAATCACGCAATCTGGATAAGAGGAGAATTGGAGCCTGAGGAGGATGGGCTCTCACCCACGGAGGGGACAAATATTTTTTTTTTTTTTTCAGAGTATTAGCTTAGGTTTTGTTTTTTGTTTTTAAGATAGATGATATTAAAAATACTTTTATATGGTTGTATAATGCATATGTATGAAATCTTTGTAAAATTATGTCATTTGGCCAGTTTGATCAATATATACAAAAATAGTGGGCGTTTTCACAGGAAGTCTGGCCAGGGGGCGGAACTTATAGCCAGGGGGCGGGGCTTGACGTTTTTTGTGTGTTTGAAATGTTATTTAAGGAAGCTGTTCATGTATATACACTGTTTGCCCTGAGGAAGCAGCAGGTCCTGCTGTGAAACGTGTTGGCTCAATAAACAGACATCAAACATATCCTTCCTGCTTTGTGGTCTGCGCGGAATCTAAACCTGGGCTTTTTTTCTACACAACCAGTGTAGCTGTAGGCAGATGGAACAAACTGGCAGTGCACGCTTGTCAGCAAAACATATAATACAATGTATAAAAGAAAAAGCCGCAATCACCGCTCTTCTTATGTGTGTCTGGATTTATTCTAAATTAAGGGTACATTGTGCAGGGAGGGAGGGGGTGCAGAGGAGGATGACGGCACACCGTTTTGCGCTGGAGGTGCTTCTGCAGGTCCTGTGCTAGGTAACGAATGTAGCTGCACTCCTCAAATAGGCGGTGTCAGATACATCATTACTGTGTGAGACAGTGCGGGGGATCATATGCGAGGGGCGCTATGTCTCCCCCAGAATGCGCACTGTCACGTATTGAGCCCGGTATAGGGTGTGAGAGAAAGGGACGGTCCGCTCCCTCCGCTCCGGGTCTTGCAAGGTCCCGGAAGTAGACACGGAGTTAAAAGCCTAGTCAGGAGGCAGGGCGGGGTTCCCTGTACAGAGAATTGTGCCTTAGCTGCAGGAGCAGCAGAGATCTAGACAGGAGAGGTCTAGAGTTCCAGAGGACCGTGTGCTAGACTAACACGGCCTAGCCCAGGAGGGCTGGGAGCTCGGCGTGACCTATAACGGAGGCCTTTGGCCTGAAGGACCCGGGGTACGTTATATGAACTGTGTCTTGTGTACCCGGCTGCGACCCGGATTCCGGCTGACTGTGCCATCGCTGTGTTTACCAGCAATAAACACCGGGTCCTGTTTGAACCACTACCGGGCTCTACGTGTTTCCTGACTTGCAATCCAGGCGCTGCCCCACATATGGTGGAGAATGCGGGCAAGCAGGCCGGCCCGGTGAAAGTGACTGTTTCATGAGGCCAATGAGCGGCGACTAAAGTGAGAGGAGCAGCCGTCAGAATAGCCGCCAGTCTTGCGGGGTGCCCGGCCCTGCATGTCCCTACTTAAGCCGGCCACGCTACAGTTCAGGCCTGCCGCTGATATGGAGGAAATCCTAAGGCAGCTGGTACTTACCCAGCAGCGGCAGCAGGAACAGCAGCAGCGACATGAGGAGCAGCAGCTCCGACAGCAGGAGCAGCAGCAGCGACAGCAAGAGCAGCAGCTCCGACAGCAGGAGCAGCTCCAGCGACAGCAGGAGCAGCAGCAGTTGCTACAACAGGAGCAGTTACGACAACAGCAGGAGCAGCAGCAGCGACAGCAGGAGCAGCACCAGCGACAGCAGGAGCAGCACCAGCGACAGCAGGAGCAGCAGCAGTTGCTACAACAGGAGCAGTTTCTACAACAGCAGAAAACGAATGAACTGCTCCTGCAGCAAATAGCGGCCTTACGAGACCCGCCAACAGCGCCTCCCCCGGAGCGGCGTGAGGCCCGGGACCGGGTCCGATCGGCCCTGCGGAAGCTGAGTCCAGAGGACGACGTAGAAGCCTTCCTCACCGTCTACGAGCGCACCGCAGAACGAGAAGGCCTCCCTTCCGCTCAGTGGGCTGAAGTGGTGGCGCCATTCCTGATGGGCGATGCCCAAAAGGCCTACACGGACCTCAGTTGGGAGGAAGCACAGGACTACGCCAGACTCAAAGGTGAGATCCTTGCTAGACTGGGGGTCAATACTTATGTCCGAGCCCAACGGGTGCATTCCTGGTCCTACGTGGAGTCCAAGCCGGCTCGCTCCCAGGCGTATGACTTGTTGCAGTTGGTGAAACGGTGGCTCCAGCCTGAGAGCTTGACTCCGGGACAGATGGTGGAAAGGGTGGTGGTCGACCGGCTGGTACGGACTTTGCCAGTTGCGATACAGCGTTGGGTGGGGCAAGGGGACCCGGGTACCTTGGACCAGGTGGTTAGCTTGCTAGAGCGATATACAGCCACCCAGGAGTTCATACGGGACTCTGCCCCACTGCGGCAGTTACGCCGGCCTCCGGAGCCGGCAAAAGGGGTACGTCCATTCCCAGGGGACTCTCCTAAAAACATACCCGCTGAGAGGACACCCCAGGACGGGGCCGACAGGAGACCGGGCTCCCCAAGAAGGAGGTTCCGGCCCAGCACTGTCCCTACCACGTGGTGCTGGCGGTGCAAAGGACCAGGACATGTGGCTGCCTATTGCCCACTAACGGCGGAACCCATGGACTGCGGGTTCACACGCCGGCTCTCGATGTATGCCAGCCCCGTGTTCACTGCAGACGTGGTGGATCCCCTAACGGAACCACATCTGTGCGCAGTGCTCATTAATGGACACAGAGCGGAAGCTCTCTTGGACTCTGGCAGTTTGGTGACGCTGGTTCGGGGGTCCTTAATCCCCGGGTTGCAACTCACTGGGGAATTGATCGGGGTCCGGTGTATACACGGGGACCTACGCGAGTATCCAACCACGGAGGTGACTCTATCCACTTCATGTGGAGAGGTGACCCACGTGGTTGGAGTGGTAAACTCTCTACCCTACGGGACTGTGCTGGGAAGAGACTTACCATTGTTTTGGTCCTTATGGGGAAGGAGGAGTAACCCTTCCCTGATGCCCGGGAATCAGGGTGCTGAACCCGACGACCCTGAGACCGGGACACCTGCCGTAGGGGTCGCCAACATAGGGCTAGAGTGTCACCCCGATAGGTTTCCGGTAGACGTATTGGCAGGAGAGGTCGAGGAGACCCCACCGCTTCCAGAGTTGGAAGTATCCCGGGGAGCGTTTGGGACAGCCCAGCTACAGGACCCCACACTGACCAGGGCCCGAGAAAGGGTAACAGAAGTAAACGGGGTAGCTCAGCAGCCAGGGGCTGAGAATGTATTTCCACGCATGGTGATTAACCGGGAGTTACTTTATAGGGTGGACAAAGTCAGGGATGAGGTCGTGGACCAACTGGTAGTGCCGCAGCCACACCGCCGGGCAGTCCTAGAGATGGCCCACTCCCACCTGCTAGGGGGCCACCTTGGGGCTAAAAAAACGCAAGAACGCATCTTGCGGAGGTTCTTCTGGCCGGGCGTGTATGCGGACGTCCAGAGGTACTGCGACTCCTGCCGGAATGTCAGCTGACCACACCCATTGCCACTTTCCGTAGTCCATTGGTACCTCTACCCGTTATAGAGGAACCCTTTGAACGGATCGCAATGGATTTGGTGGGGCCTATAGTGAAGTCAGCCCGAGGCCACCAACATATACTCGTGGTTGTCGACTACGCCACCCGGTACCCGGAGGCGATTCCGTTACGCCGCACCTCGGCGAAGATGATTGCCCGGGAGCTGTTTGCTATGTTCTGTCGCCTAGGACTCCCTAAGGAAATCCTCACAGATCAGGGGACTCCTTTTATGTCCAAAGTGACCCGGGAACTGTGTAAACTGCTCAACATAAAACAGCTACGCACCTCGGTGTATCATCCCCAGACCGACGGATTAGTGGAGCGGTTTAATAAAACCCTGAAGTCCATGCTAAAAAAAGTGGTAGCAAAGGACGGAAAGGATTGGGACATGTTATTGCCCTATCTAATGTTCGCCATTCGGGAGGTACCGCAGTCGTCTACGGGGTTTTCCCCTTTGAGCTGTTGTACGGCCGACATCCTAGAGGGCTCTTGGATGTTGCCAAAGAGACGTGGGAACAGGAACCCACACCCTATAGGAGTGTGATTGACCACGTGGCGAAAATGCAGGACCGGATCACGGCAGTCCGGCCTATTGTAAAAGAGCACCTAATGGATGCCCAAGGAGCGCAAAGCCGCAGGTATAATACACGGGCCACCGTTAGGACCTTTGAGGTGGGGGACCGGGTATTGGTCTTAGTGCCCACAACGGAAAGCAAATTATTGGCCAAATGGCAAGGGCCCTATGAAATCCGGGAAAAAGTAGGGGAGGTCAATTACAAGGTATACCAGCCCGGGAAAAGGAAACCCGTGCAGCTATACCACGTAAATTTGCTTAAAGCATGGAAAGACCGAGAGTGCCTGCTTATGGAAGCGTCCGATGCACCCGGTGACCCTTCCCCTTCGGCCACCAGGGATACCGAAGGGGTAAAAATAAGTGACACCCTCACTAAGGCCCAACGACGGGAGGCTCGAAAGTTGGTACAGCAGAATCCCGATGTGTTCTCTGACCGGCCCGGGCGCACTTCGGTCATTCAACATGACATTGTCACTGAGCCCCGGGTTAAAGTGCGAGTGAAACCGTACCGGGTACCCGAGGCCAGACGGCAAGCCATCACGGCCGAAGTTAAACACATGCTTAAGTTAGGCGTGATAGAAGAATCCCGGAGTGAGTGGGCTAGTCCCATTGTGCTCATTCCAAAGCCGGACGGATCGTTGCGGTTCTGCAACGATTTCCGGAAGCTGAACGAAGTGTCTAAGTTTGATTTATATCCCATGCCCCGGGTGGACGAGTTGATTGAAAGACTGGGGCAAGCCCAGTACTTCACAACGCTCGATCTGACAAAAGGATACTGGCAGGTGCCGCTAACAGAGTCGGCCAGGGAAAAAACCGCTTTTGTTACTCCGGAAGGTCTCTATCACTACGTCGTGTTGCCTTTTGGGTTGCATGGAGCCCCGGCCACATTTCAGCGGCTCATGGACATAGTGTTAGAACCTCATCGGAAGTACGCGTCCGCCTACCTAGATGACATCATCATCTTTAGTCCGGATTGGCACACCCACTTATCCCAGGTTCAGGCCGTGGTGGATTCGCTCAGGGCCGCAGGCCTGACGGCGAATCCAAAAAAATGTGCCATGGGGCTCGAGGAGGCCCGGTACCTGGGGTATGTGATTGGGCGAGGGGTTATCAAACCCCAAATAAACAAAATCGAGGCCATTCAAAATTGGCCCCGACCGGTGTCTACCAAACAGGTGAGGGCGTTCCTCGGCATTGTTGGGTACTACCGACGCTTCATACCCAATTTTGCTGGGCGAACGGCGGCCCTGTCCGACCTGTTAAAAGGGAAGAAGTCTGCTTTGGTGCGTTGGAATCCCCAAGCAGAGGCGGCCTTTCAATCCATGAAGTCGGCCTTGTGCGGACAGCCCGTCCTCATCAGTCCTGACTTCACAAAGGCCTTCGTTGTACAAACAGACGCCTCGGAGGTGGGGCTGGGGGCTGTGCTGTCGCAAGAAGTGGACGGAATCGAGCATCCGGTCACTTACTTGAGCCGGAAATTGTCCCGGCGGAAAAGAATTATAGCGTAGTGGAGAAGGAGTGCTTGGCCGTTAAATGGGCCTTGGAGTCCCTACGTTATTATTTGCTCGCGCGACAGTTCCGGTTAGTTACGGATCACGCTCCTTTGGTCTGGATGCGAAATGCCAAGGAACGGAACGCTCGGGTCACCCGGTGGTTCCTGTCCCTCCAAAACTTCCGTTTTACGGTGGAGCATCGGGCTGGCAAGTTGCAGGGTAATGCGGATGCCCTGTCCCGGGCACCCTGTTTGATGGCTGGGGTTCAACCCCACAAGTTTGAACCGAGGGGGGGGGTGTGTGAGACAGTGCGGGGGATCATATGCGAGGGGCGCTATGTCTCCCCCAGAATGCGCACTGTCACGTATTGAGCCCGGTATAGGGTGTGAGAGAAAGGGACGGTCCGCTCCCTCCGCTCCGGGTCTTGCAAGGTCCCGGAAGTAGACACGGAGTTAAAAGCCTAGTCAGGAGGCAGGGCGGGGTTCCCTGTACAGAGAATTGTGCCTTAGCTGCAGGAGCAGCAGAGATCTAGACAGGAGAGGTCTAGAGTTCCAGAGGACCGTGTGCTAGACTAACACGGCCTAGCCCAGGAGGGCTGGGAGCTCGGCGTGACCTATAACGGAGGCCTTTGGCCTGAAGGACCCGGGGTACGTTATATGAACTGTGTCTTGTGTACCCGGCTGCGACCCGGATTCCGGCTGACTGTGCCATCGCTGTGTTTACCAGCAATAAACACCGGGTCCTGTTTGAACCACTACCGGGCTCTACGTGTTTCCTGACTTGCAATCCAGGCGCTGCCCCACAACTGGTAATGTGAAAAAGAGGGTATATCATTATATACAACATAATTACTAATGAGGGCACCAGATGCGATCTTAAAATGTCTACAGACTCAATAGAAAGAAACTGTACAAAGAATGATTAAAATATATTTTAAATAAAAATGGCTTAGACCCCCTCGTATATGATTAAAGATTGCTGTGGAAGCAATGCAGTCATTTCTATGTAGCAGGAGCGACTGCACTATTCTCAATGGTCACTAGAGGGCCACAAAGAATGAGCAGTACGCTCCTGCATATTTGAAAGAATTACGAAGCTGCGATCTGAAAGGTTATAGGTCTGAGGAGCATAACATGTAGGGGACAGGACTATAATATGTCGACAGAGCGTTAGAAATAGAACGGCTCTTATTATCTAAAGGGGGGACCTTAACTTTAGCATTATTTAGCCAATATAACAAGTGCAAAAACTGACTAGATGGCATTGAAAAATCGCTGTGACAACAATATAACTCTAAATGTCACGGGGGCACATAGCATTATAATACAGAAATATATATGTCCCCATGGTTTTAAGGATAAAATTGTTTCTCAAATTCTGCCAGCAAACAGTTTACCTACAACATATCGAATTCTATATAATTTTTTAAGTAGCAAAATTATGTTCAATCTTTATTTATTAGTAAGACAAATGCAAACATGGTATGAGATATGAGATGCCAACAATTCAATACATATCTATATACACCACCTTCTCATAAATTTGTCGTAATGACAAAACTAGACCAAGGTTATTGAAAATGGCCAAGGGTCAATCCTGGCCAAACATCAACACTCGGAGATCAAGTGGTGTTTATCTTCCTGTGGAGGTCCATTCCTGTTATCTGTGTAAACTCCGCAATCTAGAGTCCGTGCAATGTCCATGTCTGACCAGATCGTATTAACTGGTGTTAATCTCTGGTCCAATATACCATTATATTCTGGCATACCTTATTTTCTACATATCTAGCTTTAGCCATATATTCCTGCATATTATGTGAATTAGTTTATACACAACAAGGTAACAACACTGTCCAATTGTCAAACCGGAAAACATATAACTCATCAGTCCAAAAACATTCAGATATATCTGTATACTCTGTTTGTATCTTTTTTACCTATTATATGGGGGTAGCAGAAATAGGGGGAGGAGTAAAGAGAAAAAGAAAGGAGAAAGAAGTGAAAGGTAGGGGAGCTAGAAATCCGAGTCACTCCAGACTTCACATCCCAGGCGCCACACACACCTACTAGATCCCACCCCGCATGGCTCCTCGTACTTACTCCTCCTGCTCCGTAAACGCATGTCCAAAATCTGGGGAACCGATAAAAAGCACCCAAGGCCTCCATATGCGCAAATATCAATCCCTGGCATCAGTGACCTCCGCCGTAAGCTCCTCCATCCGGTGGATCCTGGTCATCTCTCCCAGCCATTCTGCCAAACTAGGAGTATGAGCCGTTTTCCAATGCCTGGGTATAATCGACCTCGCTGCTGTCATACAGAATCGTAGTAAGTCATATTTTTGGGATTTTATAGATCCAGGTAGTAGTGACAGGAGAGCCACCAAGGGCGTTCTCTCGGGTTCCTGTCCACTGATTGTCCTATACACCCCAAACACCGAGCGCCAGAATGGTTGTATCTGTCCACATTTCCACCTTATGTGTATCATAGAACCACCATCTGCCCCACATCTCCAACATCTATCCAGAACGGAGGGGAAGGCCGCGTGTATGTTGGCAGGGCATTGATACCACCGGGATAAAATCTTGTAATTCCTCTCCTGAGCCAAGCATGCCATTGAGAGCTTGTGTGTAAATAGAAATGTTTTCTTCCAATCCTCCCCAGACAGTCTAGTTCCAATCTCTTTTTCCCATCTATCAAAAAATTTGCGTCTATCTTCTGCTTTATTATTGTTTAGGATGGAATAAATGGTCGTTATCAAATGTGTGGGCGGTGACCCTAGCATAAACAACTCCTCAAATTGCGTCAGGTTCACCGAAAAATTGTCATGGCTATTTCGTGTCGCAAAGGATTTCAGTTGGGCGTACCCTATCCAAGACACTCCAATCTCTGCATCCGCCAAGGAATGAATGGGAGCAAGAGCCCCATCCCTAAGAGCATGTATTACACGTGGCTTATCACTTCTGCACCATCTCAAGAATGTTTGCTTGCAATGCCAGGGGGAATGCGGGATTATGGAAGATTGGGGTGAGGGGTCCACACCCATCAGATATCACCCCGTTTCTGACCTCCCTATCCCATCTCTTCAAAGCAATGGCCAAAAATTCCGTTTCCATGGCCAATTTGGGTCTATCGAAAATCCAAGGCAAACACCAAAGTGGAGTGTCAATTTCTCCCTGCTCCACCACCACCCACTGCTTAGGGTGCCTTCACACTTGCGTTTGTGTCTGCATGTGTATGGCATGCAGATGCAAATGTGGAGCCCCTCGGGACGGGGCACTCGGTGCCGGACCGGGGTGCTGCTGGGGGATGTCACGGCGGTCCTGGTCCGGACCATGTCCCGGGCCCGCACAATAAAATGGGGGGTTATTTACAGGGGATTTGTCACTCGTGACGCCACCCACTATATGCGGCCAGTAATGGGGCCGCCGCTGCTGCAGAACCTCCGGGGATGATGGGTTAGCAGCTTGGATGGAATAGTTCCTGTGGGCAGAACTGGGTTCCCCGGGGCAGTGGTAGAGGTAGTTAAAGTCTGTGAGGATGTTATTGATGCTGCAGGAGAGTAGGGGTAGCAGTAGAGATGATAAGAGTAGAGGCAATGGCAGTCTATGAGGGCAAGTGGGGCTTCAGCATAAGGATGACACACACACTCACGGTTTCTGTTGTTCTTCAAGTCTCTACTGGCAGATGGTATTACACAGTATTGTCCACGGAGTCTGTACCAGGTTGCTCTCACCCTAACCGGGTCCTTGGCTTCCTACTTAAACGCTGTGTGTGGCCCTGCTGCTGCTTGTAGCTATGCTGCTGGCCCTGTCTCTGCTCATAGGTACCAATATGCTGGGCAACTTGAGTCCTCTGTGTCACTGACTCCTTCGTGTTGCTTTGCTATGGTGTGGTGAAGATGGTGGACCTTCACTATGCCGGTGTTTATTGTCCTGTCTGTCTCAGGCACAGCCTCGGATCCGGTATCCGTCTTAAGCGCCTCCCCGGGATCAAGCTTTTGGGGTAACTCTTTATCCTGGGTATGTTCCTCTGTTAATCTGTCTCCTTTCCTCAGACCTCTCAGGACCTCCACTTCTACTTGGCTCTGCTCCTGCTCCAGACTAGACTCAACTGCAGACTGACTAACTGTCACTCTTGTTTTTTTGGTAAACAACTCTAGCTCCTCCCACTAGTGCAGGTGCCACCTAAGCTCCTCCCACTTTCTAGTGTTGTGTGGGGATTAAACCTGTGTTGTTTCTGTGGCATATTAACCCTTGGGGTGCCACACAAACGCAGCCCATACTGATGTGAACGCAGCGGAGAATCTCCGCATGCGTTCACATTAGTATGCACCCCAGCCAATCAGCTGTCTCGGTGGCGTCTGGGAGGAGGAGATCAGCGGCCACAGCTGATCTCCCGCGGTGTCGGTGCGGGAGTTTTGAAGAAACAGCTGATCTGACAGCTGTTTAAATCTCCCGCGCTGACACCGAATAGGGTGATATTGGTGCAGGAGATAAGAAACAGTTGATCGCTGTTTCAAATCTCCCGCGCCAACCTCACCTATTCGGTGTCGGTGCGGATGATTTAAACAGCTGTCAGATCAGCTGTTTCTTCAAATCTCCCGCGCCGACATCGGCAGGAGATCAGTGGAGGCTCTAGTTGATCTCCCAGTGGCCGCCGGGAGAGATTTCAATGAGATCCGCAGCGTTCTCCTGCGCTGTCATGCGGAGGACACTGCAGATCCACTGCTTTCAATGCGTGGTTTGTGCGCTTGCGGGCATTTGCTGATAAAACGAGTGCCCGCGAACGCACAAAAAATGCAACAAGCTGCGTTCAGAGTGCGCTCAAAGGGTGCACAAATTGTGCGCATCCAAACGCAGCCAAATGCAGGCACATGCGTTCCCATGTTAAACATAGGAACGCAGTGCACAAGCGTTTGGCTGCGTTCGGTATGCAGCGTTCACAAACGCAAGTGTGAAGGCATCCTTAGAAACACGGTGGTATTGCCAGTCAATTAACCTCATCAAGACAACGGCTTTATAGTAATTTCTGAAGTTGGGCAGGCCAGCTCCACCTCTGAACATATGACGGTAAAGAGTGTGTATGCCGATTCTCTGTCTCCGCCCACCCCAGATAAACCTAGATATAGTCGTTTGTAATTGTACAAAAAAATGAGGAGGAACGTCAATTGGGACCGTCTGAAAAATAAATAAAAATCTAGGTAGGACGTCCATTTTTATCGCATTTATGCGACCAAACTAAGAAATCTGTCTTTTATCACACTTCTGTAGGTCTTTAACTGTCCTCTGAAGCAGGGGGAGATAATTCATGCTGAACCACTTGGCCGGATCACTAGGTACCACAATCCTTTAGTGTTTTAGTGCCTCCCGCTGCCACCTAAATAGATAGTGTTCAGCGAGATGCACCCTTTCACTCTCCGGGAGGGAAATGAGGAGGGCTTCTGTTTTAGTAATGTTAACTTTGAAGTTACTAAATTTGCCAAATTCCTCAAATGATTTGAGTAAGGAGGGGAAAGAAGTGCGAGGTTGTGTAACATATAGGAGTAAATCATTAGCAAACAGTGCCGCCTTGCACTGCCCCCGACCCCATTCCAGTCTTCTTATGTCTGGGTTTTGCCTAATTGATATGGCAAGGTGTCCATTATAATGATATAAATCAACAGGGGTAAAGGCACCCCTGCCGAGTCCCATTTCTGACCGAAAAAGATGGGGATAAGCCACTATTTGCTCTGACCTTTGCTGTCGGACAAGTATATAGGGACATCACCCTATTCAAAAATCTGTCCCTCAGGCCTATCTGCTCCAGGGAGGCCTTCATAAACCTCCAACTGACGCGATCAAAGGCCTTTTCGGCGTCTACCGAAAGCAGACACATTGGAATAGCACAGGCCCTCAACCGCGCCATGAGCAGCATTAATTTGTGTTATCCCTAGCCTCCCTCCCTTGAATGAATCCCACTTGATCGTTGTGAATAATGTATGGGAGGAGAGGGGCTAAACGGTTGGGCAACAATTTAGAGAACAATTTGATATCTATGTTTATCAATGAGATAGGTCTATAATTTGCCACCTCGGTGTGGTCTTTGCCAGGCTTAGGGATAACACTAATGTGGGCCTCAAATGATTGAGGCGCCCAAGAAATCTCAGGGGAAATCATATTATAAACCCTTGTCAAGAACAGAGTGACCTGGGAGCCAAACTGCTTAAAAGATTTTGGGGTAAAACCATCAGGACCCGGGCTCTTCCCTCCCGGAGATTGTTTAATAGCCTCAATCACCTCTGCCTCAGAGAAATTGGTCTCCAACAGGTCTACGTCACTTGATTCTAAAATCGGGGGTGCTGTTCTATCAACGTAAGTCATAGTTTTTCCCTCTGCCTGTATCGGTCCATGTCATCATATTGTCCCTTTATATCGTATAGATGACTGTAAAAGTCACAATGTTTTTAAAATGTTGTCTGGGTTTTGGGTGATTTCTCCTCCCAGTCGTCTAATTTGGGGTACATGTCCAGGGGTCCACCTCAGGTGTAACACCCTTGCTAGCGGCCTTCCACATTTGTCCCCAAATTCATATAAAAACCTATGGAGTCGTTCTTTACCACGTAGATACTTTTGATCAATGAGGCTTCTCAGCTCATCTCTAGTTTTGGTGAGGTCGGCTAAAGTCTGCTGTGCGAGGGTCTGCTTATGTGAGCACTCTAAGTCCTTTGTATCAGGGATTCTATTTTTTCAATTTTTTTTCCGCTTGATTCGGGATCCATGCTTCAACAGAACCCCCCTCACCACGCACTTCAACACCTCCCACTGAAGCGGGGCGGCTGTTGAGTCCGCAGCATGATGTCCCCGCAGCAACTGACAGTATACTGGTGCGTGATTTGACCAGCATATCTGGCCTATTGATGCCTGGGCCTGCCACTTCAGGGCTCTTTAGCTGGTTAAAAATAGGTCAATTCTGCTATATGATTCGTGTGCATAAGAAAAAAAAGGTGTAGTCTCTATCCTTCGGGTGAAAGTCTCTAAAAGATCAACCAAGCAAATGTTCTGCATCGCTCTCCTGACTGCATTTAATATTGATTTAGAGAGACCCCGCCCTCCTGGGGAATTAGCCACTGCAGGATTGAAGGTAAAATTGAAATCTCCCACCAAGATGACTCCCTTTGCGAGGTTAGCCAATGCAGATAAGAGTGTTATGCACCTCCCCGTCTGGTCCCTATTAGTAAGTACCAGTTGGCAATAGTAAAAATAGTAGAATTTACTCTCAGCTTTAAGAAAATGTACCTACCCCTCCCTATCTACTTCTGTAGCTAAAATAGTGTGTGAACGATTTATGTACCGCAATGGAGACTCCTCCTGATCTCGCCTCCGGGTTGGAGCTGTGTATCCAGACATTGTAGCCTTGGTTACCGATGCCAGGGACAAGTCCACTCTTAAAATGGGTCTCCTGTAATAATAACAGCATAACACCTTGTTTATGCATATCGCCCAATATTTGTGATAGTTTTTGTGGGGTATTAAATCCCCTGACATTAAAGGAGCAGAGTTTAATTTGGGACATTTTGACTCGCAGAACCAGGCAGGGTAGTCGCCTCTACTACAGTATTGAATTCAGACAGTAGAGGTATATGGCCACCAGAGAAGTGAACGGAACCCGCAGAAATAAAGGGGAAGGAACGAGAGAGAAAGTAAAAGAAAAGAATCAAGAGCCAGAATCAAGAACCAGAGTTGTATCGAGGGATAATAGGGAAATGGGAGGCCTAATCTAATTAGGCCACTAACGATGGACCAGTTAATATAATGGATTAGTACAATAAAACTGATAATTGATGGGAAGCTAATATCCCAGCGCTCCTGCGCGTCAGGGATTCCCAAGTAAGGTGAGGGCCTTCTACAAAGGAGCCCCCCGCTCCTGGGCTATGCCCGCTATATCTTACTCTATTCAGCAAAAAGTAAACTTTTATATACAAACATTAGGCACCAATATCCCCTTGGACCAGGGAAAACGACCTCGGTGTTAAGGCTATTACAGAATCGGAGAGGCGTCATTGTAGACAGTGGTTGCCAATCCACTGGTAAGTAAACAGCACTCCTGTTATAGTACAGAGTCCATCCACTCAAATGTGAGTTGACTCTATACAGGTGGCCTATTTTAGCCACCATTGTCCTCGTATTCTTCAACCCATATCAAGAGAGGAAGAAGAGCGGGGGGGTGGAAATATAAAAAAAAAACAAGGGGAGGGGGGGTAAAGAGGGTAGGAGGTTGGAAGATGGGGAGGGGGATGGGAAAAGAGAGATGATAGGAGGAGCAAGGGAGTGGGGGGGTGGGTGGGGAGTGAGGGCAGGGGGAAATAAGGGACAAGGGGCATAAAGAAAAAATGTAAAGGGAGCATCATAATCTACTGTATATATGTTATTTAAGGTCAGTAAGCAAGATGTGGGGATAAACCAAGTATTTCTCCTTACACGATTAATTTATCTTGGAGGTCTACGATCTTCATTTATCACTTGTCTGCGGTGGAATGCTCCCGCGGGTCTCTGGAGGCCCTCCATAGCTCTCAACGGGAATTTCGGCCACCCATTAATGGACGCTGATGGCACATCCAAAGCTGTCGTGAAGGACAGGAAGTCAGCAGGGGTGTTGAGTATATGCACACGACCTCCTTTTTTCACTTGGAGTTTAAAAGGGAAACCCCAACTATAGGCCAGGTCATGGTCCTTGAGCGTATCAAGAAGGGGATGCAATGCTCTCCTCTTTTGCAGGGTTAATCTTGACAAGTCAGGCAGGATAGCCAGGTTTTTGTCGCCAAATCTGCAAGGCTTCCCATTTCTAATTTTGGCTATGATAGCTTCTTTGATGACGTAACGGTAAACCCTGCAGATCATGTCTCGAGGCCACTTGGGTCAGATGGTTTGGGGCCTAATGCCCTATGAGCTCGGTCAAGCTCGATATTATTTGAGGGCGGGTCTCCCAGTATCTCATTAAATAATGATTGGAGCACTTCCGGGAGATCTCTGGATTCAACCGTTTCAGACAGTCTTCTTATTCTTATGTTATTGCGACGCCCTCCATTTTCCCCGTCATCTAGGGCATCCACCAGGTGTGTGATTTGGCTGGACTGGGTTTGCAGCATAGTCTGTTGGGATCTACATATCTCCTCCAGTGCTGTTATTCTGTAAGTGTGATCTTGTCCCTGAGTGTCCACTCTAGTCACCTCTCCCCTCAGACAGGACAGCTCACTACGATAGGCTTGTTCAAATCGTGCTATATTCGACTCCATATCCTCTCTGGTGGGGATGGAGGCCATGCGAGCCTTCAGAACTCCCAGCTCTGTCAGCACACTGATACTTTGAAGTTGGCCTTCTTGGAGAAAGGATACTTGGAGAAAGGGGTCTGGTCAATAGGGGGGTGATAGGGCCCCTGGGGGTTATTGGCAGATCTTGTATAGTCCTCTGGGGCCAAGGTATCATAGGGTCCCCCATATGGGGCGTACACAGTCCCCCCCTCTGATTCTCCTTGCATTTGTGGGGCATATTGCTCTGTAGTATCCCCTATGTGGGATTCATGGGGACTCATCACTCCTGTTCCTCTGCCCTCAGCAGCTGCATTGCTGAGATGCTGCATCAGGGGATCCCCCTCCTCCGCCCGGTGCCCGCCACCTCCTCCACCGCCGCAGCTTGCCTGCTGCTGGAGCCTCTAGTCTGGACTCCCTCTGTGCGGCTGTGCCCTCCGCCGGGATGTCGATCCTCTCTGCTGGCTACATGCAGTCCCGGCGCAGCCGCTGCAGTGCTGACAGGCTATTCCATTCCACTGCTCTTTCTTGCCGCGGCCATCTTAGCTGGAGCAGTTCTGGCGGGAGTCTGATCACTTTTATGGAAGAAGCGGTTTATGGACGCCCCAGGCGACCGGTCGGCGGGCTCTGCATTTCAGACCTTTTGCTCTCCCCGGTGTGCCAGCACTCATGTTATACTCCGTGCCACCAAAATCAGGATACAATCAGCAGATTTAGAAGCCCAACACAACCAGCGTCCTCACTCCTCCGTATGTAGGCCACGCCCCCAAGTAGCGAAATTATTTGTTGTATATAGAGAGAAGAGAACTCGACTTCATCATTAAAGCATATTTAACCAAAAATGGCAAAAGAGCCTATTATGCACAGCAAATATTTCAAGGGGAAATACAGACGGGTTAACGTGTGTTAGAGTATATTCAAATACCATTACATATATGCTGATTGATTAGATCAGTATTGTTGATGGTATAACCATAGTAACAGAAGTAACAGCTTAGTGGAAGACTGCCATGTCTAACTTTTTATTTAACCCTAGAGCGCCTTGAGCTCTGGTGTCCAGAATTCACTTGGCTTCTCGCTCTGCAAGAGAGCTTTATGGATGTCTCCTCCTTTTGTTGAGGGTGACAATTTTTCAATGCCAGTAAAAGATAGGGTGTTGGGATTCCCATTGTGGCATTCTCTGACATGTTGAATTAACCTCATAATGCTATGTGCCACCGTGACTTTTATGGCCACTTTACACACACCAACTTATCTGTCCAACTTCTGACCAACTTGCTGGTTGCAGTGAAATCATGGACACATTGCTCCATTTTGTGGCTGTGTACAAATGGAACAATGTGTCCATGATTTCACTGCAACCAGACAAATTAAATGAAGATGATAATACCAAAGAATTTGTTCTTGCAGTCATTTTCAGGAAGAAACTGAGTATTATCTGACAGAATTGCAGGGGTGTCAATACTTTTGGCCACAACTGTATATTGTTGTCACAGCAATTCTTCAATGCCATCTAGTCAGTTTTTGCACTTGTTAAATTGTCTAAATAATGCTAAAGTTAAGGTCCCTCCTTTAACAAATAAGAGCAGTTCTGTTTCTAACGCTCTGTCGACATATTATAGTCCTGTCCCCTACATGTTATGCTCCTCAGATCTATAACTTTTCAGATCGCTGCTTTGTAATTCTTTCAAGAGAACCTGTCACCCAAAATCACGTTCCTAACCTCTTAATACCTGTCCCTGCAGCCTTACACTACTATCTAAGCCATCCCTGTCTGACCTATTTTAGTAATACAGGAGTATAATAAAGTAGTTTGCAAACTTACAAAATCCAGGACAGAGGAGCATTCCTCGCGGCGTCTGTGACGGGTAAGCGGGTTCCCTGTGCCGCGCTACCTCCGCCTCACCGCTCTATTACGCCCTAATGGGAGTCATTCCAGCCTGCAGAGTGCGGGCATGATTTAAATCTCGCGCCCGCAACGTCACCGCTGCAACGCGGTCACGTGATGCCAGGATCGCGTCACTTCCAGTTGCCACGGGCCGACTTCAGCATGCAATCTGCGCATGCGCTTAGTTGGTCTGTATGAGACCTGCAGCGACCGGAAGTGATGCTATCATCACGTGACTGCGTCGCAACAGTGATGTTGCGGGCACGAGATTTAAATAGTGCACGTACTCTGCAGGCTGAAATGATAAGGGCGTAATAGAGCGCCAAGGCGGGGGTAGCGCGGCACAGGGGACCCGCCTACTCTTCACAGACACCGCGAGGAATGCTCCTCTGTCCTGGATTTTGTAAGTTTGCAAACTACTTTATTTTACTCCTATATTACTAAAATAGGGATGGCTTAGATAGTAGTGTAAGGCTGCAGGGACAGGTATTAAGAGGTTAGGAACGTGATTTTGGGTGACAGGTTCACTTGAAAATATGCAGGAGCGTACGTTCTTTGTGGCCCTCTAGTGACCATTGAGATTAGTGCAGTCGCTCCTGCTACATAGAAATGACTGCATTATTTCCACGGCAATCTTTAATCATATACGAGGGGGTCTAAGCCATTTTTATTTCATATATTTTAATCATTCTCTGTACAGTTTCTTTCTATTGATTCTGTAGACATTTTAAGATCGCATCTGGTGTCCGCATTAGTAATTATGTTGTATATAATTATATACCCTTTTTCACATTACCGGTAATGACGTAGCTGACACCAATTATTTGAGGAGTGCAGCTGCATTCGTTACCTAGCACAGGGCCCGCAGAAGCGCTTCCAGTGTGAAATGGTGTGCCGTCGTCCTCCTCTGCACCCCCTCCCTCCCTGCACAATGTACCCTAAATTTGGAATAAATCCAGAGACACATAAGAAGAGCGGTGAGTGCGGCTTTTTCTTTTATACATCATATTTATTTGTTAAATCACTCCCCAACAACCCTCGTGTCCCAATTCATTGGGAAAAAAATCTGACGCCCGGTGGGAAGGTCCGACGTAATCCAGTGGGAGGTCCCTCGATGATTTCCATTCTTTTACAGCATATGGGGCATATACTTTACTGTGTTTCCCGGATTCACCCAGTCAGTGAATCTGTCATAGAAGGAAATTAAGTTAGCCAGACATGACTAATTAGTTACAAACCCATTCTGGCTCTGGTTAATCACTTCATTTTCATCCAGGTATATGCATACAGGTTGTTTAACAATTTGTTCAAAGATCTCTCCTGGCATAAGTCATTCTAACAGTCTGTAGTTGGCTGGGTCCACCTTCTTCCCCTTTTTTAAAGATAGGGACAACCTTTGTTCTTTTCCAGTCTTCTGAGACTTCTCCAAGAATTTTCAGTAGTTATGGAGTAGATCAAAAATTTCCTCTATCTCATTCAGTACACTGGGGTGTAATTCAAATGGACCTGTAGACTTGAATTTGTGTTCAATCCTTTTTTATTAAGCAAACAAGTTTTCAATAACAAGAGAAAAAAAAAGGAAAACCGTTAGAATAGTATAATCAAAGTTTGTCAGTAGTACAATTAGTACACGCTTGAATATGAATCTACAAAATCACATATATTATTAAATAAAGCAAAAGCATACAGATGTCAACATCATTGATATTAGTAAGGGACACGTGTACATGTAGAAACCAATGTCTCGAAAAGCAATATTAAAAAATTATTCACATAGGGTCAGTGACAATCAGCCATATGTCACTGTAACCTCTTGCTATGTGTCAATTATTAACTGTCTCCGATTCCATCAAAGGAGTCCAGGGCAGGGCATAGGGGTCTTCTACTTGGAGAACTCAAGACATGGTGAGGTGAAAAGAAAGAAAAACAAGTAAGGGAATAGGAATTAAAGGGGAAAAGGCAATGGCTAAGGAGATGTGAGAGAACAAATCCTAAGTAGAGGTAGAGAGGGTTGAGAAAGAGGAAAAGGGGTAAGAAGAAAAGAGGCAGTGAACCCCTGCACCACTCCACACGAGGGCACACCAATGGTCCTTCAGCTTCACTCCCTAGCTAAGTATGGAATTCAAATCCAGACCAACTTTAAACCTGATCCAAGGCTGCCATATTTAGCATATTTGTCCAGATCTCCCATGCGCTCAGCTGCCAGCTCCTCCATATGACTAATGCGAGTCAACTCTTGAAACCATTCCCTGAAAATTGGGGTATATGTGGTTTTTCAATGCCTCGGTATAACTGAGTGAGCCGCTAGAAAAAACCTCAATAAGCATTTTTTTCTGAGCTCTGATGGAGCTGGGGAGCATGGACAAAACAAAGATCTGTGGGGACGGAGTGACCGGAGTTCTGGTAACCTGTAATAAGTTTGAAAAACTTCCTACCAAAAGGATCGTATGGCAGGGCATTCCCACCAAATATGCAGCATTGAGCCTCGGTCTGAGCCAGAGCACCAACACCGGTCTGTCATCCCCGGGAACATCTTACTTAATTTTGCTGGATAGTAGTATCATCTTTATAAGATCTTGTAATTTTTATCCCTTGCATAACCAGCTGTCGTTAGCGTATGTGTAAACACGTACGCTGTTCGTTTGTACTCATCAGAGAAAGTAACACCCAAATCCTTCTCCCACAACCCAATAAACTTAGGATCGGGTTCTCTGAGCACCTCTGCATGTAATATGGATCTGTATATAAAGGATATTAAATGAGCTGGCCTTGAATTCTGTGTCAATGTTTTTTTTTCAAAGGGAGTAAGCCCCAATAGAGCACTCAGTCCACCTCTCCGTAAACTTCTTACAAAGGAGGATAATTGTCTGTTTTCCATCCATGAGATTCTTTTAGTGGGGTCTAGAGTCTGCAGCTCTTGAAAGGACATCAACTCCCCATTTTTTAGGACTTGTGCGATTCTGGGATCCCCCTCTATATTCCATCGAAGGAATCTATTCCCTAAAATCCCTGGTCAAAACTGCTGATTACCAAACAGGGGGACAGAAGATTGGCGGGGTTCATTAAGAAATATTTGTTTAAGTCGATCCCAAATTCGTAATGCCGCTTCCACAAACAAACCTATGGGTTTCTCAGGAAGCTTACCTCTGGTCTCCAGCCACGGTAAAAGTGGTGTCATGAATCCCTCTAGTTCTAATTTCTTAGAGGGGGCACGAAACTCAAATTAAACAGGAGCAACAAAACCACAGCCTGATGGTATTTTTTTAAGTTGGGAAAACCCACTCCCTCCAAGGACGTGGCACGTGTGAGGCTCCGGAATTTGATCCGCGACCTCCGGTTTCCCCATATAAATCTAAGCAAGGCCGATCTGAGAACGCTGAAGAAGCACAGTGGTGGGATAATTGGAACCGCCAGAAATATATTTAAAAAATCTAGGCAAAATGTCAATTTTGAACACATTCATGAATCCAAACCACGAAATGGGCTTCTTCCTGTATGTTAAAAGGTTTGAAAGGGTCTGTCTGAAGAGCGGTTGGTAATTTAAGGAATAGAGGGGATCCACATCCTTTGGAATTTGAACACCCAAGTATTTGATTGACGTGGGCTGCCATCTAAATGCGAAGTTGGTCTTGGCCATGTTTAACTCCGACTCGGGTAGGGTTATATTTAGGGCCTCTGTCTTAATATAATTAACTTTGAAGTTGCTTAATTCCCCAAATCTTTAAAATTCTGTCATGAGTGAAGGAAGAGACGTATGAAGCTGAGACAAATACAGTAAAAGGTCCGTCGGTGCATAGAGACGTCTTATGGATCTGGTTGCCCAGCCGTAGAACACGTACACTGGGATTACGCCTAATCGCGATGGCTAAATATTCCATTACAATCACATAAAGCAATGGAGAAAGGGGGCATCCTTGACGCATCCCGTTTTGATTTATTATAGGTGACAATGGAGCACCGTTTACTTTGATTCTTGCCAACGGGTGTGTGTACAAAGCAAATATTTTGTCCAAAAATCCCCTCCCCAACCCGATCTGTTTTAATGCATGTTTCATAAAATCCCAGCGCACGCAGTCAAAGGACTTCTCCACGTCCACTGATTAGAAGATCCAGAGGGTCCCCTGTAGCCACAGCCCTCGCCACTAAGAGAATCGTTATACTGATATTGTCCCTAGCCTCTCCCCTGAAAAAATCCCACCTGGTCAAGATCCACCAGAGACTGAAGCAAGGGGGCCAGTCTGTTCGCTAATAATTTAGAGATTAATTAAGTATCCAGATTCAACAAGGAAATTAAGCGATAATTTTAAATCAAACATGAGTCCTTCCCAGGCTTCGGGATTACAGTGATAAAAGCCTCTAAGAATTAGGGTGGGAAGGGGGTGGACTCGGAAACCGTGTTAAACACTTTAGTGAGAAATGACGACAAACACTCCCGAAACGTTTTATAGAACATTGGGGAAAAGCCGTCGGGGCCAGGAGCTTTAACCGTCGGAGAATCTCCAATCATTGAAGCAACCTCATGCTCCGTAAATGGCTCCTCCAGTTGCATGGATGTTTCCTCACTTAGGCTCGGGAGAGCCATCTCAAATATATAATTCGTCATTCTTGTTGTTCTTTTCTGTGTGTCCATTTCTGCCAGATCCTTTTTAATGTTATACAATTCAGAGTAAAACACCTTCATCTCTTTTATTATTTTTATTGGATTATATGTCACTCCCCCACCCCTTCGCTGTGGCTTCAGAATAAATGTCACCTTGGGTCTGGGGTGTAGCAAGCGCGCAAAAGGTCTCCCACATTTGTCAGAATGTTGATAAAGGAATTGCTTAAAATGGTTCCTGAACCATAGGTATTTCTCATTCCACAGGCTCCTAAGCTCTTCTCAGAGTCTGATCAGTTCCACCAACACCACTGCCAAGGGGCCTCTTTTATGTTTTACTTCGAGGGCATATATCTGATCAATCAGCTCCGTCGACCTGAACATCTTTTCTTTCTTTAAACGAGAGCCATGTTTTATAAAAATGCATTTTAAGATGCATTTTAATGCCTCCCACTGGAAGGGCAATGCTGTCTCATCCGCTTCATGTGTGGACATGAAGGTGTTGATTGAACCTTTTATATCATTGAGACAGACTACATCCTGGAGTAGGTTTTCATTTAATCTCCAGGTCCAGGCCCCTTTCAAGGTGTCTGGAGGGGAGAGGACCAGGAAGACGGGAGTGTGATCTGACCAAACTGCACTGCCTATTGAAGAGGTGGGCTGCCAGGACATGGCTATCTGACTTAAGAAAAAAACAATCCGACTATATGAGTCATGAGGGATCGAGTAAAAAGTGTAGTCTCTACCGGATAGATTTGCAATCTGCAGGCAATGAATGTCCCGTTTCAGTGCAGCCAGCCATGATGCAGGTATCGCACTTCTACCAGCCGTGGTGTCGATGGACGGATTCAAAGACCGGTTAAAATCTCCCCCTACTATCACCACCCTCTCTGCAAACTCAGCTACTCTTTTTAGAAAGTCGCCACAAGCCCTGCACCGACCTTGGTTCGGGGCATACCAACCAGCAACTGTGGATACAGTTGTGGAAATTTTCATCTTAACCAAAACGAACCTTCCCTCTGGGTCGGTGCATGTGTCGATTAGGGTGGTCTGTGGCTAGCCAGCAAAACCACCTTGGATTGTGACTGCTTGGCGCTATGAACCCATACGGTGTAGTGGCAATCATTCAAGGAGGGTATATGGTCCACCTTGAAATGGGTCTCTTGAAGTATTAAGACATGCACACTGTTTGTGCATATCGTATAATATTTGGGAGCGTTTTTGTGGGGTGTTAGATCCAAATTTAAGAGCGGACATTATATTCCCGGAGTGCCGTGGGTATTGCAAGCCGGCTAGGAACCCTGCCTATAGGGCGTTAATTGAAGCAATTTAAAGAGAGATCAAGAAGAAGAGGAAGTAATATGAAAGAGAAAAAGGAAAGAAAAGAAAAAAAAAAAGGGATTCAAGAAAACCAATGAAAGAAAATTGCAGGGGCTAAGTAGACAAGCCCAGCACACAGACTGTAGGAGGGGAAAGTATAAACTACTATACCATGACCAGCGAAGTACAATAGTCTGCCAACGGTGCTGGGCCTGTCCACAAAGGAATCCTTCCCCCAGCCCAATTCTGCGCCAATGTTTCTCTGGCTAGGATGAACTCATGTCACCGCTTTTTCAAGGAGGAAAAATTATTAAGGTATCTGAAAATACATTTTAAACTCAACAAAACCATTAAACTTCATCTGCCGTAGCAAAACTCTTGAAAGTCCATCTCGATGGGAACTATGTTAAACTATACCCTCTTCCACCATTTAACTATAGAGCTAATCTTGCGAACAAGCTCTAGATACAAAACTCGTATGTAACATTCTGTGAGGGGGTGAAGTAACAGTGATTAATATATCTAAAGATACATTTGGAAGTCGTCAAAATTATTAACCCACTTCTACCAGAGCAAAACTCCAGAAATTTCATCCCAATGGGGACTATGTTAAACTATCCCCTCTCCCACCGTTTAATTGAGAGGCTAAATATTACAGATCAACTCTAAATACTGAGCTTGCATGGACCATAGTATGAGGGAGTTAACTACTATAACTTTAAGAAGCTGTGGCGTAGTGTGAGAATCTTAAGGTTTGATGTCTATAGTCAGCCATTCTTGGTATGGAGATACGTATCCTCTGCTAGGAGCAGAGATTCTGTCTCATAACTAGCAGGTCATACATTGTGCCAAGAAATATTAGTTTCACGTCAATGCCTCAGGGGTAGGGGTCTTGGAGTCTCCCTTTTCTCTTGCGACTGCCTCTTTCTCTCCTTTCTCATTGGGGTCTGGGAAGGAGATCCTATCCCGGGAATCCAGAAGGTAGTCTCGCCCAATCGGTGATGGTCACATTCTGGATCTGTATTGCTTCTGAAAAAGACTGTAAGCCCCTTGGGGTGAGCCAGAAGGTGGATGCGTCCGTCTCGTCGAACCCTGAGACGGAATGGGAAACCTCAAGTATATAGGATGTCATATTGACGTGGCACATCTAAAGAGGCCGCAGCGCCCTTCGTTTCATAGGAGGCCACCTGGAAAGATCTTGCATGGTCTGAATCTTTTTACCCTCCAAGCGTATATCTTTTGCCAGTCTAGCTTGGGTCATGATATCATCTTTAAGTGAATAACGGTGGACTTTACAGATTATTTCTCTGGAGAAGTCTGGGTTCTGAGGCTCAGGGCCTAATGCTCTATGGGCTTTATCCAGTTCAAGCGGAGTATCTATTGGGACCTTCAGCAATTTGTTGAAAATATGACTAAGAGTATTATCCAGGTACTTAGGTGGGACAGTCTCTGGGATTCCCCGAACTCTAATATTACTCATTCTATTTCCATTTTCGATGTCGTCAACAATGTCAGCCAAATAATGTAGTTGGTAATCATGTTCAGATAGTATAGTGTCATGGTCGCTTAATTTATCAGTCGTAGTGGCTGCAGAATTCTCCAGTGTGACCACTTTCTCTTTCATTTGGTGCACGTCATCTTTAAGACCTGATAATTCAGTACGGTAATGCCCACGTCACACGCATCAATCTTGTGAACGATATTGCTTAAGCGAGCTGCTTTTTTGATTGCTTAAGCGATATAGTTTGTGCGTCGCTGCGTGTAACCGAGCGATATTTCATTGAAAAATCGCTTGATTGATTGCAGATTTGTGAGCAGGAGCACAAATCAAGACGCCGCACTAACGATCTAGTGAACGATTTCGCCTATTCCTGACAATGGCTTTTGTAGATCGCTGAGTTGTGCGCTTGATCGCTGGCGCGTTGCCAAATTTGAAATCACAATTGATATCTATGGTTGTGACACTGCACAAGCGATATTGCAAAATTGTTGATTGGGATTGAACCGTGTGACGTGGCCATAAGAGATCTCAAGTCTGACATATGCTTCCATGTCTGATTTATTTGGCATGTTGTTAACTTGGGTGTTGTTGAGTTGTCCTATTGTCTGTATTAGTAGTCCCAGATCCACTTGAGATACTTGGGTGCTTGTGGGATGACCATTATTATAGAGTTCTCGGGTTAAACAGGGAGGGCTCTGGGGGAGTGTTAGGAGCCTGTTTGGGGCAGCAGTAACATCAGCTTCTACACGTCGGCTTTGTTCCTCCTGTCACCTCCAGAGACTGTGTGCTGCAAAGCAATGGAGGGGAGAGGGGCGTGGCTTGACTGAGTGAGTGCCTCCTCTCCTAGGCCCTATCACTCATGTCTGATCCCTGTGGCCGTGCTTCCACTTCCTGTGAGCTCCCTTTAGTGTACAGGAGTCATCACCATCGTTCCCTGACTGTCCATTACTCCCTGAGGGACCCTCAGTCCCCGAGTTGCTCCATCCCTCCCCTACTGAGTATCCTCTCTCCTGCGGCAGGGGGTGGGCTCTGCTCCTAGCTTAGTGGGTGTCAGTATTCCAGGTTTTCCGGCTTGCCGTTTGACCATTTTGCCCTCAGTCAGCATGGAGATCATTGTTTTGTTTGCCCTTCTTCCTGTCTCGTTTACATAAAGACCTGGCTCAGGTGAGCATTCATTGCTTGAGTATACTGGTTCCTGGTCTGCTCCAGCTCAGCTGTTCTCCTTGATCCTCTCACTTCCCTGGAGCTCTGTGAGATCTCGGTTCACCTTACAGCTTCCTGCATCGTGCTTCTGTTGCCGCTGCTTCTACCTTCAGGCTCGGACGTTTAAGTTTGTAAGCAACTTCCCGGTTATTACCGTATGTACTGTGTGCTTTGTGGACTTGTGGTTCATTACCTACTCGGAACTGTGTTTAAACTTGTTACCCGGTCATCCGGGTGTGGGGACCTTTTGCCACGGACTATATCTTCCGGTCGTTCCAGTACAAGGACTTGTGCTATGGACTACATGCATCCGGATTTACCTGCTTTGGACTATTGGTTTTTCGGACTGCTTCCATAAGGACTGTGCTCGACGATATATATATTGGGGTTGTGTTATGTTGTGTGCTTTTGCTGTGTACTAAGTTCACCTTGTTTTGCTGTGTGTTTATAAATACTTTGCACCCAAGAACCCGTCTCTGCTCTTCATTGCCCTTAAGCGATCAGACTCCTCAAAACCTATACAATAGTATTACAGTGGGATCAGTTGAGATTGCTGAAGCTGCAGCATCCATGAGTTGTGACTGTCCCTCCACTCCACTTGCCTGCACTGCTGGTCTCAAGAACTGGTCCATCCTCAGCAGTGATGAACCCCTCGATCCAGCAGCAGTATGTGCGGTGCTCTTCTTCCTCATTACTCCTATTTAAGGGCAATTAGGCAATTAGGGCACTGTGAATCACTGTGCAGTGCTTTATCAGGTCTGGGTCAGGAGCTCAGGATCAGTGCATCCTCACTCCCCCATGAACAGGCCACAACCCCAACTTGAATTAATTTGTGCCAGCTAAGTATTCCCTCATTATCTCTGGCAATAAGAAGATTGTTACATATAAAAGTGATCATATATCTCTATACTGGGATAATAACTAACCCTCACACAATCAATCCTGTGGTTCAGCAGAGTCACCAGAATTATATACTTATTCTCCAAGCCCCCCACCTAAATATATACATCACAGATAATATGATGGAATATTTACACAATAAATGATACACATTCATTATCCATAGGGTCCAAATAAATTATAAAAAATTCATGATACAGATCCAACATGTCTTGTGATGTGCGGAACCAAAATATCAATCCCAAAGGGCAAAGAAGATGGACAAAAGCACGAAAAAAGAATCAAAGTGAGAAAATAAAGTAATAATTAAAGTGAATTACAAATAAAATTAGGACAATACTGAAATCACAAAAATGGGGAATAACTGATAGTTTTGTTTTAAACCATTGGGAACCAGGCTCCCAATAGTTATATTCCACACAGCCTCTCGGTGAGCAAGAGTTTTTTTTGAGGTTGCCACCTCTGATTCCCCCCATGTATGGTGTCAATCCCAAATACTTTTAGGGATCCTGGGTTTGAGCTGTGAAAATCTTTAAAGTGCCTTGGCAATGTTTTCAAACTGGTAGGGTCGGACACTGTTGTAGCCTTGCAAATGTCCCATGTCCTGACTTATCTCGGGAGGCGCGTCCAACATAGACCTCGGGGCAACTACATCTTGCATAGTAGGCAACGTGTCGTCCTGCAAGAAATATGTTCCCTAATTTTAAACTGGCTCGAACCATCCACTGATTAAAAATGAGACCCCCGAGTTATGTTGGTATAGGCCACACAATGACCACAAGAGAAACAGCCCTTCCTGGGATCCCTGGAGCTAAATGGATTGGGGATTTTAGGAATGCAACGACTGTGTACTTACATGTCATGCAGATTTTTGGCTCGCCTTGATGTCATCGATGGGGAATCAGGGAGACAATCTTTCAAAATGGATTCAGATTTTATAATACCCCAATATGTGGATAGAATCGATCTTGTGGTGTTCCATTCCTGATTATTTGTTGATATAAATTGAACTGTTTCCCTCCCTTCTCTACTAGGTCCAATTGCAGAGGGATTCAATAATTATTCTCGAGGGGTTGTATTAGCACGGTTAAAGCCCTTTTGGAAGATCTCTTACTGTACCCTCTTTGTTCGAATCTATTCTTTAAATCATTAGATTGGGTCAAAAATGAGGTATTGGTGGAGCAGAACCACCCATCTTGAGGAACTGACAAGCAGGGATAGTTTTGATGGTAGAATGGCTGTGTGAGGAAGATGTGTGGAGAAGGGAGTTGACAGAGGTCGACTTCCTATAGACGTAAGTCTGCAAGGCTTGAGTGTGATCCACCTCCAGACTGACGTCCAGAAAGTTGAATATCTTAGAGTCAAAATATAGGTTAGTTTAATAATCCTATCACTGCTGTTCAACTGACCCATAAATCTTGAAAGCTGCTTCTCTGTGTCAGCACTGCACATGGTAGGAGCCTTGTGAACCTCCATGTCAAAAATTTCCCTCTCCCAGTTTCCCAGGAAGAGGCTGGCGTAGGGGGGCACGCAGGCAGCCCCCATGGCAGTGCAGCATACTAGTAGATAGTCTCAATCTTTTAAAATAAAAATGTTATGAGTGAGCACAAAGTGGAGCAGCTCTAGCACCAATTCACACAGCCTTGCGTTCCTGTTGATCATCACCAGGAAAAAGCAGACTGTCTCCAAACCATCCTCCGGATTTATACTAGCGTATAGTGATTCTACATCGGATGTAACCAGTAAGGTTCCCTGATCCACAAAGACCCCCTCCACCCATTTTAGAACCTCTGTTGTGTCCCAGACATACAAGGGAAGGGGTTTTAGATAAAAAACTATACTCCTACATAGTGGATCACTCAAACCCTTGATGCCAGACACAATTGGACACCCACGTGGGCACATGGGGTCCTTCCGGATCTTGAATAGAAGGTAGAATGTAGAACTTTAGGGTTTAAGTCTGATAAACCATCAAACACCTTTTTATTACTTACACACTTAACAAATGCCGTTGCAGAATCACCATAAGATCACTAGAAAATTGGTTTAGAGGACTAGATTCGAGTCTGATGTAAGTAGATCTATCTTTCAGTTGATGAAATATGACCACATCGTCGAGTACCTGGAGTTCCCTTATAGCCAAGCGGTGGCGGGGGCTCAGTTTGTCATACCTTTTATTTAGTGTTTATTTTACTGAATTCCTCAGCCACTACCTTGGTAAATATCTCCACCTCTGGGCATAATGATAAGGGGGAAATCCTCATGGATCTGGAAAAATGCAGGAGGAGAACGTACCTTGTGCTACAGAGATTTCCTTGGCAAGTTCATTTAAGGCTTCAATGGCTTCCCTCTTCAGAGTGCTGTCCCATGATAGCCCCAAATGGGTCCCTACTATGAAGTTTTTTCAGCAATAGTTTTCGGAAGAAGAAATGGAGGTCTTCCCAACCCTTAACGTTACGGAGAAGTCACGTCATGGAAGTCTGTGACTTCCTGACCCATGACGTCCCCCAATGTCATGGCGGGATTCCATTCCTGCAGCGTCGGTGACCGATGTCGGTGAAATATCAGTGCTGCAGGAACATAGGGACCTATAGTTTACCCCGGGGGGGTGGCTTAGCCCCCCCGTGGCTATAATCAATCTGATTGGCAGTTGAAAATGCAACTGCTAATCAGACCGATTTATAATAGTTCACCAATGAACTATGCAGTAGCACCGGCCATTGGCTGGAGCAGGGTGACCTCCTTGTCACCCCCCACAGATCTGATTGGAGCTAACGTCCATGTGACGCTAGCTCTCCAATCAGGTATGGAGGAGCGGTGTGACCAGTGACC
The DNA here is from genome assembly GCA_033576535.1 of Allobates femoralis. Lineage (NCBI taxonomy): Eukaryota > Metazoa > Chordata > Amphibia > Anura > Aromobatidae > Allobates > Allobates femoralis. The sequence goes on from JARQOC010000011.1 coordinate 123,434,869, forward strand.
GGCAGCCGCCCTCCTCTCCCCCCCTCCTCAGCCCCCTCCTGCTCCGGTCCCAATCACCCTTCCCTGTCCCTTCCCTCCGCCCCCTACCTCCGATCCTGGTCTTCCCCCTCACCTTCCACCCCCCCCCCACCTCTGTTCCCCATGTCCCTCTCACCTTCCCCGTGCTGCTGTCCCCGCTGTCTGTCGGCCTCATCGCTGTGGAGCCCTTCTTCTCCCAGGCTCCTCCATTCCTAACGATGCGAGTGAGGCAAGTATGTGGGTGTATGTATGTATGTATGCATGGATGGATGTGTGCGTGCATGGATGGATGTGTGCATGGATGGGTGCATGCGTGGATGGATGGATGCTTGGGTGGATGGATGGATGCAACAAGGGATTAAGTGTCCACGTGTTGTAGTCTCTGGGGTCAGAGTCATGGTGCACTGTATGGCAATGATCTGCCATACCGTGCACCATGTCTCTGACCCCAGAGACTACAACAAGTGGACACATGATCCCTTGTTGTAGTCTCTGGGGTCACAGTCATGATGCACGGTATGGCAGATTATCGCCATACAGTGCACCATGATTCTAACCCCAGAGACTACAACAAGTGGACACTTAATCCCTTGTTGCATCCATCCATCCACCCATGCATCCATCCACCCATGCTGTACCCCAACTTTTCTAGTTGCCCTTGTGCTGGTGGCACACAGGGACTTTCCACATGCGGCTTGGTGTCCGCTAACAATTTCAATGGAAAATTAGCTCCAATTGTTAGCAGACACCATGTCACATATGGAGAGCCCCTGTGTGCCTGAACATTGGAGCTCCCCCACAAGTGACCCCATTTTGGAAACTAGACCCCCCCCCCAAGGAACTTATCTAGATGCAGAGTGAGCACTTTGAACCCCCAAGTGCTTCACAAATTAGTCTGTAAGAAGGAAAAAAAGAAGATTTTTGTGAAAAAAAGTACTTTTTCATTTTTACGGATCAATTTGTGAAGCCCCTGGGGATCAAAGTGCTCACTCTGCATCTAGATAAGATCCTTGGGGGGTCTAGTTTCCAAAATAGGGTCACTTGAGGGGAACTCCAATGTTTAGGCACACAGGGGCTCTCCATACGTGACATGGTGACGGCTAACAATTGGAACCAGTTCCCAACCACTCACAGGAAGTGCTCCGTGACAGCTCCCGGGGTCAAGCCAGGAGCCTGGGCTGTCACGTGAGCACCGGAGATCCCGCGATCTTATCACGGGATCTCCGGTGCAGGCGGCGAACAGTGTGTTCCCTTCTGCGGCACCTTTTGGATCCCGCTGTCAGTGATTGATGGCGGGAACCAAGGGGTTAACAGCACAAATTGAATCCTAGATCCGTGCTGGAAGCCCGACATCTCAGCTGATGAGATCAGCTGAGATATCGGGGAAATGATGTGAGCTATGCGCCGCAGGTCATATCAAACCCCGGTAACCGGCCCATGATGTCCTTCTACATCATGAGTCGGTAAGGGGTTAAATAGTCACATGACCCATCACTTGATGTTGTTATTTGAATTTATTCTCTGCCTGACCATTTTGCTTTGTGGTGGTAGTTCTCTGCCGCTGAAGTTTTCCTGGAAGACCCCTTTGCTCTGCCTTGAAGTGATGCTGCTGATTCCAAGTATCCTTATTTTGTTTTTCCCTGTCTATTTACCTATCCCAGTGTTTTACCTGCTGTGTCGAGGCTAGCGCCCTCACTGGCCAGTGCACTGGCCAGGGTTACCTTGGGTAACAGCCAGAGACTAGGCACGTGACGTTGGCAGGGCAAAGGGCCTGTTCATGGTGATAGGGCAGTAAAGGACAGAAAGCGGGCAATTTCAGGAGGTGTCCCCATCCCCCACTTCCTATTGTCAGGGCTGTGGAGTTGGTAAGTCAAACCACCGACTCCTGAACTTCCCTGACTCTGACTCAAACTCCGACTACCACTCCTTCATTCACAACTCATGTTTAAGTGACAAATTAATTGTAGTACAATTGGAACATCAGGCTTTAATCATTATTATGATACAATAATCAAGATATTTAGATAGAACATACGAATAATTAATCATAATAATAATCAGCACATTCTGCATTGAACTACTGTACCCAATATATTATATATTTTAGGAGTAGGAGTCGGTCCATTTTCTGTTGACTCCGACTCCACAAAATGGGCCTTGACTCCATGACTGTAGGACTCCACAGCCCTGTTAAGCTCTTCCTTTCCCTTCTTACCATCCCTCTGTCCTTTTGTGTCGTACCGTGTGGCAGATATTTTCCTAGTCTGTAAATGACAATTATGTTAGAAGAAAGTCCATGGATGAGGAAGAGAGTCTTAAATTATAAAAAGGATGAAAACGAAGTTATTTACTCAAACCACGAGGGTACATGGTACCTAGAATCACTTTCCAGTTACACTCAAGCTGCACCAAGCTGTGGTGTAACCTAGGTGAAGTACCGTATATACTCGCGTATAAGCCGAGTTTTTCAGCCCAAAAATTGAGCTGAAAAGTCCCCCCCTCGGCTTATACGCGAGTCATACAGGCCCCCCTCAAAGTTTGGCGCCCCCACCTCACATGATGGCCCCCCCCACATGCAGCGCTGCGCATATACATTACCAGGATATCAGCCGTCACCCTCCGGTGGCGGATCGCGGCTCCTGGGCTCCGGGCTCCATCTTCCTCTGTGTCTTCCTGCTTGTCACGTGACCGGCCAGCGTCGCGATGACGTCATCGCGATGAGCCCGGCGGCCACAAAGCAGGAAGATACAGAGGAAGATGGAGCCCGGAGCCCAGGAGCCGCGATCCGCCACCGGAGGGTGACAGCTGATATCCTGGTAATGTATATGCGCAGCGCTGCATGCGGGGGGGGGGGTCATCATATGAGGTGGGGGCGCCATACTATGAGGGGGGCCCTGCTGGGGCCCTGTATACTACCACTGGGGCTGTATATACTACTGGGGCTGCATGTATACTACCACTGGGGCTGTATATACTACTGGTGCTGCGTGTATACTACCACTGGGGCTGTATATACTACTGGGGCTGCGTGTATACTACCACTGGGGCTGTATATACTACTGGGGCTGCGTGTATACTACCACTGGGGCTGTATATACTACTGGGGCTGCGTGTATACTACCACTGGGGCTGTATATACTACTGGGGCTGCGTGTATACTACCACTGGGGCTGCTGTATACTACTGGGGCTGCGTGTATACTACCACTGGGGCTGTATATACTACTGGGGCTGCGTGTATACTACCACTGGGGCTGTATATACTACTGGGACTGCGTGTATACTACCACTGGGCTGTAATAACTGGGACTGCGTGTATACTACCACTGGGCTGTAACTACCATGGGGCTGCGTGTATACTACCACTGGGGCTGTATATACTACTGGGGCTGCGTGTATACTACCACTGGGGCTGTATATACCACTGGGGCTGTATATACTACTGGGGCTGCGTGTATACTACCACTGGGGCTGTATATACCACTGGGGCTGCTGCTGTATACTACCACTGGGGCTGTATATACTACTGGGGCTGCGTGTATACTACCACTGGGGCTGTATATACCACTGGGGCTGTATATACTACTGGGGCTGCGTGTATACTACCACTGGGGCTGTATATACCACTGGGGCTGCTGCTGTATATACCACTGGGGCTGCTGCTGTATACTACCACTGGGGCTGCTGTATATACCTCTGGGGCTGCTGTATACCACACTGCTGGGGGCTGTATACCTGTGCTGGGGTCCACCCTCGGCTTATACACGAGTCAATAGATTTTCCCAGGTTTTGGGGGCAAAAGTAGGGGGGTCGGCTTATACACGGGTCGGCTTATACACGAGTATATACGGTATATCAATTTGTTGGACACTAACGTCACCGGGGTTACAGTCATGGTGCAGCTTGAAATGTCATGGGACCGTTTTGAGGGAAACCAGATCATCCATATTTTGTGCAGCTCTAATGTCCCTCACATGTTCCCTGATGCGTACATGGAGTTCTCTACATGTTAGGTTTACGTAAATTAGGTTACATTTGAAGGTAGTATATTCGATTACATTGTCAATACTGCAACAGATACTTCTTTTTTTTGAAACATCACATTTATTCAATTTTCCACCAAAGTTTTCTTCCAACAAAAATAGTTTACATTCGGTATAATCATAATATACAAAATCAGAGCAAGACAATCATACAAAAATTAAACAAACATTAATATAGACATTTTTGCATGTCAAATCGGTGTATTTATCATATAACAAAAACCACAATGCTCCCAAATCTCCAAGTAATATCTAAGTGCCGCAAGGTATGGGCAAGGACCCCTCCAATACCACCTACTCAAGGCTTTGTGTCTCAATATCTAATACTGTTTATATTCCAGCGGTGGATGTACGAGACCTTGCCATCTTATAAATCTATCTGTAAGTGTGAGTCCCTATCTTTACTCCCCTATAACATATTTCTTATCCTACATCTAGTCGTCCCAAAGTCCCCCCTAATTCCTCCAGAAGGTACCATGAAGTGTCTTTAAGTGGGACCATGATATGACGTATCGCTTCCCCTGAAGTCTTGGCTTCTATGAAGCTCCTCCATTTCTCCATGAAGGCCACCATCATCGCCTCCTTATCTCTTAGCACCTCTCGTCTATCTATTTCCAGCGCTCTGTCCAAGCCCATCACCATGTCAGACTCTCCCGGTAAATCCGGTCGTAGCCAGAAAAGGAGTAGCAGGCGTTTCGCTAACAGCATAAGGACATGAGCCAAACGCAAGGCCCCTCTGTGACTCCCAGGCGTCTCCAAGTCCTGGAATATCCATTTCGAGGGTTCCATAGCATAGTATATTTACAGTAACTATAGAGCAGGGCATCTACCATGCTCCAGAATACTTGGACCTTAGGGCATTTCCATATACCATGTATCATATCAGTTTTTTCCCGCTGACATTTCGGGCAATTAAGTAGGCGATCTGGATTGGATACAGAACGCGGGAAGTTAAATCCGTATACCATCGCATGAATGATGCGGAATTGTGAATCTCTCCACTGTTCACTGGAAATATAGCGCCGTACTTTATCCCACCCTGTCAAAATACTGTCCTGCACTGAGTCATCCTCCAAATATCTCCTCCACACGGAGAACAATCCCGAGTCCCCACTCGGTGACAGAATGACCCTAAGTTCCCTATATATGGAAGAGATGCTCAGCTGCGAAGATTCCATGTTAATTAGCCTGTCACAAACGTTTGGGGACAGTTCCTTGGATACATCACGTAGTCGTGCCATGACGTGATTTTTTATTTGCATATATTGGAGACCCTGTGTCCCCCCCAGTCCAAAATTGCCCAGAATCTCCAACCCCGTCATCCAACGTCCTTCCGTCTTATGTAGCAGATCGCCCATCTTCAACACCCCCTTCCTTCTCCAGTCTCTGAATAGTGCGTTGTCACGTCCCATAGTAAAGTCAGGGAAGGCCCATGGATTAAGATGTTTAGAGACCCTCCAGGACAGGCCACATTTCTTCCTGACCGCCTTCCATGCCGCAATTGTGTCCTTGCAGACAACGGCTGACTTGATATGAGGCGGAATGCTTGCTAGGGATGAATGTAGGAGGGAACAACGGTCCCAAGGGGCACAGAATTCCACCTCAAGTGGGCCAGCAGAATATCTGTTAGCAGCTGTGATCCACTCTACTACGTGCCGCAGCAAACATGCCAGATTATAACCCCTCAAGTCAGGTAAGTTCGTACCCCCCTCAGCTCGCGGTAACATCAACGTACCCAGACGAAGTCTAGGTCTCTTTCCCTTCCACACGAACGTGGAGAATGCCCTGTTAATCCTACGTACGTTTCAACAGTAGGGGAATCGTTTGTAAAGGATAGAGAAGTCGGGCAAAACTTACCATCTTTACTAAATGACATCGACCCAACAGGGAAAGTGGAAGATTTGCCCACCTTTTCAGTTCCTGTTCAATTTTGTCAAAAAGTGGGGAGTAATTAAGGGTGTAGACCTGGCTCGGTGTCCTGCCTAACTGGATCCCTAGGTATTTGATGTGAGAGTTGGCCAACGGAATTCCCAATGCGTTCGCAGTTTCCCTTAAAGCTCCCCCCCCCCCTCTAATACTCAGTATTTCGCATTTTCGTCTGTTTAAGGAAAACCCCGCAAAGATTCCAAATGACTCAATGCCCCTAATCAACATAGGCAGATCACTTTCCGGGTTATCCAAAAAGAGAACGATATCATCTGCGAACAGAGCAGATTTCACCTCGCAGCGTCCCACTTTAATTCCTGAAAATGGGCTAGCATTATTAATGTATCTTGCCAGGGGCTCCAGGGCTATATTAAACAATAGAGGCGATAGTGGGCACCCCTGCCGAGTCCCTTTCTGTAGCGGAAATTTCGGTGACAGGAAGCCCGGGGTGTGCACCCTCGCAGTAGGGTTAGAATAAAGATTAGAAATAAAGCTACGAAATCTGCCCTCTATGCCCATTCTATTCATAACCAGATCCAGCCATGGCCACCGGACATTATCAAACGCCTTTTCTGCGTCCAAGGTGACCATGGCCGGATCTTTCCCCTCCTGTCTGGCACTATTTCGCACCACGTCCAACACCAATAACGCCTTGCGGATGTTAGTCACTGCGGAACGCCCTTTAACAAACCCAGATTGGTGAGCCTCAATGAGTTCTGGGAGGACCTGGGCCAGCCTGTCTGCCATTATTTTAGATAGAAGTTTAAGGTCCACATTTACGAGAGATATAGGCCTGTAATTTGCCGGGTTTTCTCTATCTTTATCTCCTTTGGGCAACAATTTAATATAGGCCATATTCGTGTCATCAGGTATAGGGTCACCCATGGTAAATCTATTAAACATCCCCGTCAGTGTCGGGGTCACCTCATCTCTCAGGATTTTATAAAACTCCCCCGTATAACCGTCTGGGCCTGGTGCCTTATTAGTACCCAATTTCCTGATGGCTGAGTCGACCTCGGATTCCGATATGGGTTTGTTAAGAACGTCCAGATCTGCTTCCGAGATCGAGTCAAGGTGTATCTTTCGTAACCATTCTTCTCCTCCCGACATTTGTTCTCCCTGTACTCTATAAAGCTTTCGGTAAAAGTCTCCCAGTACATTATTAATGTCTCTTGGGCTAGTAACCACTTCCCCACCCTGACGACGTAGTCCCATAATCGGATTAGGTAATCTGCAACCCCTAGCCAGGTTCGCAAGTAACTTCCCCGCCTTATCGCCAAATCTATTTAGATCCATGTCCAGCTGACCACGTATCATGATTTCCCTGGTCTCTGCCAATCTGTCAAAATCTTTCCTCGCCTCTGTCCATTTCTGTCTGTCGGACTGATTACATGTGAGGCGGAATGTCCTGTAAGCGTCTGTAACTTTCGCGCTGGCCACTGAGTACTGTTCTGTCAGCTTCTTCTTTTGTGTTAAAGTATGAGCAATAATTTGTCCTCTAACCACTGCCTTCCCCGCTCCCCAGAACAACGTATGGTCATCTTTGTGGGCCGTGTTATCTCTCGAGAACTCAAGCCACCATTCTTTAAGTCTGGTCCTAAAGTCTTCCAGTTTTGACAGATGTGAGGGAAAGCGCCACAGGATGTCCAATCCTTTAGGTTGAACATCAAGGATGTCCAAAGACACCGGACTGTGGTCTGAGATGACCATTGGCTCAATCTCTGCACCCTCTATGGATCGCAACATTTTCGTATTCGCCAGGAACATATCTAATCGTGACCAAGACGAGTGGGGGTACGAGTAATGAGTATATTCCAACTCCTGTGGGTGTAGAGTTCGCCACACATCTGCCAAACCCAAAGAACTCACCATGTCAGCTAATGCTCCTCCCCGCCTAGGTGCTCCTATAAGACCGGAAGTCCCGTAGGTATCCCTCCTCCTATCCAAATCTTCAGTCATTACTTCGTTAAAGTCGCCTCCAATTATTATATTTGGTTCACTATCCTCCAACCACCTCGTCTGTAAATCTGTAAGGAACTGACCCCGCGGGCCGTTTGGAGCATAGATGTTATATAGACTTAACCGTTGAGCCTTTACTTCCAGGACTAAATGTAGTACCCTCCCTCTTGGTCTCTAGATACCGATACCTCAGTATGAGCTAGATGTTTGTTAACTAGTATTAATACCCCAGCTTTACGGTCTTGTGCACCTGAAATCCATCCCGCTCCCACCCATTGCTTTTGCATGTAATGTAACTCATGTTGCCTAAGATGTGTCTCCTGTAAAAGGGCAATGTCCACCTTAAGTCTTTTCAGATGTCTAAGCACCATATGTCTCTTATTGGGGGACCTAACCCCTTAACATTCCAGGTTATTACTCTAACCATTTTTCATAACGTCATGAGGAGAAAAGTAGGCACCCAGCCCACCCCAGAGTCTCGGATTGACGACTAGATAGTATAGTACCCATTTCATGTGTTGGGAAATCAGAGCATCCAATGATACAGCACTATATACTTGGAGTAATAAACCTATTGGGAGCAACAACACAACCACAAAAAATAAACTGAAACAAACAACCCTCCCCTTATTAGTCATCACCCGACCATGCCGGGCACACGAGATGGGAACTTCCACAAACAAGTTTCCTCTCGGGAAAATGTCTTTCCTTAACCCCATGGCTTCCTTTTTTCTGTGCTGACGCGGCCCGCCCTGAGCCTTACGCCTGATATTCACATATACGGAACCATTCCAAGAAGGCCGTTGAATTGGTATATGTTGCCTTGGACATGTAAGCTTATACATACCCCCAACTTCAGATATAATATACATCCCTTCCCAGAAAGAAAAGAAAAGAAAAAGAGAAAGAGAAAAAAAAAAAAAACAACACCAGTAGTAAGGGAGGCACATTAGGGCAATCAGACTATGGAGTGAACTTCTCACCATATGATATTCACGTAAAAAGAGAGATGAAGAGAGAGAAAGGTAGAGAAAAGAAAGGAAGGGGAGAAATGAAAGAAGAGGAGGAAAGTGGGACATATAGGAGAGCGAATGAGAGGGAGAATTTGCGAGGTGGAGGGGGAAGGAGAGGGGGGGAATACCGGGGGGGGGGGGAAGAGGAGGATGTGGAAATAGAAGTGAGAGGCAAGAGAGTAATTGTGTGAATGTGGGGGGAATAGAGGGGGGAAGGGAGTGTGTAGAAATATGTATATGAGAGGGATGAAAAGGGGGTGAAGAGGTTTAAGTTCAAGATTGAGATTGAGTCAGTGAGAAAGTATATGGAGTACATATAGATGTACAGGAGTGAAGTGGGAACGTCATATGAGCGGAAACAAAAAAGCAGAGATGGGACTGAAAATGGGAACCAACGCTTGCCAGTAGCTTTAGTAGACATTGCTATCCATTAGCGTCGGTCTGTCCATGGATCCTCAGGGGTAAGATGCCAAGATCATCATAGGGAAGTCACAACTTGTAAAGCAATCCTTCCTTGCTGTGTCACACGTCCGATGCGTTCCCAATCTCAGCTGAGTCCAGTATTGTCGCCGTGCATTGGTCTCTAGATGAGGCTTCCTCACTGGAGCGATGATTACACCTGCGACGCTGTTGCGTTGTCCAATTAGCATTGTCAGAGTAACTATCGCGTCCTCCAGGAACCATTTTCTCTGTAACAGCGTCAGCGTACGAGCGTTGTGTCTGGGATCTTGGGGAATTCCCATTCTCTGGCGTGCGACGATGAAACCCAAAGGAAGCACGACCTTGAATAAATTGCATCGCTGCAGCACTGTCTGTAAATGATTTCAGGACACCTTTTGGATCCCGAAACCTGAGTATAGCCGGAAACGCTAGTTGGAAGCGCACGTTTTGTTTAAAAAGCAGGGAACAGGCTGGACTGAACAGTTTCCTCTTACGTGCCACTGAAGCCGAAAAGTCTTCTACTATTGTTATTCCTAGGCTGCGTCTCGCCCACTCCCGAAGCGGGAGACGATCCCCCGTTCAAACCTCTCGCCGGCGGTTCTGGTCTGCTCCTGGCGGTACCTCCAGTCTGGCCTCCTCGCCCCCCGGAGGATTTGGCAGCACGGCTGTGTTCTTTCGTTTTGGCGGTGCTGGCTCGCACTTCCGCCGCCATCTTAAGCTGTGTCCCGCTCGGCCTCGTGATGCGCCGGGTGACAGTCTCCTCTCCGCCCGTACTCCTCAATATGTATCTGTCCAGAGTCCCTGTGGTACGGGGAGTGGACGCCAGCATGGATATGGCCCGGATGGCTCCTTAAACCCGGTGATTGTGACGGATTGTCGGCTCAGGGACAGGAGCCCTCATTTCAGGCAGCCATCAGCACAGCGCCGGAACCGGAAGTGGGAGTTAATTCTTATGGGATTCTTATAACCCGTTAGTCTCTACTGAGTATACATGATGCTTCACATGACGTTACGTATCCGTAGTATCAGATAAATAGAGGAGTAAAGCACGTGTGGAGATCCAGAAGATATAGCACTACAGGCCCAGGTGGCGTCTAGCACTGCAGGGGTTAACAATAGAACTGATATGTCTGGATGCTGCAGGAGTTGTGAGGCAGTGATGCTGCAGTCCTACAAGTAAGTGTGGGGGTCAGTGAGGAGTAGGATCTTCTGTAGTGGGAGCAGATACCGACAGCACAACAGTGTTACCCAAATTGCAGCGGGTTACAGCAGATCAGGTGTCCCCACAAAGATAGTTTATGGTGCCAGCCACTAGAATATACTCTGAGATCAGAGAGACAGGGTCCTGTATGGGCCAAGGTGTTGTAGAGCCAGGAGATTGTAAGGGATGATCTTAGTCTCTTGCAAAAGTGCAATACCGAGCAGCCCTGAGGGAGTTTCTCTCCCCTCCACTCATCCAGGCACAGTCTATTTGGTCTTAGCTCTGTATCTCAGCCCTGTTGCTGCTCAATGTGTGGCCAAGATTGTTAATAACCTTCCTCTGAGTGGGAATGTTTCCTGAGAGCACTTACACTGTGTTATGTGTGCCAGCGAGGGTTAACTTTCCTGAGTCACCATTATCTCTGCAGGAGCTGTCTTTCACTTACCACTCCAGTGACTTCTCAAATAGCAGGTCCAGGCAAAGGCTCCTCACTGCTTCCTGGAGTGTCAGATATCAGCAGCCCAGCTCCATCCTGTTTGTGTGAGCCAGTCTGTGTTGCAGCTGCTGGAGGAGACACAGTGCAGAGTGTGATACTTCTTTATTTCAAAGATATTAGTGGTGTCCTCTGATAAAAGGCTGGTTGCGCTTACTATATTTTGGCATGCCATACTCAGGGGATGCACCCCCACTTAGGTTTTCCGGTATTAAAAGGGAAGGTTGGTTTTAGCACATGATGGCTGTGCAGAAAAAGATCTTTTACATTTTTACCCCTTCTAGCTGTCTAAATTGGGCGGTTTGGTAAGGTCTTGCTTAGATACATTTCTGTTTTTAGGACATCCCAATGTTTATTTAGGATCTGCCTTCTTATCCCGCTCATTATTAAAAGTTGATAGAAATCTTATCATGGGAGACCCTTATACTCCTTATTCCAAGATGTGGAGTGTAGTTGACATCTTGAAATTTTCTTAGTATGTTAGTAACTCTTTATTTCTACCGCTATAGTCACGTGCACAGAAACTGTCACGGAGATCGCGGGCCTGTTGTTGAAAATATTAATCTGTTGAATATGCCCTTTTGACTGTCCCAGGGGTATGGCTCCAATTGTAGAGGATATTTGAGGAGAGGAAGCATGTAGTAGCAAGTTTACAGATATCTCTTTCTAAATGTCAGTCTGGATACGACCTGGGCTGGAGCTGACTCGGATACCACCTTTATGTCAATGAAATTTATGTCATGTTGATGATGTTTGTAGGTCAATCTGATATTGTATTTGTTGGAACTTAAGTGAGACATGATGTACTGCAATTCAAGGACTGAACCCTTCAGGATGATGAAAACATCAACTTTATAAGTAAAGCGAGCTCTGCGCATGTGCCGCAGCGGGCGCGCCATCCTCGAATACCTCCCTCTTTCAAAAACCAAGAAATAGATTTGTGTACGACGACAGACACACAGTGACCATCGCAGTGCTGCGCCTTTAAAGGAAGAATCGGTCCTTGAATGTAAAGAAATTGTGCGTTAAGATGAACTTTAATAGTTCCGAAATAATTGGTCTCAGTGGAGCTTTCCAGTTAGTCATATTGAGACAGAATTGTGCTGACTCTTATCGATCCTGATGTTGGATGCTTGTGTACAGTGACTCCACATTCGCGATCACCAACCGTGCATCATTATCTAATACTAAACCATCAATTCTTCTCAGGACATCCGTAGTGTCGCTGACATAGGTCTCAACTGGCGTGTGCAGATAGAATTCAATACATTTTCATACCGAATCACATAACCCGCCAATGCCAGATAATCGGACATCCTGGAGGGCATCACAGACTTTGATATGGAGCCACACCCCTCATTGGTCAAATAAATTGGCAATAGTAATTAGACACACTGTATAGCTATAGCGTATAACAAACGTGTGGAAGTACACTGCTATTAAAAGGTAATAATAAAAAGCAAGTGCTTAGTAAAAAACGGTATCAAAAACAGGGTACTTAGTTAATACGTTTTTTGAAAAAAATGTACATAAGCCGTTCCACCTCGACACGGTGACCCTTATCAGAACGGTTCAATCAAACTAATTTATAACCTGATCCTGTATAAATATACCTCATGGATGCAGGGTGAAGACGGGCCAATATGGACACAGTGCAGCAGACAGCACTTTATGTGCCTGGCTCAAGAAAAGGAGGGTGGGGCACTCCCTGTCTTGCTAAACAAGAGACTAAAAGAAAAACTGCAACTGAGCCAGGGCACAATGTGAAAGGGTCTGTGGGACTGCGTTCACACCACCACATAACTAGACCACAGAAAAAAACAGTATAACAAATGTGTGTAAGTACACTGCTATAAAAAGGTAATAATAAAAAGCAAGTGCTTAGTAAAAAACAGTATCAAAAACAGGGTACTTAGTTAATACTCTTCTACAAACTCCACCACACCAAAAAGGTCTAAGACTGTATAATGACCATCCATGTATGCTTAGTCCTATGCCCCATTTCCTCAAGATGCCTGGACCATCAGTGCAATAAGCCCCTGTACCTTGTGCAACCCCTATCCCGTTGTAGATTGTAAGCTCTTTTGAGCAGGGTCACCTTCATTTCTTGCTTTATTTATTGTATTTTTTACATTGATTCTATGACTACTGTTTTGTATCCGATTATTGTACTTTATTTGTTCTCTACTCCAATTACTTACTGTATATTTTCTGTACGCTAACCCCTACATTGTAAAGCGCTGCGGAATATGTTGGCGCTATATAAATAAAGCTTTATTATTATGTGGTGGTGTGAACGCAGTCCTACAGACCCGTTCACATTGTGCCCTGGCTCAGTTGCAGTTTTACACTGTATAGCTATGCACCACAGTCAGTACACTTCCCCGCAGTCCCCCTAAACATAACAGTCCGCCGTAGCGAAACACGCATCATTGCGTGTTTTTATTCAGCCAGACACTCTGAGCTTTGCCATGGGTAATATTTTTATTTGGATTGTTAGGTGTACACTGGAGCAAACTATATTAATTGTGGATATGCTGCTTGAAAGCCTGCGGGGGATCTTCCGTGCAAATATCCCCCTGTGCAAAGGGCAATAAATAAATGGAGTGTAGGCTCAGCACAATTCCTTTATATCAATGGCTTATGTCTACTGTATATCAATAAAGCAAACAATATGTACACTAGAAAATTTTAAATAAAATCAGATGCGTTTTATTACCGTGTACCGGATATCAAAATTATTTTTATCAAAACATTTTTTTTATATAAAATGCTTTAAAACACTAAAATCCTGTTGTGTGTGTGTGTGTGTGTGTGTGTGTATCTTATATATAAAACCCGAAGGCCACATCCGGAAAAGGCCACGCCTACTTCCGTGATGGTCTTCGCCCAGGCTCATCCAGTGCACTGTAGCCGGCCTGCCCCCGGCTACAGGCAGCGGCACAGGAACGTTCCGATCTCGGAAGTTCCGTGTGCCCTCCAGCCACTCCCCTCCACCGTCTGCCCTCCACACACTAGCGCACATACCGGGGGGGGCAGGGGGGGCCCCATTGCCCGCCACCTCGGGGGGCCACACACACCATAGGGGTACCCGTGCTCCCTGCCTAGAGAGGAGGGAGGGCGGGACTTCCTCTCCTGCAGCTCTGCCCGCCCCTCCTCTCCTCCTACAGTACATCTGATTCCCGGCCCCGGTGAGTCTGCAGCCCCACACGCTGCTCTGTCCTCCAGCCTGTGTGCCTCCCTCTGACCCCCTCCACCTCAGCTGTGCCTCCCTCTCACCCCTCCAGCCTGTGTGCCTCCCTCTGACCCCTCCAGCCTGTGTGCCTCCCTCTGACCCCTCCAGCCTGTGTGCCTCCTCTTGACCCCTCCAGCCTGTGTGCCTCCCTCTGACCCCTCCAGCCTTGTGCCTCCCTCTGACCCCTCCAGCCTCTGTGCCTCCCTCTGACCCCTCCAGCCTCTGTGCCTCCCTCTGACCCCTCCAGCCTCTGTGCCTCCCTCTGACCCCTCCAGCCTCTGTGCCTCCCTCTGACCCCTCCAGCCTCTGTGTCCTCCCTCATGGACCCTCCAGCCTCCATGTGTGCCTCCCTCTGACCCCTCCAGCCTGTGTGCCTCCCTCTGACCCCTCCAGCCTGTGTGCCTCCCTCTGACCCCTCCAGCCTGTGTGCCTCCCTCTGACCCCTCCAGCCTGTGTGCCTCCCTCTGACCCCTCCAGCCTGTGTGCCTCCCTCTGACCCCTCCAGCCTGTGTGCCTCCCTCTGACCCCTCCAGCCTGTGTGCCTCCCTCTGACCCCTCCAGCCTGTGTGCCTCCCTCTGACCCCTCCAGCCTCTGTGCCTCCCTCTGACCCCTCCAGCCTCTGTGCCTCCCTCTGACCCCTCCAGCCTCTGTGCCTCCCTCTGACCCCTCCAGCCTTGTTGCCTCCCTCTGACCCCTCCAGCCTCTGTGCCTCCCTCTGACCCCTCCAGCCTCTGTGCCTCCCTCTGACCCCTCCAGCCTCTGTGCCTCCCTCTGACCCCTCCAGCCTTGTGCCTCCCTCTGACCCCTCCAGCCTGTGTGCCTCCCTCTGACCCCTCCAGCCTTGTGCCTCCCTCTGACCCCTCCAGCCTCTGTGCCTCCCTCTGACCCCTCCAGCCTCTGTGCCTCCCTCTGACCCCTCCAGCCTCTGTGCCTCCCTCTGACCCCTCCAGCCTCTGTGCCTCCCTCTGACCCCTCCAGCCTGTGTGCCTCCCTCTGACCCCTCCAGCCTCGTGTGCCTCCCTCTGACCCCTCCAGCCTCTGTGCCTCCCTCTGACCCCTCCAGCCTCTGTGCCTCCCTCTGACCCCTCCAGCCTCTGTGCCTCCCTCTGACCCCTCCAGCCTCTGTGCCTCCCTCTGACCCCTCCAGCCTCTGTGCCTCCCTCTGACCCCTCCAGCCTCTGTGCCTCCTCTGACCCCTCCAGCCTCTGTGCCTCCCTCTGACCCCTCCAGCCTCTGTGCCTCCCTCTGACCCCTCCAGCCTCTGTGCCTCCCTCTGCCCCCTCCAGCCTGTGCCTCCTCTGACCCCTCCAGCCGTCTCCTCTGCCCTCCTCCAGCCTCCTCTGCCCCCCTCAGCCTCCTGCCTCCACCTCTGCCTCCTCTGCCCACTCCAGCCGTCCTCTGCCTCCTCCACCCTCCAGCCGTCCTCCTGCCCCTCCAGCCTCCCTGCCGCCTCCAGCCTCTGCCTCCATCTGCCCTCGTCCTCCTCTGCCGCCTCCAGCCGTCCTCTGCCGCCTCGCCTCCAGTCTGTCCTCTGCCCCTCCAGCCTCCCCCTCCCCTCCAGCCTCCCCTGCCGCCTCCAGCCGTCCCCTGCCGCCTCCAGCCGTCCCCTGCCGCCTTCAGCCGTCCTCTGCCCCACCTACAGCCCTCCTCTGCCCCTCCAGCCCGTCCTCTGCCCCCTCCAGCCTACAGCCCCTCTGCCCCTCCTAGCCCTCCTCTGCCCCTCCAGCCCTCCCTGCCCCTCCAGCTCACTCCTGCCCTCACTCGCCTCCCCTCAGCCCTCCTCTGCCCCTCCAGCCCTCTCTGCCCCTCCAGCCCCTCCTCTGCCCCTCCAGCCTACAGCCCTCCTCTGCCCCCCTCCATTGCCTACAGCCCTCCTCTGCCCCCTCCAGCCTACAGCCCTCCTCTGCCCCCTCCAGCCTACAGCCCTCCTCTGCCCCCTCCAGCCTACAGCCCTCCTCTGCCCCCTCCAGCCCTCCTCTGCCCCCTCCAGCCCTCCTCTGCCCCTCCAGCCTCCCTCTGCCCCTCCAGCCTCCTCTGCCCCCTCCAGCCGTCCTCTGCCCCCTCCAGCCGTCCTCTGCCCCCTCCAGCCGTCCTCTGCCCCCTCCAGCCTAGCCGTCCTCTGCCCTCTCCAGCCTCCAGCGCCCTCCCTCTCCAGCCTCCAGCCGTCCTCTGCCCTCTCCACCTCCAGCCGTCCTCTGCCCTTCCAGCCTCCAGCCGTCCTCTGCCCTCTTCCAGCCGTCCTCTCCCTCCAGCCTCCAGCCGTCTCTGCCCTCTCCAGCCTCCAGCCGTCCTCTGCCCTCTCCAGCCATCCTCTGCCCTCTCCAGCCTCCCTAGCCGTCCTCTGCCCTCTCCAGCCTCCAGCCGTCCTCTGCCCTCTGCCGCCTCCAGCCGTCCTCTGCCGCTCCACCGTCCTCTGCCGCCTCCAGCCGTCCTCTTCCGCCTCCAGCCGTCCCCTTGTCGCCTCCAGCCGTCCCCTGCCGCCTTCAGCCGTCCCCTGCCGCCTTCAGCCGTCCCCTGCCGCCTTCAGCCGTCCCCTGCCCCCTACAGCCCTCCTCTGCCCCCTACAGCCTACAGCCCTCCTCTGCCCCCTCCAGCCTACAGCCCTCCTCTGCCCCCTCCAGCCCTCCTCTGCCCCCTCCAGCCTACAGCCCTCCTCTGCCCCCTCCAGCCCTCCTCTGCCCCCTCCAGCCTACAGCCCTCCTCTGCCCCCTACAGCCCTCCTCTGCCCCCTCCAGCCTACAGCCCTCCTCTGCCCCCTCCAGCCTACAGCCCTCCTCTGCCCCCTCCAGCCCTCCTCTGACCCCTCCAGCCCTCCTCTGACCCCTCCAGCCCTCCTCTGCCCCCTCCAGCCGTCCTCTGCCCCCTCCAGCCGTCCTCTGCCCCCTCCAGCCGTCCACTGCCCCCTCCAGCCGTCCTCTGCCCTCTCCAGCCTCCAGCCGTCCTCTGCCCTCTCCAGCCTCCAGCCGTCCTCTGCCCTCTCCAGCCGTCCTCTGCCCTCTCCAGCCTCCAGCCGTCCCCTGCCCTCTCCAGTCGTCCGGGGGTGGCCACATGTTGACTCAGGATCCAGGCGCCGGAGAAGACGCAGGGTCGGTGCTAAGTATAGCGGAGTGTGTGTGTGTATGTGTGTTTATGCGCTGACCACTCTGCCCACGCCGCTGCGCTGACCACTCTGCCCACGCCGCTGCGCTGACCACTCTGCCCACGCCGCTGCGCTGACCACTCTGCCCACACCGCTGCGCTGACCACTCTGCCCACGCCACTGCGCTGACCACTCTGCCCACGCCGCTGCGCTGACCACTCTGCCCACGCCGCTGCGCTGACTAATCTCACCGCGCGCAGTGCTAGCCAGTGAGCCACCATATACTCTGCTACGCACAGAGCCGCCTGTATACACACAATTAATTTCACCGCACTACCCTAACTATTAGTAAATAAACTATACATGGATTCTAGACTACCCGATTCTTTAGAATCGGGCTGCCATCTAGTGTATATATATATATATATATATATATAATATATAAATAAGAGAGAGAGAGAGAGAGAGAGTTGTTTCTATAATTCAATGAATATCTCATTACTCTCTTCTGTTCCATTAGTGGAGGTGATGTCTCTCAGAATCCATATGGGGTGCCCTAAAAAACATTTAGTGCATCATTATATATATGTATATCTTACTGTTGGCTATTATTGTATATTAAGCTTGGATGATTTCTCTTACCTCTATATATTGCTCTATATGTTATCTTCTTGTTGGGCTATATATTGCTTCATGTGGATTTCCTTCTCTTTTGCGGTGCTTCCTTATAAAAATGTTTGTATTAGTATGTTGTTGTATGGGGGATCAAAATATCCCTGTGTTTTTGTGCTAACCTGTTTTTTCTTGCAGAGGTGGCTGTGGTATCCCAATATTCTGGTTTTACTTGTGGTGTCTATTTCTTTTTTTATATTTCGTCCCTTGAACCTACAACAATATATATGTGTAATAAGGTAATATTATTATACAGCCTTGCTATATTCCTTTTGAGTCTATGTCTATAGAAAGGCCAAAGAGCCCTATAAGGGCGAATAAGCCCATGACGAGCTGGAGTGGACTGGAGGGCTGAAAGGGTTAATAGGTGTAGGATTGCAGGGCACAAACCTGGCCTTAAGGGATTGGTTGAAAAGGGGAACAGTGGGGATTGGAGGAAAGGATTGGGGGGGGACGGGCTGTGAGAGGGTATATAGAGGGGGCAGGGTTTGGGTACCTCCTCTTCGCTGGACGGTGCCAGATCCTGGTGTGTGCTGCAGCTCCAGCTCTGCGATGGCCGACCTGGCTGCATTATTGGAGATGGTGCGAGGGGCCTCTGAGGTCCTTGGAGTTGATGTCCTGCGGGAGCAGCTGGCAGCTGTGTTTGCTCCCCGCCCGGCGGTGCCTATTCCTGCACCCGGGCCTGAACTGCGCGCTCGGCGGTCACGGCCGCTGGAGCGCTACTCCCCTGTGGGGGAGAGGAGACGATCTAGGAGCCCCCTTGGGGACCCTCTGGGCTGGGGAGCCGTCCGATGCCTCCTGGGCTCTCCCCAAGCACCGGGAGGAATCCGCGCCGTGGAACCCGCGAACCGGAAGTGGGCGGAGCTACACTGAGATCGACTTCCGGTTTGCGGTCTGCAAGGCCCCGGACCCGTTCTACGGCAGCCCCCGGTGACGTGCGGGCCAGGGGAGGTGCCCAGCTTGAGGGGAATATGGAGGACACTCCCTGCAGACCGCAGGGAGCAGCAAGGGACGGGATCGGCTGCAGACAGGACGGATCACTGGAGGAATGGAGGACGGCAGCCTGGGAGGAGAGGATGTGAGCTCCTGCGGTCGGCAGGGGTATAGTCTGCGCACCTTGGTGACGGTTCCCTCCAGTGGGGATCGTGCTAGAGGGCGTACCCGGCAGGCAATGGACACTGTACGGCCTTCCTGCAGTCGGCAGGGAGGGAGACCAGTGGGGATATCTGAGGAGCCAGCAAGGTCCAGTGGCAGCAAGGCGCCACGCCGGAAGAAGAGGAAGCGAACCAGCAGGGCACGACGTGCGGATCAGGGTGCGGTGACCGTGGGGGTTGACGGCCGCCAGGAGCTGGCTGTCCCTCTGCGGTCTCCCCTGAGGCTGCCAGCAGCGCTACGGATTCCGAAGAGGAAGGACAACTGTCGGCTGCGTCCGGAGAGGAGGAGAGTCGACAAGAACCACGGGATACGGCTGTTCCGCGACCGTCTCAGAGGCAGCCGGGTGAGAGATCGTCTAATGCATTGAATGTTGCAGGCTGTGGGGGCACGTTGGCAGTGGTGGGGCCGAGTGATCGGGTTGTGGGTCCGAGTGGGCAATTAGCCGGGTTACCTGGGCCGGAGTTTTGGGGGCAGTTGTTAGGTGTGTTAAAAGGGTGGGTAGCAGAGGGTTCGGCAGCGTCCGGATCGGGGACTCCGGCGGGAGCTTGGGTGGGCCCCACTGGGGTGGCACAGCCGGTGGTGGCGACACGGGAGGACAGGGCGGTGGCGGCTGGGGTCGCAGCTGCGGTGGCAGTGTCACAGGTAGCAGATGTGGCGGCCGAGTCGGATGGGGCGGTAGACAAGGAAAAGGAGAAGGAAGAGGAGTTAGTGCGGTTGGACGATAGGGCGTGGAGCGAAGTGTATGTGTGCTTCGAAAGTCCGCTTGGGACCCATTTGAAGAAGGAGGTGAGGGAAAAAATCTGGAAAGGGGAGTACGTGGAAATATTTTCCCTGCTTCCGTTAGAAAAGTTTAATTTAGATAAAATTAAGCCGAGCGACTCCAAAAAGGAAAAGGAGGATGAGGAAAAGAGGCGATATAGATTGATCCCCAGGACCTTTACTAATTGGCTACAAGCCTTTGCCATTCTGGCTAGTGTCATTGGGGAAAAGGAGCCGGAGCATTGCTCCGCTCTTTTCGGTTATATGGACTCGATAGGGGAGGCGTTACAGAGTGTATGGAGGCTTGGGATGGTTAAATATGATGAGCAGTTCCGGCAACGGAAAGCTCTGCGGGCTGGAATCAGGTGGGATCACAAGGATATTTCCTTGTGGATGCGGCTCATGACGGCTCCGGCTCAGCCCTTTCGTGGGGGCGCCGGGAGCCCGGGCACAAGCGGTGGGTCCTCGGCGGGACAAAGGAAGGGGGCTTGTTGGCAGTATAATGAGGGGCACTGCAAGTTTGGGGCGTCATGCCGGTTCAAGCACGAGTGCTCCGGCTGTGGAGGTAACCACCCTTCTGCCAGGTGTTTTAAAAAAGGAAAGGGGAAGGCAGGTGAGGGTGCTGGAAAGAGGGAGGACGCCAGTGAAGGTAGAGGCGATGCTTCCCTATTTAAATAGATACCCGGATGTACAGGCAGCGGAGTTGTTGCGGCGAGGTTTTGCTGATGGCTTTAGGATCCCGTTTGATCCTGATGCTCCCGTTTTTCGCCCGGGTAATTTGAGGTCCGCTAAGGAGCATCCGGAGGTCGTGAAAGAAAAGCTATTCAAGGAGGTGGAATTAGGTAGGATGGCGGGTCCGTTCAAGGACCCTCCACTTCCTAATCTTAGGATTTCGCCATTGGGGGTGGTACCCAAGAAGGAGCCGAATAAATTCCGGCTCATACATCATTTATCCTACTCGGCCGGGTTGTCGGTTAATGATGGGATCTCACCCGATCTGTCAGCGGTTTGTTAGGTTTCGTTTGACAGAGCCTTGGAGTTGGTGAGAGCTGCGGGACGGGGGGCATTGTTGGCGAAATCGGATGTAGAAGCTGCATTTCGATTGCTTCCTGTTCATCCGGATAGCTTTCATTTGTTGGGGTGCATGTGGGAAGGGGAGTTTTATGTAGATTGTTGCCTGCCCATGGGTTGTTCCATTTCGTGTGCGTATTTTGAAGCATTTAGTTCTTTTGTGGAATGGGCAGTTCGGGATGTTGCAGGGGTGCACTCTGTGATTCATTATCTGGATGACTTTTTATGTGTAGGGCCTGCGGGGTCATCGGTTTGTTCATTGTTGCTGTTTACCTTGGAGAGGATAGCGAGCAGTTTTGGTATTCCTTTGGCAAAGGAAAAAACGGAAGGGCCAGCAACTGTTTTGTGTTTTTTGGGCATTGAAATTGATACGGTGGCCATGGAGTGCCGGCTGCCAGAGGGGAAGTTAGTTGATTTGAAGGAGTCGGTCCGAGCATTAATTTCGGCTAAGAAGGTGAGGTTGAGGGACTTGCAGTCAGTGTTGGGGAAGCTGAATTTCGCTTGTCGCATTATGCTGATGGGGCGGTATTTCAACAGGAGATTAGCAAGTGCGACTGCGGGTTTCACATCTCCGAATCACTTTGTCAGGGTGACTAGGGTGATGAAAGGGGACTTGGTTGTGTTTGGGACTCCTTCTTAGACAGGTACAATGGGAAGACATTATGGATGAGCAAGGTGTTGTCCAATAGGCAGTTGGAGTTGTTTACGGATGCGGCGGGAGCTGCAGGCTTTGGAGCGATTTTTCGGAATCATTGGAGTGTGGGTGAGTGGCCACAGTTATGGCGAGAGAAGGGGTTGGTTAAAAACTTGGCTTTGCTGGAGCTCTTCCCGATCGTGGTGGCGGTGGAGTTGTGGGGTTCAGACTTTGCAGACAGGAAGGTTTGCTTGCATTGCGATAATATGGCTGTGGTTCATTCCATCAATACTCTTTCTGCAAAATCACCACCGGTAGTGGAGTTGTTGCGACATCTAGTGCTGCGTTGTTTAGATTTTAACATCTGCGTGGTGGCGAAGCATGTGCCGGGCGTGGAAAATGAGGTAGCTGATGCGCTGTCCCGTTTTCAGTTTTGCAGGTTCCGGAGCCTGGTGCCAGGAGCAGACGAGGAGGGAGAGCAGTGTCCCGATTGGTTGTGGGATCTGGTATCAGTTTAGCTTATGAAGGGATCAGGAGATCGGTGACCGAGGCTACTTGGTGCCGATATCAGTTGGTTTGGCAGGAATGGGAGGAATGGGAGCGAGACGGATTATTTGGGCCAGGCTACGAAGGCAGGGTTTTTGGGGTGTTGTCGTTTGTTAGCGGAGATTTCGCGGCAGGCCGGTCAGTGTCAGCGATGGGACACAGGTTGTCCGCTCTAGCATTTTGGTTCAAGTTGCAAGGGGTCAAAGATGCAACGAAGGATTTTTTGGTTCGGCAGGCCATGAAGGGTTTTAAGAAGGGGGCGAGGGCCCGTGACACCAGGAGGCCGATTTCATTTCAATTGCTAGAACGGTTGGTGCGCAGTTTGGGTGAGGTGTGTTCCTCCCGGTATGAACAGAAATTGTTTACGGTTGCATTTGTTTTGGCGTTTTTTGGGGCGTTTCGCATTAGTGAATTGGTTAGTCCTGCGAAGCATGTGTCAGGAGGTCTTTTGTTCGGGGATGTGGTGATTACGGATGATCGGGTGGAGTGTAAGTTGCGTCGCTCCAAAACGGATCAGTTGGGTCGAGGACGCTTGGTGGTGATGTATGGTATACCGGGACATCAGTTGTGTCCAGTTTTGCAGGTGGCGGGTTTTGTGCGGCTGCGCGGAGGATACCCAGGGTCCTTCTTACGACATGAGGATGGGTCATCATTGTCTAAATTTCAGTTTGTATCAGTGTTAAAAGTTTGCTTGGCACGGTTGGGAGAGATGCCAAGTGAGTATGGGTCGCATTCCTTTCGGATAGGGGCGGCGACGGAGGCTTCTAGATGGGGGTTGAGTGATGAATTGATCCGTCAGATTGGGAGATGGGAATCCTCTCGTTTTCGACTTTATGTGCGGCCTCATTTATTGACGGGAATTCAGCACTGAATGTGCGTGGGGGGAAGTAGTTGTTAAAATGGGGGAGTTAACTATTGTATGCCAGGTTGGTGTTTTTCGTTAATGGTGTTTATTTTATAGGTGCGTGTTTGGTCTGGATCCTCGGGCACTCCTACGTTTATTGGGGAGCGATACGTGCGGACGCACGTCCGGAGGGCAGACAGCTTGGACTGGCAAGAGAGGACGCGCGGGTAAAATGGATTGGAATACGTGGGATGACGTGGGGGAGAGTGCTCCCGGAAGTCGCGTATTATGCCAGGGTGGATCAGGACCCCAACATCCTTGTCTTGCATGTGGGAGGGAATGATTTGGGGGTGAGGACAGCCAGAGACCTGAAGAGGGAGATTAAGTTGGATTTGTTGCGGTTGTGGAGAGAGTTCCCGGGTCTAATTATTGTGTGGTCCGACATAGTGGCGCGAAAAAATTGGCGTTTTGCCAGGTCGGTCGATCGGATTAATAAAGCACGCATTAAGTTGAATAGGACGATTGGTCGGTTTGTTGCCAGAAATGGAGGTTTGGTAGTACGGCACAGAGAGTTGGAAGAGTCATTTGATCAATATTTATGGCAAGATGGTGTACATCTTACTGACATTGGTTTAGATTTGTGGATGCTGGGACTGCGGGATGGTTTGGAACAGGCCATGGGTGTGTGGAGGGCCCAGGCCACATAAGGGCTCATGTGGCCGGTCTGTGGCGGGGGGATAGGTCCGATTCCAGAGCCTGGGAGTACCAATATTTCGTGGTGGTACGAAGTCATTCATGGTAGTGGCTTCGTAAAAGAATTTGGGAACTTGTGGGTGTAGGTCCTGCAGGTTCGGGGAAGGGGTATTTAACGATGGAACGTTGATACCTCACACCTTGGGTCGGTTGGTCACGGCCGAGGTGGTCCCCTGGGCTGGTTTGAGGATACGGCCAGGAGATAAAATAATGGTTGCTTCTGGGACGGACCTATCGGTTTTTAGGTTATGGTTGTGTTATGTATATATATATCGGTTATAGTTGTTATGGTTGTATTAAAAGGGGGCGGCATGGGGAGCCGCGTAAAGATATATATATACTTGTTAAATAAAGCTGTGGCCATTCGTCCAACATATGTAGTATCTCTTTTATTTATGGGTTTGCGTTACAAGGAAGGAGGGGGGAGGGGAGTTTATAATTAAGGTAAGACAGAGGTATCCCTCATAGCATCGTCAAGAAAGGCCAAAGAGCCCTATAAGGGCGAATAAGCCCATGACGAGCTGGAGGGGACTGGAGGGCTGAAAGGGTTAATAGGTGTAGGATTACAGGGCACAAACCTGGCCTTAAGGGATTGGTTGAAAAGGGGAACAGTGGGGATTGGAGGAAAGGATTGTGGGGGGGGACGGGCTGTGAGAGGGTATATAGAGGGGGCAGGGTTTGGGTACCTCCTCTTCGCTGGACGGTGCCAGATCCTGGTGTCCCGCCCACCCGCCCTATATGTTTGTGGTTTGTTTGTTGTTTTTTTTTTTAAATTTTTGATGAAGACAATTAAAAAAATAAATAAATAAATAAATAAATAAAAGAGAGAAAACCAAATTCGAAGGTTGATACAAAAAAAAAAAAAAAAAATTTGAATTACAATGTTTGTCACAGCGGGGGGATAGGTCCGATTCCAGAGGCTGGGAGTACCAATATTTCGTGGTGGTACGAAGTCATTCATGGTAGTGGCTTCGTAAAAGAATTTGGGAACTTGTGGGTGTAGGTCCTGCAGGTTCGGGGAAGGGGTATTTAACGATGGAACGTTGATACCTCACACCTTGGGTCGGTTGGTCACGGCCGAGGTGGTCCCCTGGGCTGGTTTGAGGATACGGCCAGGGAATAAAATAATGGTTGCTTCTGGGACGGACCTATCGGTTTTTAGGTTATGGTTGTGTTATGTATATATATATCGGTCATAGTTGTTATGGTTGTATTAAAAGGGGGCGGCATGGGGAGCCGCGTAAAGATATATATATACTTGTTAAATAAAGCTGTGGCCATTCGTCCAACATATGTAGTATGTCTTTTATTTATGGGTTTGCGTTACAAGGAAGGAGGGGGGAGGGGAGTTTATAATTAAGGTAAGACAGAGGTATCCCTCATAGCATCGTCAAGTATTAGGAAACATTAAATTAAAGAGTCTCCAAATTTCAGCTTATTCAGATGCAATATGCATTTGCCATCTATATGTTATATGGCTTCTGCTCTACATTCATTATATTCCCCTCCCCTGTTGTTCTGATTCCCCTCTCGGTACAGTTGCTGTTAACACCGTTTGTTTTGGCTCACCTGTTATGTGGTGTATTTGCCTGCTCTGTGTCCTATATTTGGCATATCCTCTGTGGGCTCTGCGGGTCTCCTCTGGGGTAGATGTGTTAGAGCCCTTTCCTCCAGCGTCTCCACTCACCCTTGCTCTGCTGTCAGTGTCTCTTTCAGCTCTGCTATGCAGTATGCTCCTCTGGCGTGATGGAGCTATTGCTTTCTGGTGTGTCTGGTGTGTCTTGTTGATGTGTCAGCAGGGTAATGCTGTGCTAATGCTGGGTTGAGTCCACTAAGCTAAGCTGTCTGATCGGTCACAGGCAGTGCAAAGTCAGGACTGGGACTAAACGGTCCTCTTCCTCAGAGTATCTGAGGACCGTTTAGTCGCAGAAATGCATCAGTAATCTGAGCGCACCAGTCCTGACTTTACACTGCCTGTGACCGATCAGACAGCTTAGCTTAGTGGACTCCACCCAGCATTAGCACAGCATTGCCCTGCTGACACATCAACAAGACACACCAGAAAGCAACACCAGAGGAGCATACTGCATAGCAGAGCTGAAAGAGGCACTGACAGCAGAGCAAGGGTGAGTGGAGACGCTGGAGGAAAGAGCTCCAACACATCTACCCCGGAGGAGATGCCAATATAGGACACAGAGCAGGTGGATACACAACATAACAGGTGACCCAAAACACACGGTGTTAACAGCAACTGTACCGGCGGGAATTAGAACAATGGGGGAGGGGAATATAATGAATGTAGAGCAGGGGCCATATAACATATAGATGGCAAATACATATTGCATCTGAATAAGCTGAAATTTGGAGACTCTTTAATTTAAAGTTTCCTAATACTATAGACATAGACTCAAAAGGAATAAAGCAAGGCTGTATAATAATGCTACCACATTACACATATATATTGTACGGTAGGTTCAAGGGACGCAATATAAAAAAAGAAATATAGACACCACAAGTAAAACCAGAATATTGGGACACCACAGCCACCCCTGTCAGAAAAACAGGTGAGCACAAAAACACAGGAATATTTTGATCCCCCATTCAACAACATACTAATATAAACATTTTTATAAGGAAGCACCGCAAAAAAGGAGAAAATCCACATGAAGCAATACATAGCCCGACAAGAAGATAACATATAGAGGTAAGAGAAATCATCCAAGCTTAATATACAATAATAGCCAACAGAAAGATATCTAATACATAAAGCTGAATGTGTGTATGTGTGTATATCTGGGATTGGCATCTACACCGTCGCAACTACAGCACAGTCACATGTCTGGACCCCGAGAGCATCATAGGCTATGTTGTGAGGCGAAATTTTAACTCTGTGCGTTCCTGTTCACCAAACAATTTTGGGCCTATCTACATAATGGGGAAAAAGTAAAAGGAAACGTGTGGGAGGAAAATCGACAGCTGCCAGCTACAGCCACAAAATTTTGTACAGTCACACGTCTCGACCCCGGGAGCGTCATAGGCTATGTTGTGAGGCGAAATTTTAACCCCGCGCGTTCCAATTCACCAAACAATTTTGGCCCCATCTACATAATGGAGAGAAAATGACAGTTACCAGTTGACAGTTGTGAATGAGAGGGGCTTAATGACAGCGCCAAAGACTAGCAGCATATACCAGCATAAAGTCACTAAGGTGGGGCCCTGACATGGAATATTCACCACGCACGAGGACATGTATACACACCACATGCACACAAAGAGTAACAGCTAAGGTGGAGCCCCAACATTGGATACTCACCACGCACCCAAACACACACACCACAAAGAGACGCACACAACACAGAGACACACACCACACAGACCCCCCCCCACAGGGACACACATACATACACACCCTATAGGGACACATGCACTCACCCCACAGGGACACACACACCACAGGGACATAAACACATACACACCCCACAGGGACACACAGACCCCATAGGGATGGATACACACCACAGAGAGACCCCTCCCCCCACAAGGACACACACCACAGGGACACCCCTCCCCCCCAAAAGGACACACACCATAGGGACACACGCACACCCCAGGGACACACACATCACACAGACAGACACAGATGTGCACAAATCGCCTCACACAACTCGCCTCATACGTCTGGTATCTTTAATTTCCTAAAATAAACATCTGATTAAAAACAGCCAATGTGCAACACATGTGCCATATAGGGAATTAAGGCAGATGTCAGTCACATGAGCTGTCTATTATGTGTATGTGTGAGGTAACATATACTGCCCGGCCGGGGGGAGGGTTTACTGTTGGCTGGAGATTTATCAGGCTGCCTATAGCAACCAATCACAGCTCGGCTTCTATTTTCCTACAGGTCATTAATGTGACATATTCAAATTCTATTTTGTTATAGCTAACAGCAGTTATTTATTAACCCGGGCGTAGCCGGGTACTACAGCTAGTACATATATATAATGATACGCTAAATGTTTTTTAGGGCACCCCATATGGATTCTGAGAGACATTACCCCCACTAAGAACCCTGTCCAGAAGAGTAATGAGATATTCATTGAATTATAGAAATAACTGTGAATATATATATATATCTTATATAATAATTGCCAGTTTCTGGCATCCGCGAGCGATGGCGCGAGCCGCAATTACCAGCCAGCGCCCGTCGGGAGATCAGCCTCTCATGCGCAAGCCGCTGATCTCCCGACGGTAGACACCGCTCATCTCCCACTGCACGAAGGTAAGCGGTGACCGGCGATGCAGCCGGGAAATGAGCTGCGTCCGCGTAACTGGAAGTACGCTGGCCGCCATCTTGGAACACCCAAGTTATGGGTGTTCCCATATGGCGGCCAGTAGCGGCGCTGCCGCCCGCTCTCCCCGGCCGCTCCGTACTTCCCCCCCGCCCCTCTGTTCTCCACTGTCATACCATTGCAGGCTGGCTGGAGAAAGACATTCTTTTTGGAGCCGGTCTTGTGACAGGCCCTCTGTGACGTCACATTAGCCCGCCCTGTCACATGACCGGCTTCACACTGATTCTCTTCAGCCTGCAATGAATGGTAAAGCCGGTGGAAGGAATAGAGAGAGCGGGGGACAGGAGCACACAGGACTGGGGACAAAACAGTGGCAGAGGACAGGGGGACACAACAGGGGCACACAGGACAGGGGCACATAGGACAGGGGCACACAGGACAGGGGCACACAGGACAGGAGGACACAGAACAGGGGCAGAGGACAGAGGCACACAGGACAGGGGCAGAGGACAGGGGACACAACAGGGGCAGAGGACAGGGGGACACAACAGGGGCAGAGGACAGGGGGACACGGGCAGAGGACAGGGGGACACAGGGGCAGAGGACAGGGGGACACAGGGGCAGAGGACAGGGGGACACAGGGGCAGAGGACAGGGGGACACGGGGGCAGAGGACAGGGGGACACGGGGGCAGAGGACAGGGGGACACGGGGGCAGAGGACAGGGGGACACGGGGCAGAGGACAGGGGGACACGGGGGCAGAGGACAGGGGGACACGGGCGCAGAGGACAGGGGGACACGGGCGCAGAGGACAGGGGGACACGGGGGCAGAGGACAGGGGGACACGGGGGCACAGGGCAGAGGACAGGGGGCCATGGGGGCACAGGGCAGAGGACAGGGGGACACGGGGGCACAGGGCAGAGGACAGGGGGACACTGGCAGAGGACATGGGTACACAGGGGCACAGGACAGCAGCAGAAGATGGTGGGACTCAGTGGTAGAGGACAGGGGCAGAGAACAGGGGAAGACGGGGCAGAGAACAGGGGAAGACGGGGCAGAGAACAGGGGAAGACGGGGCATAGAACAGGGGGAGGCAGGGGCAGAGAACAGGGGGAGACAGCTAACCACTGAGCCACCATATAGAGTGCTAACCACTGAGTCACTGTAAACAGTCCTAACCACTGACCCACCATATACTGTGCTAAGCACTGAGCCACCGTATACAGTGCTAACCACTGAGCCACCATATACAGTGCTAACCACTCTGCCACCATACAGTGCTAACCACTGAGCCCCCATATAGTGTTAACCAGTGAGCCACCATGTAAATCCTGCAACAGCGTACTTTCTGGAGAGAGGACTGTACTATTCAGCGGCTATTTCTATGGCACCTGTTAATTTCAACGCACTCCGGATGCAATAGCATCGGGCCTATTTCTAGTATATATATATACTAGATGGTGGCCCGATTCTAATGCATCGGGTATTCTAGAATATGTATGTAGTTGACATACTGTGACTGACAGAACTTGTTCAGTCAACGTGAGTGAACTATATATTATATAGCAGCGCTATGGTATATGGTGGTACATTACAGTACATGTATAGCAGCGCTATGGTATATGGCGGTACATTACAGTACATGTGTAGCAGCACTATAGTATATGGCGGTACATTACAGTACATGTATAGCAGCTCTATGGTATATGGCGGTACATTACGGTACATGTATAGCAGCACTATAGTATAGGGTGGTACATTACAGTACATGTATAGCAGCTCTATGGTATATGGCGGTACATTACGGTACATGTATAGCAGCACTATAGTATAGGGCGGTACATTACAGTGCATGTATAGCAGTGCTATTGCACATGCCGGTACATTATAGTACATGTATAGCAGCACTATGGTATATGGCGATACTCTGCTCCCTGTGGCCCCCCGCTCCTCCTGGCCCCCGGTCCTCCACAGTAAAAGTAAAAATAAAAAAAATCCTCTGTGTCCGCCGGCCCGCTCCACCTCCGTCTTCTAGGTCCTACAGGCCTTTAGGACCTGTCGTTGCCTGGGAAACCGATCAGCTGTGGGGGGGAGGGGGGGCAGGATTGTGTCGGGGGGGCAGGATGGAGCAAGCGGGGCAGGATGGAGCTAGGGGAGGGCAGGATGGAGCCAAGGGGGGGGGGCAGGATGGAGCCGGGGAGGGCAGGATGGAGCTGAGGGGGGGACAGGATGGAGCTGGGGGGGAAGGTTTGGAGGCGGGGGGGCAGGATGGAGACGGGCAAGAACAGCAGGGGGCAGGATGGAGCGAGCGGAGCAGGATGGAGCCGGCAGGGCAGGATGATGGGGTGGGGCAGGATTGTGGTGGGGGTGCAGGATGGATGCAGGGGCCAGGATGGATGCGGAGGGGCAGGATGGATGCGGGGGGGATCAGGATGGTGGTGGAGGCGCAGGATGGTGGCGGGGGGGTAGGATGGAGCCGGCGGGGCAGGATGGATGCAGGGGGGCAGGATGGATGCCGGGGGGGGGGGCAGGATGGATGCGGAGGGGCAGGATGGATACAGGGGGGAATCAGGATGGAGCTGGAGGGGCAGAATGGTGGCGGGGAGGGGGGCAGGATGGAGCCGGCAGGGAAGGATGGTGGCGGGGGACAGGATGGAGCCGGCGGGGTAGGATGGTGGCGGGGGGGGGGTAGGATAGTGGTGGGGGTGCAGGATGGAGCCGGTGGGGCAGGATGGTGGTGGGGGGGCAGGATGGAGCAAGTGGGGCAGAATGGAGGCGGGGGGCAGGATTGAGGCGGGGGGCAAGAACTGCAGGGGGCAGGATGGAGCGAGCGGAGCAGGATGGAGCGAGCGGAGCAGGATGGAGCCGGCAGGGCAGGATGATGGGGGTGGGGCAGGATTGTGGTGGGGGTGCAGGATGGATGCGGAGGGGCAGGATGGATGCGGGGGGGGATCAGGATGGTGGTGGAGGCGCAGGATGGTGGCGGGGGGGGTAGGATGGAGCTGGCGGGGCAGGATGGATGCAGGGGGGCAGGATGGATGCCGGGGGGGGAGGCAGGATGGATGCGGAGGGGCAGGATGGATACAGGGGGGAATCAGGATGGAGCCGGAGGGGCATAATGGTGGCGGGGGGGGGCAGGATGGAGCCGGCAGGGCAGGATGGTGGCGGGGACAGGATGGAGCCGGCGGGGTAGGATGGTGGCGGGGGGGGGGCAGGATGGTGGTGGGGGTGCAGGATGGAGCGGTGGGGCAGGATGGTGGTGGGGGGCAGGATGGAGCAAGTGGGGCAGAATGGAGGCGGGGGGGCAGGATTGAGGCGGGGGGCAAGAACTGCAGGGGGCAGGATGGAGCGAGCGGGGCAGGATGGTGGGGGAATGGAGCGAGCAGGGCAGGATGCAGCGAGCCGGACAGGATGGAGTCGAAGGGGCGGGATGGAGCCAGAGGAGCAGGATGGAGCGAGTGGGGCAGGATGGAGCGAGCGGGGCAGGATGGAGGCGTGGGAGCAGGATGGTTGGGGGGCGGGGTAGGATGGAGCCGGAGGGGCAGGTTGGAGTCGGAGGGCAGTATGGAGCGAGGCGGGCAGGATGGAGCCGGAGGAACAGGATGGTGGCGGGCGAGGCAGAATGGTGGCGGGCGGGGCAGGATGGGGCGGGCGGGCAGATTGGTGGCGAGTGGGCAGGATGGTGGTGGGGGAGCAGGATGGTGGCGTGGTGGGAGTGCAGATGGAGCCGGAGGGGCAGGATGGTGGTGAGGGAGCAGGATGGTGGCGTGGTGGGGTGCAGGATGGAGCCGGAGGGGCAGGATGGATGCGGGGGGATAGCATGGTGGTGGAGGCGCAGGATGGATGCGGAGGGGCAGGATGGATGCAGGGGGGATCAGGATGGTGGTGGAGGCGCAGGATGAAGCGGAGGGGCAGGATGGTGGCAGGGGGCAGGATGGAGCCGGCGGGGCAGGATGGAGCCAGCGGGCAGGATGGTGGCGGGGGGCAGGATGGAGCCGGCGGGGCAGGATGGGCGGGGGGGGGGGCAGGATGGAGCCGGCGGGGCAGGATGGATGCAGGGGGGCAGGATGGTGGGGGGGGGCAGGATGGAGTCGGCGGGGCAGGATGGATGCGGGGGGGGCAGGATGGAGCCGGGGGGGCAGGATGGAGCCGGCGGGGCAGGATGGTTGTGGGGGTGCAGGATGGATTCGGGGGGGGAGCAGGATGGATTCGGTGAGGGCAGGATGGAGTCAGCTGGGCAGGATGGTGGCGGGGGGGCAGGATGGAGGCTCTCCTCCTGCCCCCCTCCGCTGCTGTTTCCTCTCCTCCGCTCCCCGCGGCCCCCCCTCCTTCCTCTGCCCCTCCGCTCCCACTGGCCCCCCACCGCTCCTCCACGGTGGTAATAATAAAAAAAAAAACCCTCAGTGAGGATACTTACCCTCCGCTGGCTCGCTCCACCTCCGTCTTCTAGCTCCCAGGACAGGACCTGTCGTTGCCTGGGAAACCGATCAGCTGATCAGTTTCCCAGGCAACGACAGGTCTTCAAGCCCTGTAGAAGCTAGAAGACAGAGCGCGCCGGCGGAGGGTGAGTATCCTCACTGAGGTTTTATTTTTTTAATTATCACTGTGGAGGGGGGGGGGGGGGCAGGAAGAGCGGGAAGCTGGGGCAGGAGGAGCTGGGTGGGCTGTATACAGAGCCGCCACTGCGGCCACAGGAAAAGCAGGGAGCGGGGGCAGGAGGAGTGGGGGGAAACTGTATACAGAGCCGCCGCTGCGGCCACAGGAAGGGCCGAGAGCAGGGACAGGAGGAGCTGGGGGGCTGTATACAGAGCCGCTGCTGCAGCCACAGTAAGCGCGCGGGCAGGAGGAGCGGCCAGTTTTGAAATAAAAATCTTTTTGCCACCACAGCCACTGCTGCAGCCACCGTGTGTCCCGGCAAGAGTGGCGCTAATGCGCCGCTCTCGCCGGGCTGCAAATAGGCGTGAAATTCAAACTTTGAAGTCTTGGGCATATTCTCATAGTCTGAGCTCATTGGCGCCAATGAGCGGCCTGTGTCTGGCATGCGATTTCGGCGACAGAGACACACAAAAATCCCTTAGACAAACATATGATTAGCTAAATTGATATACTGTAGACATAAGGCATTGATATAAAGGAATTGTGCTGAGACTACACACCCTTTTAATATTTTTATTTGATACCTGCTACCAGTATTACTTCTTTTCGACTTGTATATGTTCTCTGCACTTTTTGCTTGTTGTACTGTATATACTATTAACCGTGGCCTCACAATGTATTAAAGGGTCAGTCCAAGACCAGCAACTTACTATATATCCTAACTTGTTATCTACAGTGTTTCCCCGAAAATAGGGTGCCCCCCGAAAGTAGTAATATATATCTATAATCTAAGCTATTTTCTAATATTTTTTTTATTAATTGCCTACGGTTCCCTCTCTACACTGTCTAACAGGTGTTTTTGTTTTTTTTTCCTATTTCCTCTGATGACGTACCGTGTGAGTGCCTCAGTGCATGCTGGGATCCTCTCACGGAGCATCAGACAGGCCCCAGTCACTTCCTCATCTCCTCCCTCAAACACAGTGTCACTGTGACGCTGGTTCCAGGGGTTGTTCAAATGTTTACTAAGATCTCCAGCCGCTCCCCACAGAGTGGCTTCTCAGCACCTCCCTTCTACCCTCCCCGCAGTGTACGTTCTTTAGCTACGCACCCCAGTACACTTCCATTCAGTCCTCCCGAGGAAGCAATAGCGAAACGCTCGTCGGGACGTGTTTTTATTCTGCACCTTGCCATGGGTAAGATTTTGATACCCGCTACCAGTATAAGTTCTTTCAACTTATGTATGTTAACTGAGCTGTACACTTTTTGATTGTTGTACTGTATATACTATTAACCAGCGCTTCGCAATATATTAAGCTACATCCGTAAAAGCCATGTTGGGGCCACCTTGTGGTGGTTTCACGATGATACATACTGCAATACTAAAGTTTTACTTTGGATTTCTGCTGTATTTATCCCGGTAATCAGAGCTGGTTTAAAGGCTGTATACATACAGTATATTTAACTTTGCAGTAATACTTTATCGGTTAAGTGCTGTCTGTATATTTTCTTCTTTTTGGCATTTTGTCTATAATCCTTATTTCATGTACCGCAATCCTTATATTTACACTATTTGGTATGATGTGGATTGTATCCTATGTGTGATATTTTTTCAAGATAAAGTGTATATACAATATGGTTTTCTTCTACTCACTGGTATAGTTACCCTTGTTTGGGCCTATGACGGACTCCACTTATTTCGGATTTTATCCAATGTTTTTCCTCTATATATAGAACTCATCCTGGGCGCATCCTGGTATATATGAGCCCCATTCTTGTACATATGTTCCCCATCTTGGACCCATCCTTGTGTATATCATCTCCATTTTGTTTATATATGGTCTTCATCTTGATAATATATGACCCTCATCTTGGACCCATCCTAGTGTATACACCTCCCATCATGCCGCATACATAAAAAATACACAATTCTACTCCCCTTCCCTGCACTCCATTGGAGTGCGTTGTCCTCCTCTGATGCCTTCAGCTGACTTCAGCTGACTTCAGCATGTAAGTGGCGCAGCGCATGATGTCAATGCCATGTGCACCCCTTTACACAGATGTCATTTGCCGGAATATTCACTTCTTCCCAAGCCCAGGATTATGGATAATTAATCGTACGCTAAAGAAGTGCAAGTCAAATTTATGTATGAGATAGCTAAGATGATTGACTATAAAATGAAGGTAGTCTCACCATCAAGGCTGTAGTGGATGGTGAGATGGATCCTGAAAGTCAAAAGTAAAAAACATTGTTACCCTTTTGTTCATTTTGTTCATCAGTGTAAGACAAAAATTCATATTGACATAGATATAACATTTCTCTTCAGGTTGCTAGAAGACTCTCATTGTTCAAACTAGCTGAATGTTCCTCAATGAGTGGCGGACAATCCATAGAGTACTTGGCTCAGTTTGGTGAAAAGACGTTTATCAAGCACGCACCTCCAATGGCACATTACCAAGACTGCAACTTTTCTTTTGCTGGATTGCGCAACCATTATAATCGTCTTATTAAAAATCTAGAAGATAAGGAAGGTATATTTAGCTTTTTGTTATTCATTTTTTTGTTTTTGGACTGTTGTCTATTTTTTCTCATCTATATCAAATGGGCCTAAGCAAATTGTATTAGCCTAGTTAAAATAATCAATGGAAATTATTTATTGAAATGGCTATGTAATGGCATTTCTTTTGAACGGTATTCAGTTAAATATGCTTGTTTTTAGTTGCATATCTGTGAAATGTAAACTTCATATCATTACCATCTGTAATTCTTGTTCGTCGCATTGGAGGACATAGAACCATGGCTAAGGGTACCGTCACACCTGAACACTTCGCCGGAGATATCACCGGCGACGCACGGGAGCGCGCACGTTTTTGGCACCCTGCCAGCGTCACCGTCACGTCTTTACACGCGGCGATACCTCCGGCGACGCACCGGCGATGTTATAGGCGCCATCGCCGCTGGGGTGTCCACAGACCCCAGCGGCGATCCTGTAACATGGGAGCCTTTGGCTCCCATCGCCTGTACCATTGGCGATCGCCATGTTACATGGGCCGATGTGTACACATCGCCCCAGAGTGCTCGCCTGGCCGGTGAAGTGTCCAGGTGTGACGGAACCCTAACACTAGTATTACATACAATTAAAAATTGGCTCCTCCCCAGCACACTATACTTAGTTTGCTAGCATCAGACCTCCTCCTCCTGAATAGATGACCCGGCATTACAGCAACCTGGAAGCCTGAGAAAACGTAACACATGAGGTCTCCCTCCATTGCTTCCAGGTTTCCCCTCACCTTCCCTCCTATTGGTTGCTCTAATGCTGGGTCATCTATTCAACTTATACGTATGTTAAATATATACATATATAATATATATATATATATATATATATATATATATATTATATATTAGTCTGTGTGTGTCTGGGGACAGTGGGGACCTATTGATCCACCCTAATAGGTCAGGATGTTCATAACAGTTGTAGGGGTATTTACTCTATATGTTTAACATCAGCATTGCTATAACACTGCATTTGTATTGTTAATGGTGATGTACTGTGACATATACTTTGTCATGCAGATATACTCATGCTTAGGAGGTTCTCCTAGCAAATACCATTACATATCAGCACTTTATTCTACCTGTAATATTTTTTTTACTGTGTTATTTGAGGGGGAAACACAGTATGTACCCACCCTTCCTCATTGAGGATGTTGGTTTATTCTATTTTTAATTGGTTTTAAGGTGTTCATATGTTAATAAATAAAATGCTTGTAATTTTTTGGTAGCACAGAGTATTGGGCTGAATCATTTTGTAACATATATAAGTACCGGTCCTTTATATTGCACCTTCAGTCTGCCTTTTAACTGGTCAATTAATTTGTGTAATGCACAGAACATTATACATATCTTGGAGCTATGGTGACACATTTTTTGTTGTTCCAAGTCTTTTAGGTTTGTGGCTCCTTACCGCCCGCCCCTCATAGCGTGCGTGTTTGCATGGAGCAGAAGATAAGAGTACAGCTTGTTTAAGACATATGAGTTAAGTAGGTCTCATACTATAGCCTTGTGTTGTGCTACTTCCCAGTGGTCCTATTTCTAGTGCTTTTTTTCTCTTTCTCATCTGTTTACCTCCCCTCCTCTGCCCTCTTCCTCTCCCTCAGATCTTTGGGTGAGTGGATAAGACTCTTCTGTTCTGTTGAGGTGGAAGTAGAGGTTCTGTATGGTGGTGGTGTGTGCGTTTGTCACATTTGGTGTTCAATAGAATGGATTTGAGAGGTCTAGCCTTCTGCTATTTACACTCTACACTACTTTTTACTAGTAGTTCTTTCAAAGTGCTTACACCTCAAATCAATCAGCATAGGCAGTGTGCCCTGTCCACTGGTTAATCAGTAGTGCCGCATGTGTCAATCTGCTGGCCAATCAGCACTACTGGTACTAACATCCCCCGCCTCTCAGCGTAGGTGGTGGATCCCGCCCGCTGGCCAATCAATGGGACTAGTATGCACATACTCCTCTGACAGACAAGCCAAAGTGTGTCACTGTTCCATATACTGTTAACCCATCTCTTTCCCTAAGTGACCCCTCCCCTTCCTGTTGCAAGCTCACTCCTTCCTGTCACTGGCCCCACTCCTTTGTGTCGCAGGCCTCCTTCCTTTTCCTGTAGTATGCGCAAAACCATTTTGCCTGTGTTTTCACCCAGGATGGTTATTCTTCCATCTCCCCTTGGCTTGTTTCACACACCTGCATCAGACAGTCAATGCTGTCGGAGTGTCACATGAGTGACCTTTCAACTTGGTTGACTGTTTGTGGTTGGGGGCACTTGACACTTGAGGTGCCATGGCTTCTTGCTATTCCTTTTAACACAATTTAGCCATATTACCTAAGTAGACCATAGCCTTCCTCAGCAAAGGCCAGGTTTCACAGAGGTTCATTGTCCTGGTCTGTGGTTGGGAAGCATCTAGCAGGTTCCACCTAGTTGGTGTGCTGACCACCACAATCAGTGAGTCAGACCTACCAGCCAAGGCTGTTCTGCCAAGCATGGCTAGCAGAGAACCCTGCAACCCAGATGCTGCTCTGTCTACCATCCTGGAAAGTACAGACCCTTCAGTGGAGACCTCTGAGTTGAGTGAATCCTGTAGGTGACCCTTTAATCCAGGGCTTTTTTCGACCAATTTATAGAGTGAGTCAAACCTACCAACTGAGGCACTGCAGTTGGGTGTATCCCACAGAGGACCATCAAACCTAAAGGTTATTCGGACTACTTTTTCTGAGGGAGTCAAACCCTCCAGATAAGACTGGTCAGCTGCACAGATTCTATAGGTGATCCTACAACTTGGACACTATTTAGACCACCTCCCACTGCAGGTAAGGTGTTGCATTGCAGAAGTAATCCAGAAATATGTTACCTCTTTCCTTTGTGAGTCAGACCTGTTAGGATTGCTTTCTAGAGATCACACCATGTATTTATTGATTTGCAAGCGCTTCTTCCTCAGTGGTTCTGATCTTCCAGCAGAGACTTCTTTGAGGTAGAAGGTTGCTTAGACTATTTTAGTGCTCATGTGAGTCACAGTATCCTGCCTAGACCTCTGTGTAGAGGGCAACTGTGCTGTGCTCTCCCTTAGGGGTAGTTTTGGGTACCATGCCAGTTGATAGTCTGAGCACTTCACTAAGGGTTAGGCGATTAGTTTAATTTTGACCCTGTCAGATTGCTCATGGTACTCCATCCACTATTATTCAGAGGGGTCAGATTATCAGGCAGAGCTCGCTCAGTAGAACGTGACCGAGCAAGCAAACCTGACTGTACTCATAGTGAGTCTGACCTTTTTTTTTTTAACCATTTTTTTTATTGATTTTAGCATATGATTTACAGCAGTATAAGCAAATCTGAATCAATCAATCAGTATACATGAAGAATTCTTTGGATAACAATAAACAGTCAGTTTACATCAGACTCTATAACCCACGATACTGTAATATCATCACTGCATATTAAATAAGATTGAAATTAAGACTAAACAATTAACCCCCCCACCCATATCTTTCTCCTGAGTATGTTTTACTGCACTAATTAATCGTATAACCTATGTTAACATACATCTATTTGGTATGTAAAATATAAAATCAGAGACAGGCAATAGATTAAGGTATCTCTGCCTAGTAGATTCACTGTCTTAATCAATTACTACATTTCAGCTTTCCCAGCGTTCCTCCCAGGTCTTCTAGGGCATACCATATAGTAGTCTTATAGGGTTTCATAAATATCTTAATTTCTGTGTCTGTCAGTTCTCCTTCAATAAATGGTCTCCACTTGAAAAAGAACTTTTTTGCCATTTTATCTGCATTTCTAAGTGTTTCTATGGATTCGAGAGAGAGAACCTTTTTCAAATTTTCCCTCACTGAATCCAGACCTGGGACCGAGTTATTAAGCCAGTTTTGAAATAAAAGTCTTTTTGCCACCACAGCAATTGTATGGAACAAGACGTGAGGCTGGCGAGTGTCAGCCTCCTCGTCTTTACAGTGGAACAGCCACAACATTGGATTCAGCCTATCCTCAGTATTAATAAGTCTCGAGGTCATCGTCCCGACTCTCCCCCAGAAAAGTTTCGTCTCCCCACACCCACCAAATTCCATGTTCTAAATCTGTCTTACAAGTTTTACATTTAGGGCAATGCATCCATCTTCCTGATTGTCTGGGGTGGGGGGAATATTAAACCCCTAAATGGAACCATGCATAAGCCTGAACTGAGAGTCTCTCCTTTTTTCGTTGGTTATATGTTTCCTAATCATCGCCCACCCCTCCAGTATTTTCTGTGTTAAATCGGGGTTGTTAAAATGTTTTTTCCATTTGGAGAATAGCCTTTCGGGGGTATTTGGTTTAAGGGTGTTTTGGAGTTTACCATAGAGTAGTGATATGGACATGTCTATCTCACTTATTTCCATTAACTCGTCCCACAGTGAATGCTTCAGCTCTCCCGCTACCTCGGTCAAGTGAGACATGAGGGCGTATCGTATTTGATGATATTGTAATATATGCGAGCCAGGAAGATCATATTTAGTTAAGATTTCCTTTCCCGTTAACCACCTCCTTTCCCCAGCTTGCATAAGGTCATTCATAGTCGTGACCCCCCCTTGTTTTCCAGAGTTGGAAAAGCATATTTTCATGGCCTAGTTTAAAGGCAGGACATGCACAGGGATCTTTTAGAAATTTTCCAAGAGAGTTTTAATTTTTTTCTCAACCCTTTCCAGGACATTTTCGTATCTCTATAAATGGTCGAAAGTTTAATGTTGTTTGGGAGGTGTCAGAATGGTGTATGTAATAGTGAGAACAAGTCCCACGGTTTTGACATCTCTCCTTCCAGTGCGATATCAGAAAATCTATTTGTTTTCCTAGCCCAATCAAGTACATTTCGAAGCAGACACGCTAAATTATACCCTTTCACATCTGGAAGTTGGAGTCCTCCTTTCTCCTTACTTAGCATTAAGGTGTTTATGGCTATTCTAGCTCGTTTCCCCTTCCAAAGAAATCTTGAGAAGGCCGTATTTAATTTCTTAACATCTACCTGTTTCAAGAGCATTGGGATCGTCTGAAGCGGGTAGAGTAATCTAGGAGAGCTTATCATCTTGATGAGATGACAGCGTCCCAACAAGGACAAGGGAAGATTCCTCCACCCGGTCAGCTCTTTGTCTATTTTATTTATGATCGGGGTGAAATTCAGTCTATAGATTTGTCAGGGAGTCCTCGCTAAGTGCACCCCTAAGTATTTAACACTGTCTTTAGCTTTTTTATTCCGCACAATGTATCGCCTAGCGAGTTTCCTTTATCTTTCCCAATAAATAAGATTTCACATTTATGTTTATTTAATCTAAGGCCAGACGACCTCCCTATTCTTTCTATGTCTGCCAAAATGGCCGGAAGATCTCTCACCGGGTCTTGGACAAATAATATGTCATCTGCAAAGAGGGACAGTTTTACTCCTTTACTACCTATTTTAAGACCTTCATAATGGGTTTGTGATTCAAGGAATATTGCCAAAGGCTCCACCGCCAGGTTGAAAAGTAGAGGTGATAGAGGGCAGCCCTGACGTGTACCTTTTTCCAAATTAAACGTGTCAGAAAGGAAACCCAGGATGCTGATACATGCTCTCTGATTGGCATAGAGGAACCGCAAAAATTGGCGGAAAGGGCCCTTCAGACCAATAGCGTACAGGACTCGATCCAGTCATGACCACCTCACATTATCGAAAGCTTTTTCTGCATCGAGGGTGATCCTGGCCGGATTTCCTCCCCACCCCCTCAGTCCATCTTCCCACCACATCCAAAAGAAGCATCGCCCTTCTGACATTGGTGGCTGTCGAGCGACCCTTAATAAAGCCTGCTTGATGGGGTAGGATCAATTTAGGAAGAATCTGTGCTAATCTGTCAGCTAGGATTTTAGAGAGAAGTTTGAGATCCTGGTTGATAAGCGAAATGGGTCTATAGCTCGCTGGGTCCAAAGGTGATTTATCTGGGCTAGGGAGAAGTTTTTTGTGGCCCATATTCATTCTATCAGGGATTGGGGTGCCTTGTAGAATACTATTAAACAGGTCCTTTAGTACAGGAGAGATTTGATCATTTAATGTTTTGAAAAAGGCTCCATTGTAACCGTCTGGCCCAGGGGCCTTGCAAGGGTTTAAAAGCTTGATAGTGAGCTCTATTTCTTCTACTGAGATAGGAGATAGGATAGATGTTTAGAAATTGGTCATCTTCTTCTGATAGTTTGGGTAGTGTAATTGAAGTCAGCCATGTTTCCCCCTCAGCCTCATGACCACCCTTCTCCTTATATAGTGACGCATAATATTTCCCCAATGTTGGAGCGATATCCCTTGGATTGGATAGGATCTTGCCATATTTATCTTTTATCGCTCTAATTGGAGCTGAAGTTTGTCTACCCTTGGCTAATCTTGCCAACCAGCGGCCGGCCTTATCTCCGAACCTGTGTAAGTCCAATTGTAGTTTACTTCTATACAGGTCCTCCCGCTTCCCAGCCCATAAGTCAAAGTTCTTTTTGGCTGACAACCACTTCTCTCTATTTTGGTCATTCATCGCCATTTTACATAAGGAGTATGCCTCCCTTACTGCTGTGCTAGCTTTTACATATTGTTCTTTGACTTGCTTTTTAAGTCTCGTACTATGTCGTCCACCGTAACCTCCGTTACTCTTTGAAAAATCGAGGGTGAGGTGAAAAACATGTCCAACCTTGACCATGAACTGTGGACATGAGAGAAATGGGTGAATTCTCGCTCTAAAGGGTGTAGTGTTCTCTATGTGTCATTCATATTGCAATTAGCAAAGAAAGTTTCTAAGAAACACCCTCCAGGTGGGGCTGTATCTCTACGAGTTGTGGATATCAACAGTTTGCTATGTTTTCTATCCTCATCTTCATTTACTACCATGTTAAAGTCTCCCCCAACTAATCTATTGCTGACCTGGTCAGTTAAGAAGTGATTTTGTAGATTTTGAAGGAATGTCTTTTGGGCCACATTGGGGGGCATATAGGCTATAAACACTAGATGTTTCATCTTGTATTTGTAGGATCAAATGAATAAACCTGCCCTTTTGGTCCATGTCTGTAGTCAGAACTGTATGTGCTAGGAATTTATTTATTAGTATCAGGACTCCAGCTTTCCTGTTAATCGCACTGGATCCATAAATTTCGCCTACCACAACTTTTTTAGTCTGAAAAACTCATCAGATGTCAGGTGAGTCTCCTGGAGCACGGCGACGCCAATACGTAGTCGCTTAAGATGGCGAAGAACCATCATGCGTTTCGTTGGGGAATGCAACCCCTTCACATTCCACGAGACCCACCTAACCATAATCCCAGTGCAGATATAGGTTAATTTGATGATTAAGTAGCGTTATACGAATCCACTTTTCCTGACCAAGAATATTGCTTCGATATCTCAAGAGAATCTTCTGACTGTATGATAGACAAATTGTTGATATGAAAACATCACTCGTCCCCCCCCCTCCCTTTCACCCAAAACTCGCCCTCCAACCCTCCCCCCCCCAAGACATCGTCTCGTGACTTCACTTTTTTCCTTCCTGAGACTAGGCACAAACGCTCCTAACCCGCCAACTACCCCAACTATATACATACTAGCTGGGTGCCCGATGCACATGCATCGGGATTCTAGAAGAGCGAGTCTCTGACTCGCAATGGCCGCTTCGCGGCCAATGCTTCGCGCTGCTATAGCGAGTCGCCTTAGAACTGCTCGCAATGGCCGCTGCGCGGCCAATGCTTTGGGCGTATCCACATGACCACGCTGACTCGCAGTGCGAGTGGACTCAGAAGGGGCAAAAAACCCATTCGCAATTATATAATAGATGATCATGAAATGAAATGATATTGATATTAATCCCGAGCCTCAATCAGTTAATTGAAACCATTGGCTTTATTTCCCCAGTCCCAACTGAGTTCGCAATATAACAATAGCACTGTATGTGCTCATAAAGTATGTCAACCGTAAAATGGGAAAAAAGAAAAAATAGTTTCACATCTCCTGGAGCTAACCAGGGTAAGCAGTTCCAGAATGTTCTTCAGTTTGAGTTAGTTAGTAGAATAATGGCGCTATAGATGACACCACCCCAATAATAGGGGGAGAGATAAATAAATAAATTTAAAAAAAAAAAAAAAAAAAAAAAAAGGGGGGGGGGGGGGGAGGAAGGAAGGAACACCGGGGGAGGGGGGACAACATCAAGGATAGAAGAAGGGAATGCCGGAGGGAGGGAAGGGAGGGGAGGGGGGGGTTCACAAATTCGGCCAATGTTTCATCTTCTCATCCCTTCGTGCAAATCCGGTACTACATCAGCCCCTTTAATGTAGTGGCGAGAAGGCTGATACATGTCCGGGAAAACCAGAATGGAAAATAAAGATCTTCACTTCTCCTTTCCTGGGTTGTATTCCTGTGGATTGTCCCGTTTTGTTTTTTTTATTCCATCTGGAGGCAGGTTGTCTTTGCTGTCTCGGTGTAGAGGGTCTCATATGACCTTCGTCTAATAGAGTGTCAGAACGCAGCCTGTATGACCTTACAGAATCTTGATCTCGACTCCTAGAATGGTTGGGTTCAGAGGTCACCTCCGGTTCATTGTCCAGACGTTTCGGCCTGGTTGAACTCGATCTGCCTCTATAGGGTGATTTGGGTGACTTGTTTCTCATAATTATTGACAGGGCTTCGTCAGGGTCTGTGAATGATAACATCCCTCCTTCTGGTGACCTAAAACGCAAGGTTGCTGGTTAATTCAACTGGAAACGAA
Source organism: Allobates femoralis (assembly GCA_033576535.1). Classification (NCBI taxonomy): domain Eukaryota; kingdom Metazoa; phylum Chordata; class Amphibia; order Anura; family Aromobatidae; genus Allobates; species Allobates femoralis. Next base: position 123,478,891 of record JARQOC010000011.1, read on the forward strand.
TGTTTCTTTGGTAAAGAGTGGTGCACACCTTACTAAAAGCTCTCCTGCATTTGGTCACTTCTATGGAGTAGTCCGCGAATAGCAGGGTTTTATGTCCCATAATCATGAGATTTCCTCCTTGTCTCTATGGTTCAAATACTTGGCTATGGCATGGCGCGGTTTATTGATGTCTTTATTTTGCATGGATCTACCACCTCCTTCCTCCTGAGGGGATCTCTTGATGGTCCGATTCTGTGGGTGCGCTCTGTTTTGCATCTATGCGTCAGACCCAAAGCTTTTGGAAGTTCCACTTCAAATATATCCTCTAATTGTCTCTAAACTCCTGGAGCGCCTGGTCTATTCCCGCCTCACCCGTTACCTCTCCGCTCACTTTCTTCTAGATCCATTACAGTCTGGTTTCCGCCCCCTTCACTCCACAGAAACTGCCCTCATCAAAGTGACCAATGACCTTCTGACACCAAAACGTAATGGTGACTACTCTCTGCTTATTCTCCTTGATCTCTCTGCATCTTTTGACACTGTCGACCATCAGCTCCTACTCTCTATGCTGCACTCCATTGGCATAAAGGACACTGCTCTCTCCTGGCTCTCCTCCTATCTTTCTGACCGCTCTTTCAGTGTATCTTTTGCTGGTTCCACTTCTTCCCCTCTTCCCCTCACTATTGGGGTCCCTCAGGGTTCAGTCCTTGGCCCTCTCCTCTTCTCTCTCTACACGGCCCCGATTGGACAGGCCATCAGCAGATTTGGTTTCCAGTACCATCTTTATGCTGATGACACACAACTATACACTTCAGCCCCTGACCTTACCCCTGCGGTATTAAAGAACACCAATGACTGTCTAGCTGCAGTTTCCAATATCATGTCCACTCTCTATTTGAAACTAAACCTTTCCAAAACTGAACTTCTTCTGCTCCCCCCATCCACTAACCTCCCTAAATCGGACATCTCTCTCTCAGTTTGTGGCACCACGATAACGTCTAGGCAGCAGGCTCGCTGTCTGGGTGTTATGTTTGACACCGATCTCTCCTTCTCCTCCCACACGCAATCTCTCGTCCGCTCCTGTCGCTTACACCTGAAGAATATCTCTAGAGTCCGCCCCTTTCTCACCCTGGAAACAACAAAAACCCTCACCGTGGCCCTAATCCATTCCCGCCTTAACTATTGCAACTCTCTATTAAGCGGCCTCCCCCTCACCAGACTTTCTCCTCTCCAGTCCATCCTTAATGCAGCAGCCAGGATCACCCATCTGGCCAATCGTTACTCAGATGCCTCTGCTCTGTGCCAGTCATTGCACTGGCTGCCCGTATACTACAGGATCAAATTCAAATTGGTTGTTCTCACCCACAAAGCTCTTAACAGAGCAGCACCCCCCTAACTCTCCTCCCTCATCTCTGTCTATCACCCCACCCGCTCTCTACGTTCCTCAAATGACCTTCGACTAACATCTGCACTAATCCGAACCTCCCACTCCCGGCTCCAAGACTTTTCCAGAGCTGCACCAAACCTCTGGAATGCTTTACCCAAAGAAATCAGGACTATCCATAACTTGTATGGCTTCAGACAATCCCTAAAAACGCATCTTTTTAAGGCGGCCTATCATGCTCCCTAATAGAAGTCCATTGTACTGTAGACAGTGAATGGCCTATCCTCTGGACATTACTCTTCTACAAACTCCACCAAACCATAAAGGTCTACACAGACTGTCTGATGACCATCCATGTAAGCTTAGCCCTATGCCCCATTTCCTCAAGATACCTGGACCATCAGTGCAATAAGCCCCGGCACCTTGTGCAACCCCCATCCCATCGTAGATTGTAAGCTCTTTTGAGCAGGGTCACCTTCATTTCTTGCTTTATTTATTGTATTTTCTTTTTTACATTGATTCTATGCCTATTGTTTTGTATCCAATTATTGTACTTTATTTGTTCTCTACTGTAATTACTTACTGTATTTTCTGTACTCTAACCCTACATTGTAAAGCGCTGCAGAATATGTTGGCGCTATATAAATAAAGCTTTATTATTATATTATTATTAGTGAGACACTTTCAGGGAGACCAACTAATTTCAAATTGCTCCTGCGAGCCCTGTTCTGTACGTCTTCTAGCTTGTTCATAGAGTATGTTGCCTGTTTCTGCAGAGCCTGGACCTGGTGTTCTAAGTCTGTAACTCTGTCTTCAGCCACCGCTATTCTAGCTTCTTCTTCTTGTAACTGTTGGTCATGCTGACCTAGTTTAGTGGAGAGCTCATGAGTAGAAGCTACTACCAGATCTGAGACTGCATGTTTAAAATCCTCCAGCATGTATTGGGCTATCTTTTTAGCAAGTGACTTATAGTCTAGCTGCTGCAGTGGGGTCCCTTGTGTGCATAGTCCCCCATCACCCTCACACTCCTTCCCATCTGCAGCGTGTTGTGCTTAATCTTTTGTGAGGCACTGATTCTCTGTATTTCATGCGCTCCCCCACACCTCCGCTCCAGGTCTCCCCCCCTCACCCCGCGCCTCACATGGGGGTCCCTCTTGCCTTTTCTCGGCCGCCATGGTTTTCCTCGCGGCGTCTCCCTCCTCCATCTCGCGGCTCCCGCCGCCGGAGTCTCCCTCTCCGCCTCTGGTCACATAGCGATCCATCGTCGCCATACCGCTACTTTTGCCTCCGCTCATTGTGGGGGGATAAGAGGCACTGAGGCTCGGGGATTGAGCTTGGGGTTTGTGGCGGGCTCCGGAGCTTCCTCACTTGCGGCCGTTCATGGAACCGGAAGAGTCTGACCTTTTAACTACTGACTTCCTTGATTAAAAGTAGCATGTAGCCAGCCCTGAAGGGACTTTAACCACTCGCCTCGCCAGGGGAGGTGCCTCTTCGGAGAGAAGTCAGTCAAGCTAACTGCGATCGTTTGTTTAGCATGTTGTATAGGCATTGTTTTAACCATTTATTTTATTCTCAGTAGAGTTGAATTGAATTTTAATGGGTAGTGCACTTTCACTACAACTGTTGTCTAGCACCACAAATGAGGCCTTTTGTATGGCTGGTCATGCAGGCAATTCAGCCAACAGGTCATGCAGGCATTCTGCACCTGGACCACTATCCAGGATGAGCAGCCCTCTAGTGGACTCTGCTTGATAGATCATTTGCACACACGTACTAGGGCTGTGATGGCTAATCTATGACATGCGTGTCAGGTGACACTCCAAGACATTTTTGCTGACACACAGCAACCTGACAGCACCTGGAAGTGGGGTAGCTATTCTGTTGTCAGCGCAGTACTGTGCCCTTCACTAATTGAGGTAAGATGGCTGCCGGTCATGCCTCACTCTCAGCCGGAGAATTGCCTCACGTCCGGATGCTGACGTTATCTGCTTGCTGCTCTGACATAAGTATCTGACAGCCTCAGCATCAGGAGGCAGGGCTACTCTCCTGCTGTGCTCTCAGCAGCACAGCATGAATGGCGGACATATTACTTCTGTTAGTGAAGTCAGTGGAGCCAGAGCTCCCACTTGCACTAAATGTATTGCGGACTTGCACCCATACAGCTGGGAATGTATCCCACATTTGTCCTGTCAGTGGCAAACAGTTGGGCAAAGGTCTCTTCCATTGACTACGTGGAGATAGGAGAGGCATCTCAGGCATGTGTGCTCCTTCCACCCCAGCCATTATCTGAAAGCAGCTACCAGAAATCTCACCCTATTGCCAGGGTATCCACCAGAGTTACAGCTCTGTAATACTAGGGGAATAGAACACCCCGTCAGAGACAGTTAACCCTGCCAATAACTCACTGGGCTGCCACTGCACCCTATCACAGTTACTGCACAGCAATTCTGGGAGAAGAGAACACCATAAAGAGAAAAACTCACAGAAATTTAGCCAGGTAAAATATCCGTTGCAACTAGCAGAGGGCTGCCAGCTCCACTGGTAGGCAACACAAGTGTAAGTACACCAGTGCTCAATCCCCTGCAACCCAAGCATGGGGGCGGCTGTGGCGCCTGCGTCCAGCCATGCTAACAAGGAGGAGACTGGTGGCATTCATGGATACAAGGTTACCAACAGGACGTCAGCCACACAGGTCTAAGTAAAGCAAAGTGTCGGAGCTCAGCCTGTTGGTCACGCCCAACTATTAGATCAGGCGGGCTGCACCGCACTTTGTATATGCATCACAAATTACCAACGCGCCCCAGAGGGCTCAGCCACATACTGCAAAAGATAAAAAGGTGCAATAAACACTAAAGATAAAGATGTGAGGTGTTAGTGGATATTTGGCCAAATACGTAAGCTCGTAACCCACGCCAAGGGCCCTCACGCTTACGAGTCCTAACCATATGCCTGACCATATGTTTGTTTGGTGGGCAAGCCACCAAACATTGAGAAAAATCACTGAAGTAGGGCGAAGAAGAGAACACCCCATCAGATATAGTTAACCCTGCCAAGGCCTTACTGGTGACGTCAGAGGGGCGGTCCCGGCGCTGATTGGCTGCTCGCGGTCATGTGATATGTATCACATGACCGTGAGTGCCCGGGAATGCCCCTCTGACGTCACCACAGGTCCTGGCAGAAGACATCTCACTTCGCACCGGAGACCGAACACCGTAAAAGGCTTCGGACAGGTGAAGTATTCATTCTTTTTTATTTTACATACACTTGCCACTGTTTAATTTAGATTTCGCAGCGTATTTTAATACACTGCGAAATCTAATGGGGCTGTCACAGAGGGGAGGAGGAAGCAGGATTCTTCCTCCCCTCTGTGACATCACTGCGCTTTCTGGGGTTAAGAAAGCGCAGTGTGTGAAAGCCCTTGCGTATTTTGCTTCGCTTTTTTGTGCGGCTGAAAAACGCGGCAAAAAGCGTGCGCGCAAAAAAGCGCAGCAAAATACGCTATGTGTGAACGCAGCCTTAATTTTACACACATAAATAAATAAATAAATAAACAAACAAGGTCCCTACAGGTGTCTCACTCCTGGCCGTAAGTGCTGCAGGCCTCTTGGCCCTCGGGTCACCGCATAATGTGGCCAAGTTCTCACTCTCCGTAATTAGCACCTTGCGCCACTCTCTCCTCACCCCTTTCTGTACACTATGTTTACCGGGTTCTATTCACACTTCTTTACACTAAAACATATGTACATTACTGGTATTCACTTTTTAACTTCTAATCTTTGTAGCAAGCTGGTAACTGACCCTGTGTACTACGTAGTGATCTCCTTACTACAAGTGTACTGGGCGTACTCAGTGCTAGGCTATGTGCAGAACTATATCTTTCTTGTATTTCTAGTTCGGGTGAGGATCTACTAATAGGACTGACAAGTTCACTAGGCTCAGGAATCTGTTTTTCCTGTTCTTCCTCTATGGGTTCAACTTCCAGTTCTTCTATTCTTGGGACTTATTCTTGTCGCTGCACGGGGTTCAGGTGGTAGTGCAGACACTGGTTCAGGTACCACTACTTGATGAAATGCAAGTATTGGGACTAATACTGCTCCATGATAGTTTGTCCAGGTTTTTGGAAAATCTCTTAAGACTGTATGGAACACATCTTCTTCTTCTTTCTTAGGTTCATCTGGCATAATTACAACGTCTTCTGGTGTCTTCAGGGTTTCAGGACACAACGTCAAGTGGTCTCTTGATACTGCTGAGGGCATCTTGCCTCCATCTTTACTAACTAAGCACACTTTTGTATTGTCAAAGTTTGATGGGAGAACGGTGTATGGCGTTGATTCCCATTGATCATCCAATTTGTGAGTCCTTCTGTTCCTTTTTAAAACTTGTTCACCAGGTTGCAAAGGGGCTGCTGAAGCATGTTGGTTGAAGGTTCTTTCTTGCTTCTCTCTTGCTTGCTGGAGACTTCTTTCTACATATTCTTGGACTTGTAAGTACTTCTGTTTACGTAGGGTATCCCAATTGGTTGAACCTAAATCTTCTGCATCTGGTTTGACAACTCCCATACCCAAATCAATTGGTAGCTTACCGGGTCTTGCTCTCATAAGATAAGCTGGGGTACAATTGGTTGAACTCACCGGGACATGGTTATACAAGTCTACCAAGTCGGGTAACTTCTCTGGCCATTGATTCCTTTTTGATGCTGGTAAAGTCTTTAAGAGGTCAATCACAATGTGATTCATCTTCTCACATAAACTGTGGATAACTTCTCACATTATCTGTGGATAAGCTGTTGTCTGAATCTTCTTACATCCATACAAGTTACAGAATTCTTGGAATAACTGAGATTCAAATGCTGGTCCTTGATCCGCTAAGACCTGTTCTGGGTAGCCATGAAGTGTGCAAAAGTACGTCTGGAATGCTTTCGCTGCAGTCTTTGCTGTAAGATCTTTCACCAGTACCACCACAAGGAAACTAGAATAGTGGTTCACTATTGTCAAGGCATAGACATAGCCAGATCTGCTTGGTGTTAATTTGACGTGGTCTAGGGCTACTAATTCCAATGGCTGCTTGGTGATTATGGACTTGAGTGGAGCTCTCTGACTCTCTTGATCCTTCCTCCTTAGGTTGCACGGGGCACACTTTCTACAATATTCTTCAATTGATTTTCTCATGCCAACCCAGTAGACTCTTTCTCTTAAGAGCACTTCCAACTTCTTCCATCCAAAATGTCCTACACCATCATGGTAAGCTTCTAAGATCATCTTGGTGTCTTTCTTGGGAACTATGATCTGCCAGACCAACTAATGAGTCTTGGGATTCATATGTCTTCTGCACAACTTTTCTTTATACAGGAACAATCTGCCTCTTTCCTTCCAGAGTTGATGAGCTTCTGTTGGAGCATCTTAATCAGGGTATGCACCTTCATGTGTCAACAGTATTTTAACTAGTCCCACAGCTAGATCACTGTCTTGTACATCAGCCCATCCATGAAGTGATAAGGGGTTGATTGTCGTGTGCTGATTATCCTGGTGCACACTTGTTGCTTTAGGGCGGTGAAAGGCTGGTAGTTCTATCTCTTCTAGCTCCTCCGGTTCCTCTTCCACGTCTCCTAAGTGTGGCATTCGGGATAAGGCATCTGCATTCCCACTCTTGCTATCTCCTCTGTATTTGACTCCAGGTGGGTTAATGGATTGTTGTCAGTGTAGATGGTAAATTTTGCAGCTGCCAGGTAGTGTTTGAAATGTTCTGTTACAGCCCAAACTACTACCAGTAGTTCTAACTTGAAGGAACTGTAGTTCTCAGGGTTTCTTTCAGTAGGCCGGAGCTTCCTGCTTGCATAGGCTATGACTCTCTCTTTGCCTCCTTGCATCTGCAACAGCACTGCTCCCAGTCCCACGTTGCTGGCATCCGTGTACAGAACGAAGGGTTGATGGTAATCTGGGTATGCCAGGATCTCTTCCCCTGTCAAGGCTAACTTCAGCTTCCTGAAGGATTCTTCTCTTTCATCACTCCACTGGAATGGAGGACTTTGGACTGAAGACTTCTTAGACTGCCCTACCAGGACGTCTTGTAAAGGACCTGCTAGCTTGGTGAAGCCTTTGATAAATCTTCTATAGTAGCTTACCAGTCCCAGGAACTGCCTCACCTCTTTCATGCTGGTGGGTCCCGGCCAATCCCTTATCACTGTAACCTTCTCGGGATCTGGTGCTACGCCCTCAGAGCTCACTACATGCTCCAGGTACTGCACCTTTGGTTTGAGCAGGTGACACTTGGATGGCTTGATTTTCATTCCATACCCGGAAAAGGCTTCAAACACTTCTGCTAGGTGTTGTAGATGCTCTTCATACGTCTTGGAGTAGACTATGACGTCGTCCAGGTACAGGAGGACAGTTTCAAAGTTCTTGTGTCCTAAGCAGCACTCCATTAGTCTCTGGAATGTACCGGGTGCATTGCAGAGTCCAAACGGCATACAATTAAACTCACAGAGGCCCATTGGTGTGGTGAACGCGGTCTTCTCACGGTCAGCCTCTGCCACAGGAACTTGCCAATACCCACTAGGTGGAAAAGTAATTAGCAGATTTTAATGCATCTAATGATTCTTCTATTCTGGGTAAGGGGTATGCATCCTTGTGTGTAATGCGTTTGATCTGTCTGTAGTCTATGCATATCCTCATGGTCCCATCCTTCTTGTTCACTAGCACTAAAGTAGCTGCCCATGGGGCTACAACTGTCTCTTATTACCCCTGCTTCCTTAATCTCTTTTAGCATGTCTTTAGCACATTGGTAGTAAGCGGGTGATATGGGTCTCCTTTATGGGTGGATGACTGCCTGTGGGTATGTTGTGTTCTACCCCTTTGATCTGCCCAAAGTCTAGAGGGTGTTTATTGAAGATCTGTTCGTACTCCCTCACTACTCGGTATACTCCATGCTTCTGATGAGAGGGTGTAGAACGGGCACCCACATGTAATTTCTGGCACCAATCCTCCAGTTTTTCCTCTGAGCCATTACAATCCGCCTGACTTGACTTGTTCAATGGTTCAACTGTGGTGATGGCATTGTTATCCACAGTGTAGAATTTAGCCATGGTAGCATACTTTGGTAGGATTACCTCCTCCTCCCCGCAATTTAGAAGAAATATTGGCACTCTCCCCATGTGTACCTCAACTACTTCTCGGGCTGTCAGTACAGTGGGCCTACTGTCTGAGTACACGGGTTCTACCAGGACTTGATAGTCTTGCCCTCTGATGCCTATTGCGGCTCTACACCAGACCATCATTTCAGTTTTGGGAGGTATTACAATGGGTATTGGATCACTTACCCTAGCACTGCCAATCTCTCGACCTGACAACTCTACCTGCTGCTTCATCATCAAAGCCTTTATATTCTTCTGAAGGACTCGCTGTTGCCCGGAACTGGCAGTACCGGACATGCACTGTAAAACACTAATAATTTCTGCTAGACAATGTTCCATCACATTCATGCCTATCAAAATAGTTGGATCATGCTCATGTCGGTCAACATCAACAATTATTATACCCTGATCTTTTAATTCAACCTTCCCAATTTTAATGGTCATGTCCTTAAACCCAATCTGTGGTACTAGTTTACCATTGCTAGCCCATATACTAACGTCATCATCTGAGCCATGGGTAATGTCTGAGTCAGCCCAGTACTGCTTAAAATGGTTATAAGGTATGGAGGATATCTGTGAGCCGGTGTCCAACAAAGCATTCATGGGGATCCACATCCAGCACGACAGGGATTGTTGGATGGCCTCCCCAATACCTGTTCCGCCAGCTTGAGGGGCCTTGGGAGTCCATTCCTGAGGAGGGGCCCGCTTCCCCAGGGAATCCCCGTTAAAGCACACTCCCGGGCAAAGTGGCCTGCTTCTCCGCAGCAGCGACATATGGGCTGTCCATCTGGTTGGTAGCTGTCGTTGGGTCATCCTATGGTCGCTGGGTATCTCCTGGGTCTCATCCATGGGACATCATCCTTGCTTGTAGCCAGCTCAATCTTCTCCATGGGCTTGGATCCACGCAGCTGTTGCATCACTTTGGCCATGGCAGCTACAATTTCAGTTAGGGCATCGATCTTCCGGTTTAGAGCCCCAGGTACGGCTGATGGATTTTGCGCTGTATCTGAACACTGGGCAGAGTCTGTATCATGAGGCTCTTCTGCCTGCAATGTGCGGATTGCCCTTTCTTTAAACTCCACACAGTTCAAATCTGGATTTTGTATGGCGATCATCCGCAGTCGTCCTTTATGGAGAGGGAATAATAGTCCATCAACAAACTGGTCAATTAGCAATTTATCTTCCCTTGTGTCAAGGCGGGTTCTGCTTGTTTTAGTGCCCTGAATGCCTCCTGCAAATTTAAAGCAGTGTCTCTCACAGTTTCTTGTGGTTTCTGCCAGCACCCAAAGAATCTCATCTTAGCCTGGGCATCCACACTGGTCTCAAAAGTGGCTTTCAATCTGGTCATCACATGCTCTACAACAGGGGTCCCCAACCTTTTTTGCATCGGGGATCGGCTTCATGCAAGACCATTTTTACGAGGCCCGGCTGGGGGGGTGGGATGGTGGCATAGGGGTGGGGCTTTGGTCACATGGCGCGGGGCTATGGAGAAGGATGGAGTTTAGTACTGTTCCCCCGAAGATGACGTTACATACTATTTTCAGGGGTATCTTATTTTTCACCCCTTGCAGAGCACAATATCCACATTTCCCTTTGCAGCCCCAATACCATATCCCCCATCATAACCCCTTGCAGCCCCCACCATCCTCCATCCTCTTGCAACCCCCACCATCCCCTCCTCTTGCAGCCCCCACCAGTCGTCCTCCTCTTGCAACCCCCACCGTCGTCCTCCTCTTGCAGCCCCCACCGTCGTCCTCCTCTTGCAGCCCCCACCGTCGACGTCCTCTTGCAGCCCCCACCGTCGTCATCCTCTTGCAGTCCCCACCGTCCTCCTCCTCTTGCAGCCCCCACTGTCCTCCTCCCTTGCAGCCCCCACCGTCCTCCTCTTGCAGCCTCCATTTCTCTCCTTGCGCCTCCTTCCTTCTCACTTGCAGCCTCCATTTTCCTCCTCCCTTGCAGCCTCCACCATTACTCCTCCTCTTGCAGCCCCCACCATCCTCCTCCTCTTGCAGCCTCACTTCCTCCTCCCTTGCAGCCCTTCACTGTCCTCACTTCCCTCTTTTGCAGCCTTCACTGTCCTCCTCCTCTTGCAGCCTCCACCGTCCTCATTCTCTTGCAGCCTCCACCGTCCTCATTCTCTTGCAGCCTCCACCGTCCTCCTCCTCTTGCAGCCCCCACTATCTCCATGCAGCCCCCAATACTGTGCCCGTCATCATCATCCCCATTCAACACACATCATCTGTGGGCGTAGATGTACGAGTGAAGCAGCCGGGTCAATCACAGTGCAGCAACCACTAGCCAATCAGGGCCCGGCTGCTGCGCTGTGATTGGCCGACTGCTCCACTGGGACATCTACGCCCACAGATGAGGAAGAGAGCAGAGTCGCTGTAATGCTGCAGGTGGGCGGTGACATCTCATTCAGGAAGGCGGGCAGCAGCATCCACCGCTCCGAGCCGCCGCAGAGCACACTGTGTGTAGTGCTGCTCTGCGGCGCCGCGGCCCGGTGGTTGGGGACCCCTGCTCTACAGTATCTTTATCGTCATCTGACCAGGACTTCACTTCCCGCTGTGCATGTCCAGTTAACTGTCCCAGAAGTATACTGACACGCTGGCCCTCCATAAGGGGATATGTGGAGCCCACTGGGACGGGGTACTCAGTACCGGTCTGGGGTACTGCTGGGGATGTCACGGAGGTCTTGGTCCAGACCATGTCCCGGGTTCTCACAAGTAAAGGGATATTTACAGGGATTAGTTTCTCGTGACGTCACCTGATTTCCTTTCCTCTAAACCCACCTAGAGTCCCGAGCTCCGGGTTGGGTGCTGTGCTCCTGTAGGAGTGTGCGCCGTGAGGGTGTTGTCCCCCTCCCTATTTTATTTTTACAGTGAGGGTGTTTGGTGCACAAACTGTCTACCTTCCTGCCTGGCTGCAGTTCCCTATGCGGCCACCCTGGTCGCAGGGGCGCCACATTCCCCCAGAGTTAATCCGGCATGGATTCCCCTGGAAAAGGCATTTTTTATTTTAACAACATTAACATTAATCAGCACTTATTCATCCATTTAAGGAGGCACGGGTTCTTTTAACGTTGCGATAACTATGTACATGAGTCCACGGGTGTTTCTGCTTAGGAGGCCTGGATTTGCTACACCACCCCCAGGCACTTGCTTTCCCTAACTTAATGTGCATGGGGGTTAATCCAGTTCCTCCATCCTTCTGGACACGGTCTACCGGGTTGAGTGCAACAGTTCATGCACGCATATAAAACACATTAAATATTCACATTATTCTCTATAAGGCATTACTTTCTAGCAAAAGTATAAAAGTCTTCCAAAAAGTGCAAAAGCTTCTCAAAAAGGCTCAAGTGCTTTAAAAGCAGTTCAAAAGCACCACTTTCAGCTCAAGTTCTATACAGTCTCAAAAGTGCAATTTGGTCTTAAAACCAATGGGGAGCATACCAGATGCTCAACTATATACAAAGGAAAGTTTGTATCAAGTCATTGTTCAGGATACTGACCGTCCATGATACACATCAAAGACAAACAGGGGAAAAGGCTATCACTCATTCAGGATTGGGATGGAGACAATAAGGAAGACATCACATTCACACTTACAGTTTCTTGCAGCAGGATCCGGGTCTTCATTCCTTGTCTTCATTCTCCAATTTCCGGATGCACTGTCTCAGATATTCCTACCGGGTTATAAGTTCTACTGAGCCTACTGGGACGCCAGGGTCCCCAAGGAGACCCATTAGGTCATCGCTTGACTCGCTCCTCTCCCATCAGCAGCGGAGCTGCTCACCTCTTATTTCGGTCGTCACAGGTGCGGGAAGTAAGGGCTCCGGCAGCGGCAAACATCCCTCTTCTAGGGCTCCTAGTGGGTCGATCGTTCTTGTGGTAGGTCGCGGTGCGGCTCCGGGAACAGACACATCCACAAGGATCTCAGTGTGGCGTTCTTCCTTGCTCCGGGTGTTACTGTAGGCGCCAGCCCAGCCGGGCTGCACAGACAGGGACTGTAAATTTTGGTGGATGTTGATCTGGATCCGGGTACTCCGTTCTGCCTGAACCCGGGTCATCTGCTGGGGCAGCAGTCGCAGCACACCCCGCCAGGTGTCTTGGACCTCCGGATTTCTCTTTCCGCCTTCCGCCATGCTGCTGTAGTCACCGAAGGTCTTTCCCCAGCCGGGTTCCTCCACACACTCTTTTTGTGGGCCCTCTGGGATCACTTGGCGTCTTCCTGCAGCAGCGCTCTCCTCTACGCGCTCTTCTTCCGTCCGTGTGTACTGCAATGGCGTCTGCTCCGCATCCAGTTTCCTGTCCCGCCTTTTCAGGGCGACGACTTCCTCTTTAGCTCCTGCCAGCTTCTTATTGGTAAGTGCACTTGGGGGCGAAGGCTCCTCCTTGGGATTGATGGCTGGCTGCCCCGGAGTTAAGGGGAGCCAGGGCGGACCTTTCTTTTCCCGCTTTGGACCAGGTCGGCCCACGATGGGAGGGCTGGGCATGCCTCCCTTTTGCACATGGCTTCAGGCTCCTATGGCCGCCATTAAGCCCTGATTTGGCGGGAAAAGTCCAAAACACGATTTTTAGGCACATTTTTAGGGTCCTGTTCTTTTCAACTGGGTCCATCCTGTTCGTGACGCCAAGTTGTGAGCCCACTGGGATGGGGAACTCGGTACCGGACCGGGGTACCGCTGGGGATGTCCTGGTCCGGACCTTGTCCCGGATTCTCACAAGTAAAGGGATATTTACAGGGATTAGTTTGTTGTGACGCCACCCACGGGTTGTGGTCAGGGTAACTACCGCTGCAGCACTGCTCTGCCAGGAGGATGGAGGGATGGATGGGCTGCGGCTGGATGGATGAGCCTGCCGTGGGTCTAGCTGCTCCTGACAGGGTAAGAAGTAAAATAACAGTTCTGTATACCTGGAATCAGACACGGACACTGAAGCAGGGTTCACCGGGTTTACTTTCAAGTTCTTCAAAGTCACAGTACAGTTCTCAACACAGTTCACCGTTCAGTTAATTCCGGACACTTTGAACCCACTGCAGCCAGGCTGTTGCTCTGAGACCCCTCACTCCTTCTAATGTCCTTTCAGGCTGTTCTCTCCCTCTCTGTTCTCTCCGCGGGTTGTATGGCGGCAGCTCGGCCCCTTGTATACAGCTTTCCCCTATATGTGTGCGGGCGGTAAGCCAGGTCCTCGTGGCTGCTGCTGTGCCTCCTGTTGTAGGAACTCCAACTTGGAATTAAAGCTTACCGTCAGTTTGTCTGGGAAGCCGGTGTGAAACCTCAGTTCCCCTCAGAGCCGACACTCTGGTGTGTGCCTAGCCTGCAGTAACCCTATCTTCCAAGGTGTTAGCAGGCTCAATCTAACGCGTGTGATTCCAGTACAATTAGGTAAAACTACTCCGCCAGTAGTTGGTCGGTGCTGCTGTGTGTTTTGGACCCAGTACTACTGGTCCGATCTCTGTCCTCACACTCCCCTGGGATGCCGGCTATAGATGAGCTTTCTCTCCATGGTTTCTGTGACTTTGTGGATTCTGCGTCTCCAGGGAGCCCAATCCCAACAGGATGTGTCACTTTCTGCCTGTTCTTGTCTGCTTGGCTCACTCTGGCCTACTAACTCCTTCCTCCTCTTTTCCTCTATTTATGCTATCTGTCACCTGATTTTCCTTCCTTCCCACCCACTTTTCTCTAAACCCACCACCCTTGCCCGCCTAGAATCCCGGGCTCCGGATTGGGTGCTGTGCTCCTGTGGGTGTGTGTGCGTGAGGGTTTTTGGTGCACAAACTGTCTACCTTCCTGCCTGGCTGCAGTTCCCTATGTGGCCATGCTGTTTGCAGGGGCGCCACAGATGTATGCTATAATAACTGTCCAGTTTCTCTTTAAAGTCAGTTAAGGTATTGAGCTCACCTGAGTGTTGCGGCAGCCACATTGCGCCCGGGGTGTACAGCATCAGGAATGGCATAATCGGTGACATCCCTCGCCTTCCAGCACCGCCGGGTGCTCCGTCCACTCGCGGTGCACGGTCCGCTGGCTGCAACATCTTTCTGCCCCCTTAGTTAACGGTGACCCTTCTGGTCTTCTACTTCCGTCGGGGTGTACAAGAATAGTTCTGCGGTGCAGCAGGGTGTTGCGTCCCCGCCGGATGTCGTCAGAGCGCTGGCTGGGCCTCACTTCACGCTCTTTACAGGGTGCCGCTCCTCTTCTTCCTGCGCGTCGCGCACTTAACAGTGGCGACAGTTCCAAAACACGTATTTTACACAGTTTACGGCACTCAGCACCTGGTTTACCAGGCATGGTATCCTGTTAGTGGAGGCCAGAAAACTGATGCACCCTCAGGCTATGGAGCACTTGGGAACCGGACCGGCGCTGTCTCAGGGCAATCACGGTAGTCTGACCCGGTCCCATGGCCTGGATCAGTCCAAAAAGGGGGTATTTACAGGGGATTTGTCGTGACACCACCCGGGGTATGTGGTTAGTAGACCACACCACCGTATTCCTGCTGGGGACGGTGACTTGGGGCAGCGTGGATGGTAAGCCCTCCTCGGGTGGGGCTGAGAGTCCCCAGGGCAGGAGTAGTTGGGATGGATGGGCTTAATGAGGGATTGTACACAGTGCAGTTCACTTACTTTGCTGCTACAGCTTCTTCCAGCCAGTGCTGATTGTCCTGGTGCTAGGTATAGTCTCTCCAGCCAGCGTGAGGGGAAAAAAGCAGTCTCCGGCTCTGCAGGGTGGGATTCAGTTGCTGGGCACAGGACAATAGACACATAATTAACACACAGACTCCTGATAGCCGTTTTTCAGTCTGTTTACTGGAGTTTGAGCAGATGTTATAAACTGTCTCTGGAGTTTGGAGAGCAGTTCAGGGTAATTCTCACCCGGCCGGGTCGTATTGGCTTCCTCACTGTGCTTGTGTAGTGGCCCTGCAGTTGCTTCAGCTAGGCTGCCGGCCCTGTCTCTGTCTGCGTCTACCAGTATGACAGGCAACTCGAGTCCTTCACTTTTCCACCCCACTGACGGGAAGTCAGTGTTTTTTGGATTCTATATGTTGCTGTATCCCTGGCACTGGGTAGCTAGAGAATCTGGAGTCCCCCACTTTCCGGTGTTGACTGTCTGTGTGTCTGAACCTGCACAGTCTCGGACTCCGGTGTCAGTTCTTGCGTTGTTACTCTTGCGGAGGGGAAGCACTGGTGATGCAGCCCTTCCCGTAAAGTTTCTGTCTCTCTCCTCCTTCCTCAGACCCTAGCCTTAGGCCTGGTGTTCAGCAGTGGACCTTGGGATGACCCTGGCACAGCTTGTTTACACCCAGGTTTGGTTCTCAGTTTGCACAGAACCTGTCCTCTTTACAGCTCTCCTAGGAGCTGAACTAAACTTGTTTCTCTCCAGACCAGAATATATAGGGGAGCTCACCCTGAAGCCGGGATTGGTCTCCCCCTTCTGTCTGGGAGGTGTTGGTGTTGTTTGTGAGTTGCCTGAGTGGAATACCCCTTACTGCTCTGTGGTGACACCTAACAATGGTAAGAAGGAAATATAGTATGGAAGTGAGCGCTAGAAAAGACCAAGGAACTGAAAATTAAGAGAATTACCTCTAAGTTTATTAAAAGGTGGGTACACTTCCGGTTCCGGCGCTGTGCTGATGGCTGCCTGAAATGAGGGCTCCTGTCCCTGAGCCGACAATCCGTCACAATCACCGGGTTTAAGGAGCCATCCGGGCCATATCCACGCTGGCGTCCACTCCCCGTACCACAGGGACTCTGGACAGATACATATTGAGGAGTACGGGCGGAGAGGAGACTGTCACCCGGCGCATCACGAGGCCGAGCGGGACACAGCTTAAGATGGCGGCGGAAGTGCGAGCCAGCGCCGCCAAAACGAAAGAACACAGCCGTGCTGCCAAATCCTCCGGGGGGCGAGGAGGCCAGACTGGAGGTACCGCCAGGAGCAGACCAGATCCGCCGGCAAGAGGTTTGAACGGGGGATCGTCTCCCGCTTCGGGAGTGGGCGAGACGCAGCCTAGGAATAACAATAGTAATGGCGGACAACGAGGGGGGACCTCCGGTGGTGAAATGGGGGACCAGCCTCCTGTATGCACACTGTGGATGTGCAATCCTTAGCTAAAGAGGTCGCACCATACCTTGCGGCTGATCTGAAAGCGGCGGTCAAGGAAGCTGTAGCAGAAGTGATTCAGGATCTACAGCGCACGGTATCAGCTCAAGGGGACCGGCTGCAAGAGGCAGAACGTAGATTGGGAGAAGCTGAAGACAGAATTCTGCGCTTGGAAGAGCAGGTGGCGGGCTTGCAAAAGCAGGCGGTGTACTCGGAAGACAAATTAGATGATTTGGAAAACCGGTCCCGCCGGAATAATCTGCGTTTGGTGGGTCTACCTGAATCCATCTCACCTGGTCAACTGGACGCTATCTGGGAGGTGGAACTGCCAAAGGTGCTGGGTATGCAACATAAATGCAGAGTTGAGCGCTCGCACCGAGTGGGCCCGCCACGGGACCCGCAAGACAACCCGAGACAAGCTATTGCAAGATATCTGGACTACAAGGACAAAGAAACACTACTGAGGGAGTACAGGTCAGAAGGCTCCCATTGATAGTGGGTGGCCACAGAGTCAGGTTATATGAAGACTTTTCGGCTTCAGTGGCACGTAAGAGGAAACTGTTCAGTCCAGCCTGCTCCCTGCTTTTTAAACAAAACGTGCGCTTCCAACTAGCGTTTCCGGCTATACTCAGGTTTCGGGATCCAAAAGGTGTCCTGAAATCATTTACAGACAGTGCTGCAGCGATGCAATTTATTCAAGGTCGTGCTTCCTTTGGGTTTCATCGTCGCACGCCAGAGAATGGGAATTCCCCAAGATCCCAGACACACCGCTCGTACGCTGACGCTGTTACAGAGAAAATGGTTCCTGGAGGACGCGATAGTTACTCTGACAACACAAATTGGACAACGCAACAGCGTCGCAGGCGTAATCATCGCTCCAGTGAGGAAGCCTCATCTAGAGACCAATGCACGGCGACAATACTGGACTCAGCTGAGATTGGGAACGCATCGGACGTGTGACACAGCAAGGAAGGATTGCTTTACAAGTTGTGACTTCCCTATGATGATCTTGGCATCTTATCCCTGAGGATCCATGGACAGACCGATACTAATGGATAGCCATGTCTACTAAAGCTACTGGCAAGCGTTGGTTCCCATTTTCAATCCTCCCTCTCTGCTTTTTTGTTTCCGCTCATATGACGTTCCCACTCATCCGTACATCCGTACATCTATATGTACTCCATATACTTTCTCACCGACTCAATCTCAATCTTGAACTTAAACCTCTTCATCCCCTTTTCATCCCTCTCATATACATATTTCTACACACTCCCTTCCCCTCCTCTATTCCCCCCACATTCACACAATTACTCTCTTGCCTCTCACTTCTATTTCCACATCCTCCTCTTCCCCCCCCCCCCCGGTATTCCCCCCCTCTCCTTCCCCCCTCCACCTCGCAATTTCTCCCTCTCATTCGCTCTCCTATATGTCCCACTTTCTTCCTCTTCTTTCATTTCTCCCCTTCCTTTCTTTTCTCTACCTTTCTCTCTCTTCATCTCTCTTTTTACGTGAATATCATATGATGAGAAGTTCACTCCATAGTCTGATTGCCCTAATGTGCCTCCCTTACTACTGGTGTTGTTTTTTTTTTTTTCTCTTTCTCTTTTCTTTTCTTTTCTTTCTGGGAAGGGATGTATATTATATCTGAAGTTGGGGGTATGTATAAGCTTACATGTCCAAGGCAACATATACCAATTCAACGGCCTTTTTGGAATGGTTCCGTATATGTGAATATCAGGCGTAAGGCTCAGGGCGGGCCGCGTCAGCACAGAAAAAAGGAAGCCATGGGGTTAAGGAAAGACATTTTCCCGAGAGGAAACTTGTTTGTTGAAGTTCCCACCTCGTGTGCCCGACATGGTCGGGTGATGACTAATAAGGGGAGGGATGTTTGTTTCAGTTTATTTTTTGTGGTTGTGTTTTGCTCCCAATAGGTTTATTACTCCAAGTATATAGTGCTGTATCATTGGATGCTCTGATTTCCCAACACATGAAATGGGTACTATACTATCTAGTCGTCAATCCGAGACTCTGGGGTGGGCTGGGTGCCTACTTTTCTCCTCATGACGTTATGAAAAATGGTTAGAGTAATAACCTGGAATGTTAAGGGGCTTAGGTCCCCCAATAAGAGACATATGGTGCTTAGACATCTGAAAAGACTTAAGGTGGACATTGCCCTTTTACAGGAGACACATCTTAGGCAACATGAGTTACATTACATGCAAAAGCAATGGGTGGGAGCGGGATGGATTTCAGGTGCACAAGACCGTAAAGCTGGGGTATTAATACTAGTTAACAAACATCTAGCTCATACTGAGGTATCGGTATCTAGAGACCAAGAGGGGAGGGTACTACATTTAGTCCTGGAAGTAAAGGCTCAACGGTTAAGTCTATATAACATCTATGCTCCAAACGGCCCGCGGGGTCAGTTCCTTAGAGATTTACAGACGAGGTGGTTGGAGGATAGTGAACCAAATATAATAATTGGAGGCGACTTTAACGAAGTAATGACTGAAGATTTGGATAGGAGGAGGGATACCTACGGGACTTCCGGTCTTATAGGAGCACCTAGGCGGGGAGGAGCATTAGCTGACATGGTGAGGTCTTTGGGTTTGGCAGATGTGTGGCGAACTCTACACCCACAGGAGTTGGAATATACTCATTACTCGTACCCCCACTCGTCTTGGTCACGATTAGATATGTTCCTGGCGAATACGAAAATGTTGCGATCCATAGAGGGTGCAGAGATTGAGCCAATGGTCATCTCAGACCACAGTCCGGTGTCTTTGGACATCCTTGATGTTCAACCTAAAGGATCGGACATCCTGTGGCTCTTTCCCTCACATCTGTCGAAACTGGGAGACTTTAGGACCAGACTTAAAGAATGGTGGCTTGAGTTCTCGAGAGATAACATGGCCTACAAAGATGACCATACGTTGTTCTGGGGAGCGGGGAAGGCAGTGGTTAGAGGACAAATTATTGCTCATACTTTAACACAAAAGAAGAAGCTGACAGAACAGTACTCAGTGGCCAGCGCGAAAGTCACAGACGCTTACAGGACATTCCGCCTCACATGTAATCAGTCCGACAGACAGAAATGGACAGAGGCGAGGAAAGATTTTGACAGATTGGCAGAGACCAGGGAAATCATGATACGTGGTCAGCTGGACGTGGATCTAAATAGATTTGGCGATAAGGCGGGGAAGTTACTGGCAAACCTGGCTAGGGGTCGCAGATTACCTAATCCGATTATGGGACTACGTCGTCAGGGTGGGGAAGTGGTTACTAGCCCAAGAGACATTAATAATGTACTGGGAGACTTTTACCGAAAGCTTCACAGAGTACAGGGAGAACAAATGTCGGGAGGAGAAGATTGGTTACGAAAGATACACCTTGACTCGATCTCGGAAGCAGATCTGGACGTTCTTAACAAACCCATATCGGAATCCGAGGTCGACTCAGCCATCAGGAAATTGGGTACTAATAAGGCACCAGGCCCAGACGGTTATACGGGGGAGTTTTATAAAATCCTGAGAGAGGAGGTGACCCCAACACTGACGGGGATGTTTAATAGATTTACCATGGGTGACCCTATACCTGACGACACGAATATGGCCTATATTAAATTGTTGCCCAAAGGAGATAAAGATAGAGAAAATCCGGCAAATTACAGGCCTATATCTCTCGTAAATGTGGACCTTAAACTTCTATCTAAAATAATGGCAGACAGGCTGGCCCAGGTCCTCCCAGAACTCATTGAGGCTCACCAATCTGGGTTTGTTAAAGGGCGTTCCGCAGTGACTAACATCCGCAAGGCGTTATTAGTGTTGGACGTGGTGCGAAATAGTGCCAGACAGGAGGGGAAAGATCCGGCCATGGTCACCTTGGACGCAGAAAAGGCGTTTGATAATGTCCGGTGGCCATGGCTGGATCTGGTTATGAATAGAATGGGCATAGAGGGCAGATTTCGTAGCTTTATTTCTAATCTTTATTCTAACCCTACTGCGAGGGTGCACACCCCGGGCTTCCTGTCACCGAAATTTCCGCTACAGAAAGGGACTCGGCAGGGGTGCCCACTATCGCCTCTATTGTTTAATATAGCCCTGGAGCCCCTGGCGAGATACATTAATAATGCTAGCCCATTTTCAGGAATTAAAGTGGGACGCTGCGAGGTGAAATCTGCTCTGTTCGCAGATGATATCGTTCTCTTTTTGGATAACCCGGAAAGTGATTTGCCTATGTTGATTAGGGGCATTGAGTCATTTGGAATCTTTGCGGGGTTTTCCTTAAACAGACGAAAATGCGAAATACTGAGTATTAGAGGGGGGGGGAGCTTTAAGGGAAACTGCGAACGCATTGGGAATTCCGTTGGCCAACTCTCACATCAAATACCTAGGGATCCAGTTAGGCAGGACACCGAGCCAGGTCTACACCCTTAATTACTCCCCACTTTTTGACAAAATTGAACAGGAACTGAAAAGGTGGGCAAATCTTCCACTTTCCCTGTTGGGTCGATGTCATTTAGTAAAGATGGTAAGTTTTGCCCGACTTCTCTATCCTTTACAAACGATTCCCCTACTCTTGAAACATGTTGACGTATGTAGGATTAATAAGGCATTCTCCACGTTCGTGTGGAAGGGAAAGAGACCTAGACTTCGTCTGGGTACGTTGATGTTACCGCGAGCTGAGGGGGGTACAAACTTACCTGACTTGAGGGGTTATAATCTGGCATGTTTGCTGCGGCATGTAGTAGAGTGGATCACAGCTGCTAACAGATATTCTGCTGGCCCACTTGAGGTGGAATTCTGTGCCCCTTGGGACCGTTGTTCCCTCCTACATTCATCCCTAGCAAGCATTCCGCCTCATATCAAGTCAGCCGTTGTCTGCAAGGACACAATTGCGGCATGGAAGGCGGTCAGGAAGAAATGTGGCCTGTCCTGGAGGGTCTCTAAACATCTTAATCCATGGGCCTTCCCTGACTTTACTATGGGACGTGACAACGCACTATTCAGAGACTGGAGAAGGAAGGGAGTGTTGAAGATGGGCGATCTGCTACATAAGACGGAAGGACGTTGGATGACGGGGTTGGAGATTCTGGGCAATTTTGGACTGGGGGGGACACAGGGTCTCCAATATATGCAAATAAAAAATCACGTCATGGCACGACTACGTGATGTATCCAAGGAACTGTCCCCAAACGTTTGTGACAGACTAATTAACATGGAATCTTCCCAGCTGAGCATCTCTTCCATATATAGGGAACTTAGGGTCATTCTGTCACCGAGTGGGGACTCGGGATTGTTCTCCGTGTGGAGGAGATATTTGGAGGATGACTCAGTGCAGGACAGTATTTTGACAGGGTGGGATAAAGTACGGCGCTATATTTCCAATGAACAGTGGAGAGATTCACATTTCCGCATCATTCATGCGATGGTATACGGATTTAACTTCCCGCGTTCTGTATCCAATCCAGATCGCCTACTTAATTGCCCGAAATGTCAGCGGGAAAAAACTGATATGATACATGGTATATGGAAATGCCCTAAGGTCCAAGTATTCTGGAGCATGGTAGATGCCCTGCTCTATAGTTACTGTAAATATCACTATGCTATGGAACCCTCGAAATGGATATTCCAGGACTTGGAGACGCCTGGGAGTCACAGAGGGGCCTTGCGTTTGGCTCATGTCCTTATGCTGTTAGCGAAACGCCTGCTACTCCTTTTCTGGCTACGACCGGATTTACCGGGAGAGTCTGACATGGTGATGGGCTTGGACAGAGCGCTGGAAATAGATAGACGAGAGGTGCTAAGAGATAAGGAGGCGATGATGGTGGCCTTCATGGAGAAATGGAGGAGCTTCATAGAAGCCAAGACCTCAGGGGAAGCGATACGTCATATCATGGTCCCGCTTAAAGACACTTCATGGTACCTTCTGGAGGAATTAGGGGGGACTTTGGGACGACTAGATGTAGGATAAGAAATATGTTATAGGGGAGTAAAGATAGGGTCTCACACTTACAGATAGATTTATAAGATGGCAAGGTCTCGTACATCCACCGCTGGAATATAAACGGTATTAGATATTGAGACACAAAGCCTTGAATAGGTGGTATTGGAGGGGTCCTTGCCCATACCTTGCAGCACTTGGATATTACTTGGAGATTTGGGAGCATTGTGGTTTTTGTTATATGATAAATACACCGATTTGACATGCAAAAATGTCTATATTAATGTTTGTTTAATTTTGTATGATTGTCTTGCTCTGATTTTGTATATTATGATTATACCGAATGTAAACTATTTTTGTTGGAAGAAAACTTTGGTGGAAAATTGAATAAATATGATGTTTCAAAAAAAGGTGGGTAGAGCGAGCCCTCAGCCACAACGCGTTTCGACAAACGTCTTTCTCAACAGTGCAAAAATCGGAACATGCTCCGATTTTTGCACCGAAAATAAAATCGTACAAAATCGGATCGGACCAAATGGGATGCCATTTAGTGCACATCCGATTTGGTCCGATGATTTTAACATGAGGCCCTATGGAGCAGGGTCCGAGGAAACATCTGATGTGTCCTCGGACTCGATTTTACTGTACTGAGCATGCTCAGTACTGTAAAACTGCTCCTAACTGGGAGAGCAGGGGTTAAAAAAAACAAACAATGTTTGCTCACCTGTCCCCGAGGCCCCCGCTGTCTCCCGCAGGCTCCCGGTGTCTCCAGAGGTCGTCTTCTTCTCAACAGGACCTGCCGTTATGTCACAATCATGTGACTGCAGGTTACACCATGTTAACCTGCGGTCATGTGATTGTGACATCACGGCAGGTCCTCTTCAGAAGAAGACCACCTCTGGAGACAGCGGGAGCCTGCGGGAGACGACGGGGGCCTCAGGGACAGGTGAGTATATACATTTTTTTTTTTCTTCAGCCCGGAGGCAGCGATTTTATTCCGGAATCGGATGCCTATTTGGCATCCGATTCTAGGCATCAGAAGGAGCCGATGCTGTCCGATTTTATCGGACAGCATCGGCTCCGTTCAAAATCGTAATATGAAGGTAGCCTAAGTGAAAACATGTTGATTGCTCTTAGTGGGATAAACAAAATGATGATTTTGTAGTTGTGATACCTTTTAATGGCTAACAAAAATAAAATAAGTGATGTTACAGGGCAATCTTTCGAAACTTCTCGGGTCTCTTCATCAGGCATGGTGTGACAAAATATTTAAAGAAACACAAATATATACATGCACAACCAGAGTAGACACAAGGTATAATAAATGGATATTTAAATAAATAAACAAAACCGAAACTGGAGAGGATCCTTAGAGGACCTGTCACCCCCTGCTGCATGGCAATCTAAATGCAGCACTAAATGCAGTATGTCTGCTGCATTCAGGGAAGGGGTCCCCTATGTGTCTGTGTGCTGTGTACCCCGAGATATAGCCTTTGTGAAACATAGTTAGAAGCCATGGAGGTTGTCACTGTGGCTGGAGTGAGCTTAATTGACTGTGGGCATTCCATCTCCCACTACCTCTCTGTGTTGCTTCTGCTGTGCTGTGTATGCTTTGTCAAGGCAGGACTCTGGAGCTAGCGTCAGGACAAATGATTTGCATGCTGTGAATGACAGAGTGGAGGAGGGCAGAGCCAGCACAGCAGAAGCAGCACAGAGAGGCAGGGCCAGAGATGAATCTTATTACAATATCACGCCCATCGGGGCGTGTAAAGGATCATGGAGGTTGCAAACCAACACGCCTAGGGGGACTATTGCATATAGCCCCCACTTCATTATCATCCTAATGAGTAAGTATAAAAACATTTTTTACAACATTGAAAACAAGCATTTAACAGAGAGAGGGATAGTTATAATGGTAATAGGAAGGTGCAGGGACATGTATTGATAGGTTAGGTAGCTTTTAGGAGGTGACAGGTTCCCTTTAAGCAGCCAGGCATAGTGATGTCAAAGTTTTTATGACCCTAATTATGTTAACCTGGTGTCTTCAGTGTCTCTGAAAAACATTCTTCAGATGTTATAATGAACCATAAATCCATCAGATAGGTTTACCATTTTTTTGGATATAGTCAAAAGCTCTAATGAGCTTTGAATCACAGACCCTTCGATGTTTCTGTGATTTGAAATTACCTCTCAATATTGCAACTTTAATATTTTCAATGTTATGTCCTTGACCACAAAAAATGTTTAGCTACTTGTAAATGGATTTTTTTGTTTGTAATTGTGTGACGATGAGATCTCATCCTTACTCTTAGGGTACCGTTACACGTCGCAACATTGCATGTAATTTCACTAGCAATTTGCTGGTTGCAGTGAAATCATGGACACATTGTTCCATTTGTACACGGCAACAAAATAGAACAATGTGTCCATGATTTCATTGCAACAAGCAAATTGCAAGTGAAATTGCATGCAATGTTGCGACGTGTAACGGTACCCTTAGCCTATGTCCTGTCTCCTTTAACATAAAAAAAACCCACAGGACAAATAGTGCACATTATTAAATACACAGCATACTTGAATGCAGGGGCAGTGTCAGCACCCAGTATACCTGGGCAAGTGCCGAGGCCCTCGACATCTGGGAGGACCCACTCGCCATCAAGCACAGGTAGCCCTGATAGTGAGGGGCCCAGCCAGGACTGGCAGCCATGAAAGGGAGGGACCATTACAGGACACTCAGCCAGCAGTGCTCCCAATCCACATGGCTGATTTGCATGCGATGCAGATTAGCCATGTGCTGGCTCCAGGAACACTGTAGCTTCCTCCTTTGCCGACTGCAGCAGTGATGAGTCGTCGCTCTGTGACCTCATCACACTACAGCAGAAAGGTGGTAGCTCCACAGCCGCAGGAGCCTACTGTTGTTAGGATGGGGACAGCGTCTGAGGAGGACACAGCCCCCGGGGGAGAGGAAGGAAGGTGTGTATAATTGTTTTTTGGTTTTTTTAACCTGCATGCTGGCTGCTGCTGGGAGTATATGGAGGCTGCTGCTGCTGGGTGTATATGGAGGCTGCTGCTGCTGGGTGTATATGGAGGCTGCTGCTGGGTATATATGGAGGCTGCTGCTGGGGTATATGGAGGCTGTGCTCAGCTATATAGAGGCTGTGCTAGGTATATGGAGGCAGTGCTAGGCTATATGTCGACTGTGCTGGAGTATATGGAAGCTGTGCAATGGCTATATGGGCCTGTGCTGGTGTATATGGAAGCTGGGCTGGGGCATATGGAGGCTGTGTTGGGGTATAAGGCTATAAAGCTAGGTTATGTATACTCACTCACTCTCTCTCTCTCTCTCTGTGTATATATATATATATATATAATATATATATATATATTTATATATATAAAATATAAGAAAAAACAGGCAGCACATTCAAAAATCAAATAAGAGGGACGCCCTTTATTGGAGCCCTTTGGTGCAATGTTTTGACCAGTGATGGTCTTTGTCAAGCACAGTGCACTGAGTAAAGTGTACATCTTTTATACGTAATTGTGAACAAATCAATTGAAGAGATTTAACATTAAGATTTACAATAAATACAGTTCTTCATTAGTGCATATAGCAAGTGTTATAGTACACTGCCTCATAAATAAGACAGTGTTTAATTATTAATTTACAACCAACTGTGACTTAATTAAAATCATTACCAACAGACAGCAAGCTAACCTTTGGCCCAATGTATTTCAGTCTCGTGTCACTGATCCCTGGCTTCTTCCTGATTTCACATTGCATGTCTGGCATGATACTGACGTCGTCACATCAGCGTGCGCTTACTTTCAGTGTCATCAGGCATCTTTTCAATTATAGGGATTATTTAGGACCTTCATCCAGCACAAGTTTTGCAAAGCTAACACACTCATGTCAGTCCCAATCATGGGTGACAGAATGTGTCATGCTAGTGTGTGCAGCAGAACCAGGGAAATCCTAGAACTCCACACACACCATAGCGCAAGCTGCCGGGGGGCGTGGCATGGAGCTCATGGAGAGAGGACGTGTGTAGCTGAGGCTCTTGCCATCCAGCCATAAAACTACGGGATTTAGCCCCTTTACTGGGGTGAAAATCCCTCCTCTCCAACTGGAAATCGATTGGGTTATTCCCCTGATCCCTTTGGATACCTAAAATCCACCTCATGGATTGATTTAGCCCACTGGATCCCATTTGCGGTTCTACACACTGGCATATGCTGTTGGACTATTCCCTGATTGACTTAACAAAGAATGAATCGGGGCACTGGATACCTTATACCAATATAGCAGCAGACAGTCATTCAATGGGGGTGCTCATCTGTATCAGCACTAGATCATAGTCCAAATGTATAAAGAAAGGAGGCACTCACCCATGTGTAAAGTTGGTCTCAGGTTTCTTTATTCAGCCTTTCGGCATGAAGCAGGGTAAAGGTTGCAGGCGAGGGGGCTGAGATTAAGTGAAAGACATGGCAATAGCCAGTATATGTGCTTAAAGAATATGGGCTTAATATTTACATGTGCGGAGTCTTGAGGAACAAGATAGAAACACTGCTAAAGAACATGAGAAGGAGTTTGTGGAAGAAGAAAAAGAAGAGTAAAGAGGGATAGGGGGGAAGAGAGGGTCAATAAACCAAAACCAGGCTCAGAAAAAAGGGGGGAAAGGGGAAAAAAATAGGGATAGTGCTAGATTAGTATGTAAAATGTAAGATCTAGCGCTTACTGTAATTTTATGACCCACTGGGATTTTTAAACCAAACAATTAATTAAAAAATTTACATTTTATTTTCATCAATTCTAAAATCAATTTTTTCCAAAATCAATTTTTTATATAATTGTTTTATACAATATTTTGTATGCTTTTTGGTATAAAAACTTCAATTTGTTAAAATTCAATAACGGTTTATAAATAAAATTCTGCGGTGTTTCCCTTGATGGTTTCAATGGTTTACTGGGACTTTGCTTATCGGTACTGTTATTCTTTCATTTTGGTGCCTTTATCTGTAGGAGATAACGTATAATAAATTTGATTTGGCATGCAATCTTTGTATGGATTTGCTTGATCAGTGGAACTCCAGAACTCACCTGGTGTTTACTATTGATGCTCTGAAAAAGTGTTTCCTATCGTGGTCATCAGTGAATAAACCTATGGATACACCTTTTAATTAGTTTGCTTAACCAACTATGCACTAATTAGTTATAGACACTTCATGGAGTTGTTTTTTATATTTTGTACACACCTTGTATGTTTCCTGTGTATCTTTGGTTCTGTTGTGTGTGTGGCTTAGCTTCTTTCTCTGTTTAGAAAAACACGGTATGATTACAATTTGTTGTAGTTATTCCAGCTTTAATTGTTAATGTGATTACCTCTGTTTGTCTTGTCAAGACCCTGGTGTTGTATTTGTTGAGGTTACACTTTTTTCAGTTGTAGTCTGCAATTATAATGTAGTATATTACGGATTCGTCGCTGCAAACTTGTTGATGTCTTATGCTTTCAACTAGTTACCATGGGTTAGTGCTATAGTGTGCATAATGACCACTCGCTACTGCAAACCTATTTTGTGGTTTATGTCTTCAGCTGATTTAACACAAAGGCTTATCCTGTGGTTTGTAAATCATATGTATTTGTACTCACTCTTTGGCAGGCTTGTATATAATCGAATCCTTTGGAGCAACTTTTAAGTCTCCCTGCGTTGCTGACAGGCGAGGTTCGCGCTCACTGCGGCCGACAGTGACGCGCCCGGCTTCCGGGTTCGCTGACGTCAGCGTATGTCCGCGGTCACTGTACTAGTTGCGTGCATATGATTCCAGCTTTTGCTGGGAACTGTCTCTGCGTCCGTCCGTCGGAACTCTAGATATAAAATCTCTATATACTGTGATTGATCACCATAAAGGATGTCAGGCAACAGACTATTTTTTAAGAAAGTTGTCAATACTGAAAGAAGAACAAATCCAATTCATTATAGGAGCTATTAACTTCATATTAACACACAACTACTTCAGATTTGGAGATAACTACTACCGTGTTTCCCCGAAAGTAAGGCCCCCCCGATTGTAAGGCCGCCTAGGGGTAAAGGGGGGGCCTGCTAATGTAAGGCCTCCCCCGATTTTAAGGTCTTACAACCGGGGGGGCCAATGTAAGGCCCCTAGCGGAGGTGGGGGGGGGAGCGGGAGCGGGTCGCACGTCACGTGCGCCCTCTCATTACATATGCACTGCATCCCCCTGTCAATCAGCGACAGGGGGAGCAGTGCATTATACTGTATATATGGGCCCCCTCCTGCTGGCACACTACCCCCCTGTTCTGAGGCCCCCACCGCTGCTGCTGCTGCTGCAGACATCTTACCCTCCAGGGTCTTCTTGCAGCAGCCAGCGCGTCCGTCCTCTGTCCTCGGCTGTCTCCCGGATCATGTGACCCGTCGCAGCGCATGACGTCATCGCGACTGCGACCGGCCGGTCACATGATCCGGGAGACAGCCGAGGACAGAGGACGGACGCGCTGGCTGCTGCAAGAAGACCCTGGAGGGTAAGATGTCTGCAGCAGCAGCAGCGGTGGGGGCCTCAGAACAGGGGGGTAGTGTGCCAGCAGGAGGGGGCCCATATATACAGTATAATGCACTGCTCCCCCTGTCGCTGATTGACAGGGGATGCAGTGCATATGTAATGAACGGGCGCACGTGACGTGCGACCCGCTCCCGCAGTGTCCCAGCAGGAGGGAGCCTGTAGGCCCCACTGCTGGGGCACCCAATGTAAGACCCCCCCCCCGAAAGTAAGACCGGGGGCCACTTTTGGCCCCCAAAAAAATGTAAGACAGGGTCTTACTTTCGGGGAAACACGGTACCTACAGAAGACCGGGACCGCGATGGGGATGAGATTCGCACCAGGATATGCAAATTTGTTTGTACGACGATGGGAGGAGCACACAATATATCCCAAAGGAGAATTGAGAAGAAGTCTACTACTTTGGAAGAGATTCATAGATGATGTAGTATTTATATGGAAGGACACAGAAGAGAATCTCAATAATTTTTTACAAGAGATTAACAACAACAGCTATGGACTGGAGTTTACGGCTACAATAAACAGACAAAAAAATAAATTTTTTATCTAGAAATCTACAGCAACAGAACAAGTAAGCTAGGAACCAGGACTTATAGAAAAGAGGTAGACTCAAACAGTTATATTCCAACAAACAGGTGTCACCTTGGAAAATGGTTGAAGAATGTACCGAAAAGTCAATACACAAGGCTGAAACGAAACTGTACGGAAGAAGAAGATTTCAGAAAAGAATCAGAATTAATGACTAAAGAATTCATAAACAAAGGGTATGAAAGAAAGCTGCTAATAAAGAGTCTTGAACAAGTTGAAAGCCATGAAAGAACTCAGCTATTAACACACAAAAAGAGAGACGAACTGGAACCTTCTCTACAGGAACAGATACAGAAATTACCCATCATTACGAGTATCATGACAACTCTGTAAAATTCAGAAAAATAATTGAAAAACACTGGCATTATCTGAAACTAGATAAAACGGTTGGTGACCTCCTCCCAGAAAAACCAAGGCTAGTTTTCAAAAGAGCACAAACCCTGCAACTTCTGATAGCGCCAACAATAAAACAACCAAAAATACAAAAGGGAACTACACAAAGATCATTAACTGACAGTAAGCTAAAAGAAGGTTTCAGACCATGCATGCGTTGTATAGCATGTATAAACACAGACACATCTACTAAACTATGTACAGAAATTGAAAATAGGGAAGACAAACTGTCATATCCCATCAAAAATGTTTTATCATGTCAAACAACCAGTGTCATATATGCTATTATATGCCCATGCAATAAAATCTATGTGGGAAGGGGGCGTGTCCTGCTGCTTATGGCGCCAGTCACACACTGAGAGAGCTCCTCAGCAGAGACCTGTATAACGGCACCTTCGCGGCCTGACCGGACAACTAAACGACGGAGCAGATTGGTGGAAGCCCCTAGCACCCGAGAGATGCCTCGCACAGCCCCCAAACGCCGCCAGACCAATAACAAGGTCACCGACTATTATGCGACGGACGCCAGGCGGGCTTCTCCACCTAAAATAGCGCCGGAGCTGGAGCGGGAGGGCGCCTCGGCTTCTACACGCGCATCTGCATCCCCGCGTGCACCAGCGCTCACACCGCATGCTACAGATAACCGTCAGCCCAGCAATGGAGCCGGGTCCGGAGATGATGCCCTGGTGATGCGGGGGATGCTGCGTTCCCTCCTGGGCTAATTGCGACAATCCTTTATGGAGGACATGAGGGAGCTGGTCGGCTCTCTCAGGGAGGAGCTGGAAGCTCTGGGTGGAAGAACAGATCAAATTTCAAAGAAAGTTCAGCACACTGGGTCCATATTTCTTCAAAATGGATATTCCTTTATTTAGTGCTCATATAAAAATATTTAAAAGCAACATCTTGCGGGTGCAACCCGGTCAGACGCGTTTCGATAGACTTTATCAATGACAATGAACTTCAAGACATACAGACAATATATACATCGACAATTAAGAGATAAATGAGCACACAGTGAGACCTCAAATTCTGCAAGCTAATTTAGGGCATGGTGTTCCCATTGTAAGTTGTAACCTGCAATCCAGAGAAAGACTGGAGAGAAATGCCAAAGGAAAACTCCTAGAAGAGAACTCCCAAAGGGAAACTCCTAAAAGGAGGATTCCTCAAAGGGAGAAATTTCCCAAGAAAAAAGAAAGGAAAGCTACTGAAAAAGTTCAAAATATGAGACATGCACACCATCCTTCATATACTGATTCAATTATAGTAGTGAGGGTGGGGGAGGTCTCGTCAAAAGAAATCTGACAGGTGCCCCGCCCCTATCAAAGTGTATCAAACACGCCCCTTTAATCAAATTGATATCAAGCAATTACACATTTGATTGCTTGATATCAATTTATCAATCTGCCTATCAGGCTATCAAACTGCCTATCAAGCTATTAAATTGTTTATCAAACTATCAAATGAAATTCGAAATGTTATCTTTTAATCATGATCCACATATATAGGATCGATAATGATTCTTTTATTTATAGGAATTTTGATTTCAAAATGTTATCTTTTAATCATGATCCACTTATATATAGGATCGATAATGATTCTTTTATTTATAGGAATTTTGATCTTGCAATAATTGCTAGCAGATTGATTTTCTCATGGTCGTCTTATTATGCTATAGGTATCATCAGAATGCTGGGCGTATTATGTATACGGCCAATCTGTTATAGGAGTTTGATGCTTATTGAACCCTAAGGATAGTAATAAAATATCTGTTTATTCGTTTTATCAATGAGGTGCATGAGACACAAGATTCCGTATTATGAATGTTTATTGAATAAAATCAATGACAAACAACACGATACACAGCAATCAATGAATAAAATCAAAGCTGAACAACACAATACTTATAATGTATTTCAAAGTTTCTTAGGAAACATTTTCACATCTTGAAGAGACATTAGTTAGACATAGTGATGGACAATCTGTTACATAGTGAGCCACATAGATTGTAGTATCGGTGACACTCTTTTTTTAATCCTCATAGGCCCTTGAGCAATACCTAATGGTGAGGAGTGTAAAGACCGGAAAGTACTGCATTCTTTTTATATCGTGGATTTACATGACTTACAATTTCATTGACAGTCGGATTTTTATCAGGTTCTGAATTTGACAATTGGTGATGATCTGTTTCAGGTGCACTAATGAACTTTAAAGCTGTTAATTCCTTCGCATCATGCTTAGCATGAAGCAAGTATCTCTGTAGTACATCACTATATTTTTTCATTTTCACATCGTCCGGTATGTCACGGCGTTGTAAAATCTCACTAATTTCATCATCAAGACGTCGGATAACGCTCTGCCGTATGTTTTCTGTAATAGGGGGACGCAATTTACTTAGTTCCTGCTTAGGAACAAGATACATTTTCTCTGTATGTTCCATTATTTACCGGCAAGAAGACTCGTTATAATCGGAATCGCAAATCCTAAAAGAGGTCCTAAAAATCCGCCGGTCTGATTTAGTATACGTTTCTTCTTCTTTATGCTGTGGGTTTTATTACTCATAGCTCTTATAGCTTTACGCCACTTTTTTAGTATATTTTTTTGGCGTTCTTTCAGAGGAATTCGTCCTTTTTAAAATGTTTCATGCAATTTCCCCTATAGCAGTAATTAAATCATGGCTCGCATTGCATAGAATAGATTTTCTAACAGCAGGGGGAGCCTTCACTAGCGTTTTTAAGAGATCCCAGTTACGTCGTATTCTCTCAGACATCTTTACAACACTGCAGTCACAGTGTAGAATGTCTGTTTTTGTGCAAAATTCACTTTTTAGAAGTATTTTTCTTTAGAACATAAACCGCGGGAAAACTTGGAGGAAAAAAACCTGTTCTCAAGCGAAGTTCCTCAGGGTATCGGCTCTTAAGTCTAGCATCAAATACCCGTAAGGTTCCCGCGTGGCATCCTCAAAAGCGTCCCTTCACTTTTAAGACAGTTTTATTGGTGTTGAGTTTGTATCCATAGGTTTTTGGTCCTGCAGATACAAACTCAGTGATGTAAGTGTCATCAGGTATCTCACTAGTCAATTCCCCGAGGTAATCCCCTAAAGGAGGACTCCACTCACCTTCTCTCTGCACAAAAATCACAGAATCTGTGTCATGATAAAGGCATCTTTCCTGCAATCTGTCCAGAACAGAGTAAAGCTCTAGTCTGGCGTATGCTGTTGTAAAACACGCTATAAAAATGTTTGTGTTTTTGTTGACGGTGTGATGCCCTTCTGCATATTTCCAATCAATTGCGGCTGTTTCATCATCAATAAAATGTAACATTGATACATCGTAATATGGTAAAAAAACATGTTGAAACAGTTCATCAGGATCGCTAATAATGCTGGTACATGATAAATTAGATCTTTGCGCAAACTTCCCCCATAAAGAATTTAAGAAAATTTTGGAGATCTGTCTCTTAGCAGGGTTCAACCCTATATTTTCAGCCCGTAATTGTACTCCTTCTTTTTCAAGAAAGGTGTCAATGTACCGCTGTTTCTTGTCATCATCAGTGCACCAGCTGGGATAACCTGAGGCCTCCTGCTTATCCCTAAAATGTAATTTAATGTAGGGAGCAAATAGAGAATCGCTGGATTTAGGAAAATCCCAAATTTCGTAGATGTGGGCTATCCTATAGCCTTTTTCCATAGCCATCTCAAGCTCCATAGTGCACCATGTGGCAGTCAGAGATCGTTCTTCGTCACTATGCATGCAATCTTCAGTTTGTGAATTTACAGCGCATGTATAGCAAAGGGGAAACATTAATTTTTTGTTCAGCTTAACCGGAAGAACAGGAAAAAATAAATCCCTCGGAGGGTAGACCTTGACTTTGGCAATACCAAAGTAATTTTTAATGAATTCTTTCACCGATCTGCGTAGTGAATTAAGAGGAAAGCTCAAAGACCTCCAAGCAAACTGCAAAATCGACAGCGAAGTCTATGAAAGCGAACAATAGACGGGTGCGTCAATCCCAGCATCCGTGAAAGAAAGAATGCGCATATAGGGTCTTATCTCAATTAAACACATTCACTTGTTGATGTGGAATTGCTCACCTTTAGCAGTTGTGAAACCCACAACTGGTAGAAAAGCATACAAGCAGCTGCTGCAGGGACCGCACTCCCAACGGTGACCGTGGTCGAGATGCAGATTCTTGGACAAAGTGCTTCGGTGTCCGCGCTGCTGCTCCGGGATCAAAAAAACAGACACAGGAATGTCTGGTACAGCTACAGCCTTTATTTTCCGACTCGTTTCGGAGCCTCCTCCCGAGCTGTTGGATGTTCCCTGAGGAAGGAGCTCGGGAGGAGGCTCCGAAACGCGTCGGAAAATAAAGGCTGTAGCTGTACCAGACATTCCTGTGTCTGTTTTTTTGATCCCGGAGCAGCAGCGCGGACACCGAAGCACTTTGTCCAAGAATCTGAATCCCAGCATCCGGCAGATAATACTTCTGCAGGTTCGTCTAGTGATATTGGACTTGTAATGCCTTTAACCCCTTCATGACCCAGCCTATTTTGACCCTAAAGACCTTGGCCTTTTTTGCAATTCTGACCAGTGTCCCTTTATGAGGTTATAACTCGGGAACGCTTCAACCGATCCTAGCGATTCTGAGATTGTTTTTTCGTGACATATTGGGCTTCATGCTAGTGTTAAATTTAAGTCGATAATTTTTGCGTTTATTTGTGAAAAAATCAAAAATATGGCAAAAATTTTGAAAATTTCACAATTTTCACATTTTTAATTTTTTTTTCTGATAAACAAGAGAGATATGTGACAGAAAAAAGTTATTAAATAATATTTCCCACATGTCTACTGCACATCAGCACAATTTTGGAAAAAAAAAAATTTTTGTTAGGACGTTATAAGAGTTCAAAGTTCATGAGCAATTTTTCATTTTTCAACCAAAATTTACAAAACCATTTTTTTTAGTGACCACATCACATTTGAAGTCCTTTTGAGGGGTGTACATGACAGAAAACACCCAAAAGTGACACCATTCCAAAAACTGCACCCCTCAAGCTACTCAAAACTACATTCGAGAAGATTATTAACCCTTCAGGTGCTTCACAGGAACTAAAGCAAAGTGGAAACAAAAAATGGATATTTTAATTTTTTTATCAAAAATGTTCTTTTAGCCTCAATTCTTTCATTTTCACATGGGCAACAGGATAAAATGGATCTTAAAATGTGTTGTGCAAATTCTCCCGAGTACATCGATACCTCATATGTGGTCATAAACCACTGTTTGGGCGCACGGCAGGGCTCAGAAGTGAAGGAGCGCAATTTGACTTTTGGAGCTAATTTTACATTCAAAAAGTGAAATTGCGCTCCTTCCCTTCTGACCCCTGCCGTGCGCCCAAACAGTGGTTTATGACCACATATGAGGTATCGGTGTACTCAGGAGAAATTGCCCAACAAATTTTAGGATGAATTTTATGCTGTTGCCATGTGAAAACGAAAAAATTTAGGCTAAAAGAAAATTTTTGTGAAAAAAAAAGTACTATTTCATTTTCACAGATCAATTTGTAAAGCACCTGGGGGTTCAATATGCTCACTACCCATCTAGATATGTTCCCTGGGGGGTCTAGTTTCCAAAATGGGGTCACTTGTGGGGGAGCTCCAATGTTTAGGCACGCAGGGGCTCTCCAAACGCGACATGGTGAATAAAAATCAGCTCAAATTGTTAGCTGTAACCATGTTGTGTTTAGTGAGCCCCTGTGTGCCTAAACATTGGGGCTCCCCCACAAGTGACCCCATTTTGGAAACTAGACCCCCCAAGGAACGTATCTAGATGCATAGTGAGCACTTTGAACCCCCAGGTGCTTCACAAATTCATCCATAAAAATGAAAAAGCACTTTTTTTTCCACAAAAAAAATTCTTTTTTCATTATTATGGATCAATTTGTGAAGCACCTGGGGGTTGAAAGTGCTCACTATGCATCTAGATACGTTCCTTTGGGGGTCTAGTTTCCAAAATGGGGTCACTTGTAGGGGAGCTCCAATGTTTAGGCACATAGGGGCTCTCCAAACGTGACATGATGTCCGCTAACAATTTGGGTTGATTTCCATTCAAATTGTTAACAGACACCATGTCGCGTTTGGAGAGCCCCTGTGTGCCTAAACATTGGAGCTCCCCCACAAGTGACCCCATTTTGGAAACTAGACCCCCCAGGGAACGTATCTAGATGTATAGTGAGCACTTTGAACCCCCAGGTGCTTCACAAATTGATCCGTAAAAATGAAAAAGTACTTTTTTTCCACAAAATATTTTTTTTTTCATTAATTTGTGAAGCACCTGGGGTTCAATATGCTCACTACCCATCTAGGTAAGTTCCCTGGGGGTCTAGTTTCCAAAATGGGGTCACTTGTAGGGGAGCTCCAATGTTTAGGCACACAGGGGCTCTCCATACGCGACATGGTGTCTGCTAACAATTGGAATTGTTAGCGGACACCATGTTGCGTATGGAGAGCCACTGTGTGACTAAACATTAGAGCTCCCCCACAAGTGACCCCATTTTGGAAACTAGACCCCCCCAAGGAACGTATCTAGATGCATAGTGAGCACTTTGAACCCCCAGGTGCTTCACAAATTAATCTGTAAAAATAATTTGTGAAGCACCTGGGGGTTCAATATGCTCACTACCCATCTAGATATGTTCCCTGGGGGTCTAGTTTCCAAAATGGGGTCACTTGTGGGGGAGCTCCAATGTGGAGACGCACAGGGGCTCTCCAAACGCGACATGGTGTCCGCTAACAATTTGAATGCAAAATGAGCTCAAATTGTTAGCGACACCATGTTGCGTTTGGAGAGCCCCTGTGCGTCTCCACATAGGAGCTCATCCACAAGTGACCCCATTTTGGAAACTAGACCCCCAAGGGAACGTATCTAGATGCATAGTGAGCACTTTGAACCCCCAGGTGCTTCACAAATTAATCTGTAAAAATAATTTGTGAAGCACCTGGGGGTTCAATATGCTCACTACCCATCTAGATATGTTCCCTGGGGGTCTAGTTTCCAAAATGGGGTCACTTGTGGGGGAGCTCCAATGTTTAGGCACACAGGGGCTCTCCAAACGCGACATGGTGTCCGCTCACAATTTGAATAAAAATCAGCTCAAATTGTTAGCTGTCACCATGTTGCGTTTGGTGAGCCCATGTGTGCCTAAACATTGGGGCTCCCCCACAAGTGACCCCATTTTGGAAACTAGACCCCCCAGGGAACGTATCTAGATGCATAGTGAGCACTTTGAACCCCCAGGTGCTTCACAAATTCATCCGTAAAAATAAAAAAGTACTTTTATTTCCACAAACATTTTCTTTTTTCATATTTACAGATTAATTTGTGAAGCACTGGGGTGTTCAAAATGCTCACCACCCATCTAGATAAGTTCCCTGGGGGGTCTAGTTTCCAAAATGGGGTCACTTGTAGGGGAGCTCCAATGTTTAGGCACATAGGGGCTCTCCAAACGTGACATGATGTCCGCTAACAATTTGGGTTGATTTCCATTCAAATTGTTAACAGACACCATGTCGCGTTTGGAGAGCCCCTGTGTGCCTAAACATTGGAGCTCCCCCACAAGTGACCCCATTTTGGAAACTAGACCCCCCAGGGAACGTATCTAGATGTATAGTGAGCACTTTGAACCCCCAGGTGCTTCACAAATTGATCCGTAAAAATGAAAAAATAATTTTTTTGTGGAAAAATAAGTACTTTTTTAATTTTATGGATCAATTTGTGAACCACTTGGGGGTTCAAGTACTCACTATGCATCTAGATACATTCCTTGGGGGGTGTTGTTTCCAAAATGGGGTCACTTGTGGGGAGCTCCAATGTTTAGGCACACAGGGGCTCTCCATACGCGACATAGTGTCCGCTAATAATTGGAGCTAATTTTCCATTCAACTTGTTAGCGGACACCATGTCACGTATGGAGTGCTCCTGTGTGCCACCAGCACAAGGGCAACTGGAAGAGTTGGGGTACAGCACCAGAAAATGGCACCTCTAATGTGCTATTTTCTGGGGTGGCTGTGAATTGCAATTTGCAGCGTGGGGGGGCACAACATTTGGGTCTCTCCACGATGAGGATTGCAGCCCCCCAACTACCAAGTTGTACCTGGCTGGCATCCAAAAATAAGGCAAAGCTCCTTGTCATTTTATTGGTAGAAGTAAAAAAAAAAAAATGACTTGGGGCTCCGCCGTATTTTTGGTCAAGCCAGGTACAACTTGGCAGCTACGGACTGCCAGCAACCCCCAGCTGCCTCGTTGTACCTGGCTGGTAACCAAAAATACAGTGAAGCCCATTTTTTTTTTCTAGGACTAATTCTAGAAAAAAAAATGGCGTGGGGCTCCGCCATATTTTTGGTCCAGCCAGGTACAACTTGGCAGCTACGGACTGCCAGCAACCCCCAGCTGCCTCGTTGTACCTGGCTGGTACCCAAAAATACAGCAAAGCCCTTTTTTTTTTCTTTCTAGAACTAATTCTAGAAA
Source organism: Allobates femoralis (assembly GCA_033576535.1). Classification (NCBI taxonomy): domain Eukaryota; kingdom Metazoa; phylum Chordata; class Amphibia; order Anura; family Aromobatidae; genus Allobates; species Allobates femoralis. The sequence continues at coordinate 123,517,500 of JARQOC010000011.1, forward strand.
AAAAAATGACATAGGGCTCCGCCATATTTTTGGTCCAGCCAGGTACAACTAGGCAGCTGGGGGCTGGATTCCACAGCATGGAGAGGCCCAAGCGTTCTGGGCCCCCCATGCTGCGAATTGCAGCCCACAGCCGCCCCAAAAAATGGCGCATTCATTGAAGCGCCATTTTCTGGCGCTGTACCCAGACTCTTCCAGTTGCCCTGGTGCCGGTGGCAAACTGGGTAATAAAGGGGTTAATGCCAGCTTGTTATTGGCAGCTGGCACTAAGCCCGAGATTCATAATATAGGGCCAATGTTAGACCCGCCATCAGGAATCTCTGGTAAATAGTCAGAAAATAGACACAGAGAAAAATCTTTTTATTTGAAAAAAAAAACAAACAAAACTTGGACTCCATCTTTATTATAAAGATCCGACGTAGTCCACAACGAAGGTCCCACGGCGCTCGACTGCCTCCGACGTAGTCCACAACGAAGGTCCCACGACGCTCGATCGCCTCTGCTCAATCCAGAGATTGCAGCAAGGGATCAAGTGTCCTCTTCCTACAGACTCTGGGGTCAGAGTTATGGTGCACTGTGTGACAATGATCTGTCATACAGTGCACCATGACTATGATCCCAGAGACTACAACAAGAGGATACTCATCCGCAGTCATCCACGTACGCACACATCCACGGACGCACACATGCACGGACACGCTAACACACATCCACGGACGCACACATGCACGGACACACTAACACACATCCACGGACGCACACATGCACGGACACACTAACACACATCCACGGACGCACACATGCACGGACACACTAACACACATCCACGGACGCTGAGTTCAACACATCCACATACGCACATCCACGCACGCATCCACGACGCACACATGCACGACACACTAACACACATCCACCATGCACGGACACACTAACACACATCCACGGACGCACACATGCACGGACACACTAACACACATCCACGACGCACACATGCACGGACACACTAACACACATCCACGGACGCACACATGCACGGACACACTAACACACATCCACCATGCACGGACACACTAACACACATCCACTGACGCACACATGCACGGACACACTAACACACATCCACGACGCACACATGCACGGACACACTAACACACATCCACGGACGCACACATGCACGGACACACTAACACACATCCACGGACGCACACATGCACGGACACACTAACACACATCCACGGACGCACACATGCACGGACACACTAACACACATCCACGGACGCACACATGCACGGACACACTAACACACATCCACGGACGCACACATGCACGGACACACTAACACACATCCACGGACGCACACATGCACGGACACACTAACACACATCCACGGACGCTGGAGTTCACACACATCCACATACGCACATCCACGCACGCATCCACGGACGCACACATGCACGGACACACTAACACACATCCACGGACGCTGGAGTTCATACACATCCACATACCCACATCCACGCACGCATCCACGGACGCACACATGCACGGACACACCAACACACATCCACGGACGCACACATGCACGGACACACTAACACACATCCACGGACGCACACATGCACGGACACACTAACACACATCCACGGACGCTGGAGTTCACACACATCCACATACGCACATCCACGCACGCATCCACGGACGCACACATGCACGGACACACTAACACACATCCACGGACGCTGGAGTTCACACACATCCACATACCCACATCCACGCACGCATCCACGGACGCACACATGCACGGACACACCAACACACATCCACGGACGCACACATGCACGGACACACTAACACACATCCACGGACGCTGGAGTTCATACACATCCACATACCCACATCCACGCACGCATCCACGGACGCACACATGCACGGACACACCAACACACATCCACGGACACACTAACACACATCCACGGACGCACACATGCACGGACACACTAACACACATCCACGGACGCTGGAGTTCACACACATCCACATACGCACATCCACGCACGCATCCACGGACGCACACATGCACGGACACACTAACACACATCCACGGACGCTGGAGTTCACACACATCCACATACCCACATCCACGCACGCATCCACGGACGCACACATGCACGGACACACCAACACACATCCACGGACGCACACATGCACGGACACACTAACACACATCCACGGACGCACACATGCACGGACACGTTAACACACGTCCACGGACGCATGCACATATCCATCCATCCATCCATTCATTCATTCATTCATACTTACCCATGAGGAGGAGGAGCCTCTGAGAGGAGGAGGGACCACACCGCAGCTGCATCGGAAGCCGGCGGGCTGCTCCGGAATGGGTGAGTGGGGCTAGAGGTGGGGGACTAGGCCTGGGGGGGGGGGGGAGAGTGAGCAGGGAAGGTGGGGGGGGGATGAGCAGGGGGAGAGGAGGCTGTGCAGGCTGACCGGCGAGCGCCTGAGCCCGCCGGCACTGCATTACAGAAGGAGGAGGGCGGGTGGATCGCGGGGACGCGGGGGGGGGCAGGCCGGACACAAGGGGGGCTGGAGGTAGGGGGACAAGACACAGGAGGGGCTGGAGGAGGAAGGGGGCAGGGGCACACAGAGGAATGACGGCGGCTGCATCAGGAGTGCAGCCGCGTGCAGCCGCCGCAGAAGAAGCTGATCGGAGGGGCGGGGGGGGGCCGATAGGCGGCAAGGGGGGGCCCTAATGCTTCCTGGAGCTGGGGGGGCTGAGTAGGGGGAGGGCACCAGCCGATCCGCCCGTCCAGATCTGATTGGAGAGCTCCAATCAGATCTGGGAGGGGGGAATCGCTGTGATTTCTCAGATCTGCAGTTTCACTTTTAAACTGCAGATCGGAGGGGCCCTGGGCACGGGGGGGTTAATCCACCCCCCGTGGGGAGTACTACAGGTTGTCACTGTGCATTATGTACAGTGACACCTGAGTCACCCCCCTCACACGCGCCGCAGGAGCGCGATCATTCCATGGCCCACCGTTTGGGCCAAAGGTCGGGAACGAACTTGTTTTCATGGCCCAAACGGTGGGCCAAGGGTCGTGAAGGGGTTAAAGAAATGAGTTGTTTCAAATCGAAGAGTAAATAAGAAGCAGAGAGTGGACTCTACATCACCTTACACAGCGAAACCTGTGTGGAGTGATGAACAGTTCAACATACTTACCGCAATGTCTGGTCAGTACGCCCAATGCAAAATCTACCAGAACAAACTAAAATATTTCTGTGAAACATATGAAAAACTGCTAAGTGCATATCCAACACCTGACATTATTGCAGAACTAAATGACTTCAAAAATGTTGAGATACTGAGGCACTCATGTGACCTTTACAGGGAGCGTGTTATGGAAATGACACAGAAAAATGTTAAAATATACTGTAAGCAAGAAAAGAAAAAAATTGAAGTGACCGGATGCATTGACCCTTTTCAACATGTTACCCTGGCGTCTGTATGTATGTCAATGTACAGATTTAAATTTCTGCCATAAAATACCATAGCCATTTTACCTGGTGATAATTATCACAAGACAAAAAAACGCTTCTCATCACCCGCTATACAGTGGCTCATGTATGTAGCCCACACAGAGAACATTGTCATCCAACACGGTCTCAGAGGTGGTGAAAAACAAGTCGGGAAATATTTTTTAGATGGATATGCCTATGTTAACAACACACACATAGCCTTTGAATATAATGGATGTTTTTTCCATGGCTGTCAAATTTGTTACACAGAAAATTATGCAAATAAGGTCACAAACATATCCTACGGACAATTATATTACGTCTTTTTGGCTAAAAAGCGTTACTTGCAGTGTTGCGGGTACACAGTGAGAGTACTGTGGGAACATGAGTGGAAGGAAATGATTGAAAAAGACACTAATCTTCAATCATTTCTTCTCCAAATGGAATTTCCCAAGCCTTTAGATCCCCGTGATGCACTTTATGGAGGTCGAACTAATGCCATTAAACTTTATCACCAAATGAAATCTGATGAGACAATACATTACTATGATTTCACCAGTCTGTACCCCTTTGTAAATAAAACTAAAACATACCCTGTTGACCACCCTCATATTATCTATGAGGACTTTGGATTCATTAAAAATTACTTTGGTATTGCCAAAGTCAAGGTCTACCCTCCGAGGGATTTATTTTTTCCTGTTCTTCCGGTTAAGCTCAACCAAAAATTAATGTTTCCCCTTTGCTATACATGCGCTGTAAATTCACGAACTGAGGATTGCACGCATAGTGACGAAGAACGATCTCTGACTGGCACATGGTGCACTATGGAGCTTGAGATGGCTATGGAAAAAGGCTATAGGATAGCCCACATCTACGAAATTTGGGATTTTCCTAAATCCAGCGATTCTCTATTTGCTCCCTACATTAAATTACATCTTAGGGATAAGCAGGAGGCCTCAGGTTATCCCAGCTGGTGCACTGATGATGACAAGAAACAGCGGTACATTGACACTTTTCTTGAAAAAGAAGGAGTACAATTACGGGCTGAAAATATAGGGTTGAACCCTGCTAAGAGACAGATCTCCAAACTTTTCTTAAATTCTTTATGGGGGAAGTTTGCGCAAAGATCTAATTTATCATGTACCAGCATTATTAGCGATCCTGATGAACTGTTTCAACATGTTTTTTTACCATATTACGATGTATCAATGTTACATTTTATTGATGATGAAACAGCCGCAATTGATTGGAAATATGCAGAAGGGCATCACACCGTCAACAAAAACACAAACATTTTTATAGCGTGTTTTACAACAGCATATGCCAGAGTAGAACTTTACTCTGTTCTGGACAGATAGCAGGAAAGATGCCTTTATCATGACACAGATTCCGTGATTTTTGTGCAGAGAGAAGGTGAGTGGAGTCCTCCTTTAGGGGATTACCTCGGGGAATTGACTAGTGAGATACCTGATGACACTTACATCACTGAGTTTGTATCTGCAGGACCAAAAACCTATGGATACAAACTCAACACCAATAAAACTGTCTTAAAAGTGAAGGGAATAACATTAAATGTTGGTAACTCACAATCTATTAATTTCAACAGTCTAAAAGATCTTGTTCTGGACTACCCGCATAATTCTGATTCTGAAACACAGAAACGTATTGTTGTCGAGCAGTCCGGCATTGTGGAAAATAAAAAGTACTGGGACATTGAAACAAGACCATTACGCAAAACACAAAGGTGTGTTTACACAAAACGCCTTCTATTAGACGATTTTACTACTCTACCATTTGGCTATTAGTTGTAACTCGTGATGGATCCCCGACTGCAACATCCGTTCTCATGCATACTAGCAGGACCATCTAATTCAGGGAAAAGATATTTTGTAAAACAATTGTTACATAATATGATACTCATTTTTCTCATAAACCCGATAATATTGTTTGGTTTTATTCGTGCTGGCAAAAACTATACGACGAAATCTTACTTTCTTTTCCCAACATCAGATTTGTGGAGGGTCTGCCGCATACATTTGCAGATGATGAATTATTCCCTCCTGAAAAGGTAAATTTGACTATTGTTGATGATCTCATGGAGTGCGCTAGTGACAATAGCGAAATAGAAAAGGCATTTACCAAGTATGTACATCACAGAAACCTCAGCATTTTCTACCTGGTACAAAACATATTTTGTCAAGGTAAGAAAAGCCGTACGATAAATTTAAACACAAAGTACATGGTCCTTTTAATAACCCTCGGGATAAATTACAAATTGTAACACCAGCGCGACAAATGTACCCCGGAAAAACACGTTTTTTCTTGGAAGCTTTTGAGGATGCCACGCGGGAACCTTACGGGTATTTGATGCTAGACTTAAGAGCCGATACCCCTGAGGAACTTCGCTTGAGAACAGGTTTTTTTCCTCCAAGTTTTCCCGCGGTTTATGTTCTAAAGAAAAATACTTCTAAAAAGTGAATTTTGCACAAAAACAGACATTTTAAACTGTGACTGCAGTGTTGTAAAGATGTCTGAGAGAATACGACGTAACTGGGATCTCTTAAAAACGCTAGTGAAGGCTCCCCCTGCTGTTAGAAAATCTATTCTATGCAATGCGAGCCATGATTTAATTACTGCTATAGGGGAAATTGCATGAAACATTTTAAAAGGATGAATTCCTCTGAAAGAACGCCAAAAAAATATACTAAAAAAGTGGCGTAAAGCTATAAGAGCCATGAGTGATAAAACCCACAGCATAAAGAAGAAGAAACATATACTAAATCAGACCGGCGGATTTATAGGACCTCTTTTAGGATTTGCGATTCCGATTATAACGAGTCTTCTTGCCGGTAAATAATGGAACATACAGAGAAAATGTATCTTGTTCCTAAGCAGGAACTAAGTAAATTGCGTCCCCCTATTACAGAAATCATACGGCAGAGCGTTATCCGACGTCTTGATGATGAAATTAGTGAGATTTTACAACGCCGTGACATACCAGACGATGTGAAAATGAAAAAATATAGTGATGTACTACAGAGATACTTGCTTCATGCTAAGCATGATGCGAAGGAATTAACAGCTTTAAAGGGAACCAACCACCTCAGATGACGACTATAAGCTGTTAATACATGTCCCTGCACCCTACCTACACCATTCCACCTATGTTTTTCTTAAGAATATTGATAAATGTAAACCGAAATATAACACTTTATAAAATTACATGCCTGTGTACTTCTGGGCGTCTCCTTCTGTGTCAGTTACTAGAGGGCTGTGTCTCCAGCAGCATGACTGGCTTCTCTAGCCCTCCCTCTTACTTTGCAGGATCACATGAAGGGACGGGAGCTGTCTTGCGTGCCCGCCCACTGATAGATAACATCACACCCTTCATGTGAAGTCCTGCAAAGTAAGAGGGAGGGCTAGAGAAGCCAGTCATGCTGCTGGAGACACAGCCCTCTAGTAACTGACACAGAAGGAGATGCCCAGAAGTACACAGGCATGTAATTTTATAAAGTGTATATTTCGGTTTACATTTATCAATATTCTTAAGAAAAACATAGGTGGAATGGTGTAGGTAGGGTGCAGGGACACGTATTAACAGCTTATAGTCATCATCTGAGGTGGTTGGTTCCCTTTAAAGTTCATTAGTGCACCTGAAACAGATCATCACCAATTGTCAAATTCAGAACCTGATAAAAATCCGACTGTCAATGAAATTGTAAGTCATGTAAATCCACGATATAAAAAGAATGCAGAACTTTTACTAAACAGACTGTTGCAGAATAACAATATTACATCGTGGAATGATAAGGGTGAATTTATATTCAAAGAACTGTAATTCCGGGCTCTAACATGTTGGATTTGGTACGTAACACCACTCAGAGTCATGCTCTGATCAACAGGAATTTACCACGGGGATGGGATACGTTTATGAACGCTATGGCTGAGTTAAATATACCCACAACTGTTGTGGGTAATTCCACTACTAGAGACCGATTAGACCGATTAAAAACTCAGATGGATGAAACTGATGGAACATCTAATCTTCGATCTCTTTTCACGCCGCGTCGTACGATCCGGTCTTACACTCCTCACCATTAGGTATTGCTCAAGGGCCTATGAGGATTAAAAAAAGAGTGTCACCGATACTACAATCTATGTGGCTCACTATGTAACAGATTGTCCATCACTATGTCTAACTAATGTCTCTTCAAGATGTGAAAATGTTTCCTAAGAAACTTTGAAATACATTATAAGTATTGTGTTGTTCAGCTTTGATTTTATTCATTGATTGCTGTGTATCGTGTTGTTTGTCATTGATTTTATTCAATAAACATTCATAATACGGAATCTTGTGTCTCATGCGCCTCATTGATAAAACGAATAAACAAATATTTTATTGCTATCCTTAGGGTTCAATAAGCATCAAACTCCTATAACAGATTGGCCGTATACATAATACGCCCAGCATTCTGATGATACCTATAGCATAATAAGACGACCAAGATAAAATCAATCTGCTAGCAATTATTGCAAGATCAAAATTCCTATAAATAAAAGAATCATTATCGATCCTATATATAAGTGGATCATGATTAAAAGATAACATTTTGAAATCAAAATTCCTATAAATAAAAGAATCATTATCGATCCTATATATGTGGATCATGATTAAAAGATAACATTTCGAATTTCATTTGATAGTTTGATAAACAATTTAATAGCTTGATAGACAGTTTGATAGCCTGATAGGCAGATTGATAAATTGATATCAAGCAATCAAATGTGTAATTGCTTGATATCAATTTGATTAAGGGGGCGTGTTTGATACACTTTGATAGGGGCTGGGCACCTGTCAGATTTCTTTTGACGAGACCTCCCCCACCCTCACTACTAATTATAATGAATTATATGAAAAAATATATATATTTTTTTCTTTTTTTTATTCATATTATAACAACAAACAATTGTTATGGTGTGCAGTCCATATAGAACATTTACAAATAGACAATACACAATACGTATAATTCATAGTGGAGACCGAAGAAGATATAGCATTATTCATTATTTCTTTGCATATGTCCCTTTAATGGGGATCCGGAATAAAATAAAAATTACATTAAAAAAGGATGTCTCCTCTCCTTCCATATTGACCTTATAATAAGACCACAAGATATTATAAAAAAAAAAAAAAAAAAAAAAAAAAAAGACCACCAAAGATTATTTTCTTTTTTGTTGTGTTTGTGGGAGGAAAAGAAAAGGAAGAAGATTGAGATACTCAATGAAATTGTATACATGTTAAAGAGAAAAAGCCAGGAGGAAACAACAAAGAGGAATCAATAAAAATACTAAGATCACTCTTATAATTTAAACCGGCTGGAAATCTCGTTCCTACACGTAGGATCCACAAACTTTCTATATTCCGAAGTTTGCGATCCCAGTCTCCCCCGCGGGTGGGCTTATGGACATGTCCAATTCCTTTAACCACTAGACTATCTGTCCAGCCATTATGCTTTTCCAAAAAATGTCTGGACAAGCCTGAAGGGAACCTTCGGCTGCTGGCTGTTGAGGGATCAGAAGCCGTAACATGTTCTGATATCCTTTTTTTTAAAGGACGACTAGTACATCCCACGTAGTCCAGACTGCATACCGTGCAAGATGCCAAATAGACTACATGGTCAGTGCAACAATTGATGTAAGTTCTAATCTTGTGTGTCTCATTTGTGTGTCTGTTTATGAAGGAATCACTTTTTTTCATGTATTTGCATAAACCACATTTATTTTGTCCACATTTGTAGTTCCCAGAATAGCGTAACCAGGAAGGAGCGGGCTTGACGATATTTTCACGAAAGGTACTTGGGGAGATATAACTTGCTACATCCCTGCCCTTTCTCGGTATACATCTGAAACCTAGTTCCAATACCTTGTTCAAATCCGCATCTTGGTACAGCATTGAATATATCTATGCAAAATAGATGCTACATCCCTAAAATCCGCACTATAGGGGGTTGTAAAAGTTACTAACTGACATGTTTGGGACGATTTTTGGACCCGATTTCTTGGAGAAGTATAAGACAACAGATCATCCCTGTTCTTCTTATCGGCTATAGTTTTACCCCGATGGATCATCCACTTACTATACCCTCTAGACCTCAACCTCTGTTCTATCATTGTACATTGTTTATTATAATCCATAGGATTGGAGCAAGTTCTCCTAGTCCTAGTGAATTCTCCTGTTGTTAAGCTCCTAATAGTATGTGCTGGATGGCAGCTAACAGCGTACAAGAGTGAGTTCCCTGATACAGGTTTCCTATAGAGGTCAGAAGTGATAGAATTAGTGAGGGGGGGGTCACCTGTAAGTGTGACATCCAAGTAATTGGCCCTGGAACCATGATCCTCAAAAGTGAAAAACAAGGTTCAAATTGTTGTCATTGCAAAAGGTAACAAAAGCGAGCATTTCGGGGTCTGGAGACATATTAGAGGACCCCATCCAAATTAGGATGAGGTCATTTTTTGTTGGGTATTTTCTCCCTTTGAGGAATCCTCCTTTTAGGAGTTTCCCTTTGGGAGTTCTCCTTCTAGGAGTTTTCCTTTGGTATTTCTCTCCAGTCTTTCTCTGAATTGCAGGTTACAACTTACAATGGGAACACCATGCCCTAAATTACCTTGCAGAATTTGAGGTCTCACATGTGTGCTCATTTATCTCTTAATTGTCGATGTATATATTGTCTGTATGTCTTGAAGTTCATTGTCATTGATAAAGTCTATCGAAACGCGTCTGACCGGTTTGCACCCGCAAGATGTTGCTTTTAAATATTTTTATATGAGCACTAAATAAAGGAATATCCATTTTGAAGAAATATGGACCCAGTGTGCTGAACTTTCTTTGAAATTTGTCTATGAACCTGGTGGATACCAGCCACTCTGCACACCTGGGATCGGATCATTGGAGGCGAGGGCGAGCTGCCTGTTTTGCATTTATTCACTCAACTGGAAGAACAGATCGCCTGGAGGGAAAATGAGTGATGTTGCCAAAGCCCACAATGACTTAGCGGACAGTCATGAAGAACTAGACAGAGAAGTGGGGTCTATTCAGGCTACCCTACACCACTTGGAGGATAAAATGCGCCGTAACAATTTTAAACTCAGGGGAGTCGCTGAGGCCGATGCCGAAGGCGACGTCCCGGCGTTGGTGGGAGAATTCTTAGCTGGAGCGCTCCCGGACGCCCCAGCGTCGGATCTGGAGATCGCACGAGCATTGAGGATCCCGAAGCCCACAAGCCTCCCAGGCGACGTCCCTAGAGACATATTAGTCTACATGATTCGCCCAGGAGTAGTAGACCAGCTCTTAAGACGAATGAGACGGGCCCAGCACTACCGGAACCATATAAGGGACTAACAACCTACCCGGACCTGTCACCTGGCACTCTTGCCAAACGTCAGGAATTTGCATCAAGTTGCAGGATCTTGAGGGACAGGGGGATCATGTATGCATGGGGCTCCCCGGTGTCGCTGAATTTCCGTTTTCAGGGCAAACGGCAGTCATTTTCATCACCGACGCTGCTGCGCCGGACCCTGAGAGGTTGGCGCCTCACTTCTCCAACGCCCCAGTGCTCCCCCTGCGCAGATGGGGGTGCAATGGATGCCACTGCACAGGATGCAACGGTCGCATGAACGTTCCTATGCTACCTACTCAGGTCTCTTCCGACATGCTCTTGTTACCATTAGTTTTTCTTTTTTTTTTTCTTTTTTTAGAGCAGCCCATTTGGAATGCTTTATTGAGCTGGGCGCGAGGTCAGCTGTTTTTTCCTGAGGGAGCACGGTGTGGTGAACCTCGAAGGGGCTGACTTTTCTGCCCCAATATTGTATCTTTGTTAAGGATACCTTAGATTGTTTACGTATATGTTTATTATTATACTTCTGTGTGCCTCTCTTCTTCTTGCTCTTTCTTCTCTTCTTCTTCCTGCTTTTCCCCAATCTGTCTTTACTACTACTTCTGGTACCCCTTCTTTTAACCGGGGGCTTCGGGTACCCCCCATCTCACCCACAATGCTTCTTCTTTTCCCCCCTTGAGAGATCCTCTCGTCCCTCTTGGGTTTGTCTTTTCTTTTTCTGGTCCCGGGGAGCGAGCCATGGGGGAGGGGGTGAATAGGACTCACATTGGGTCATTATGACACTCAGCCTGGTCTCTCTGAATGTCCGGAATCTTAATTCCCCTGCCAAACGCTCCTTCACGTGGAGGGAGATCCGGTCTTCCCGGGCGGAGGTGGTATATCTCCAGGAGACCCACCTCTTAGACGGCGACAAAGGCAGGCTGCAACATGGGAGCTTTCCCCACATTTTCCACGCTAATGCGAAGTAGAAAAAGGCGGGGGTTTGTATAATGGTTAGACACACTGTACAGTTTCGCTTAAAGGAGGTGATATCAGATCCTGAGGGCCGCTTTGTGGTGGTTGCTTGTGAGATTGGAGGTACACCGTTCACACTGGCAAGCGTTTACGCTCCGAACAGGGGCCAATTGAAATTCGCAAGAACCGTTTTCAACATTCTGCGAGAGCATTCAGTGGGCCGGCTCGTGGTCGAAGGCGACTTCAACTTAACCATAGACCCGCGTTTGGACTCCTCTTCCTCGGTCTCGGGAAGAGGGGGTTCCATGGGCCAGCTGTATCGGGAGTACCACCTCCACGACGTCTGGAGGTACCACCATGCGGAGAAGGGGGACTTTTCCTTCTTCTCCCATGTGCATAAATCCTACTCTAGAATAGACTATTTTTTAGTCAACGATTTGGCGCTAGAGAGGTGTGAGTCATCGGGGCTGGGTGTGATCACGTGGTCGGACCACGCCCCGATCACTCTGGAGGTGGCTCTAGACGTGGGGGGGGGGTGCGGCCCGACGCTGGAGGCTTAATCCGGGCCTCTTGATGGACGATGGAGTCGCGGACGGCGTGAGGGCCTCACTGAAAAGCTACTTTGAGGCGAACGACAACGGGGAGACCACGGATGAAACTCTATGGGAGGCACAGAAGGCGGTCCTACGGGGCCTCCTATTGCAAAAATCGTCGCAGCTAAAGAAAAAACGGGGCAAACTATTGGCAGAATGGACGGCCGAGATAACGAGATTGGAAACGGCTAATAAAGTCTCTCCTTCCCCGCAGCTCCTTGCACAAATCCTGGTCACCCGTAATAAGTTGAGAGCCTTGTTGTTAAAGCATCATGAGATCAGCCTTAGAAAACTTAAAGTGAGATACTATGAAGCAGGAGATAGGGCTGGGAAACTACGTGCACGAAAACTCAAAAAGAGGGCAGCCAGAACCATGATCACAGAGATGAAGGAAGGTGGAGGAAGGACGGTAAGAGACCCGGCTAAGATAGTGGAGGTTTTTGCGTCCTACTATGAGGCCTTATATAATTTGAGACATGACAGCGACACCCCCCAACCCACCGAGGAGGGGATTACGGCTTTTATAGAGAGGCTAATCCTCCCGAAGGTCCCTCTGGAGCTGTTGGAAGAGTTAAATTGCCCCATAACCTTGGGAGAGGTGAAGAGGGTAATTAGCAGGCTGAAAACCAACTCGGCCCTGGCCCGGATGGTTTTGTAGGAGAGTATTACAGGATGTTCAAAGAGGAGTTGGCCCCGTATCTTCTCAGGGTATTTCAACTCTGGCAGGCCAGGGGTCATAATCCGGCCTCTGCGCTTGAAGCCACAATAACAACAATCCTTAAGCCCGGGAAGGGGCGGGACCACCACGAGAATTATAGGCCGATATCTTTGCTTAATGTCGACCTTAAGATCTTCTCCAAACTCCTGGGTGACCGTTTGGGAGCGGTGGTCCCCTTAGTGGTAGACTCTGATCAGGTGGGATTCGTGCAGAAGAGGCAAGCTCGGGATGGGACTAGGAGGATGCTGAACCTGATAGAGGTGGCGGAGAGGAGGGGGTGCCCCAGTGTGTTCTTGTCCCTGGACACCGAGAAAGCGTTCGATAGGGTACACTGGGGATACCTCAGGGGAGTCCTCGCCGCCTTTGGATTTTCAGGCCCTATCGTTTCAGCTGTCCTCAGCCTATATTCCAACCCGTGTGCTAGAGTGTTTTCGGCGGGTATCTCTCGAGGTCCTTTCCGATAACAAACGGCACTCGGCAGGGATGCCCTCTATCCCCACTAGTATTCGCTCTGGTAATGGAGCCCTTAGCGGCCTGCCTGAGAGCTGACCTTGAGGTTTGGGGCATACTGGAGGGGGAGAGGAAACATGTAGTGGGCCTCTACGCCGATGATGTTATAATAGCTATGACTGAACCACTCTCTTCCCTCCCAAGCGTGGAAACGCTTGATCTCTTCTCGCGAATCTCATACTACAAAGTGAATGCCACGAAATCCATGATCCTCCCGGTGGGGGTGTCAGGGGGGGTCTCGGCTCGGCTGTGGAGCCTCTTTCCCTTCAAATGGTGCCCGACTGGGGTCCCCTACTTGGGAATCCTGCTGTGCCCGACGAAGGTGATGGCTGCTCGAAACATCGACCACCTCTTGTCTGCGCTGAGTGCAGCCCTGGGGGATTTTCCGTTAACCTCCTTGTCATGGATTGAGAGGGTACAAACAGTACGGATGATGTGGCAACCGAAGATATTATACCTCTTCCGGTGCTTGCCGCTTATGTACTCGCGCGGCCAGTTGGCGCACTTGCAGTCCATGATAAACAAATGTGTATGGGCGGGGAAACCCACTAGAGTAAGGGGTAAAATTATGTACCGTCGGATTACCAGAGGAGGTATGGGGGTGCCGGACGTAGTAGCATACCACAAGGCAGTGATTTTGGAAGCTGCAAGATCCTGGTGGAGGGGTGAGGGACCGCCCGGTTGGCTGCAGATCGAGGAGGTCGAGGCACGGGGGGGCTCACTTAGATCCCTCCTGGCCGCCGAATCCCTCGGGAGAGTGCGGAGAGAGGAACTGCTGGGAACGGCCCGGGCTATTCTGACGGTGTGGGGCTCGTCGGCGATGGAGGGAACCAGTTTATCGGCAGAGGACATCCATCTGGATGCGCTCCGTTGGCATATCCCCTCGCTAAACCTCTCCGCTTGGAGGGTGGCGAGCCCAACTGTATTGAGAGATCTCGTAACTCGGGGGAGAGTTCTTTCTCTTGGGGAATTCCTCTCCAAATACCCTTCGCTGTCCGGTTCCTTCCTGCAGTTCCTCCAGATTTCTCACTTTCTCCGCTCCAGATTAGGTCGCAGCGTTCTGGGCCCTCCGGGTGAGCCCTCGGCCCTGCGGAGATCAATACTAGCAGACGGGGAACCTCCTAGGGGTCTATTCCTGCTGTGCACCGAACTTTTGGAACGGGAATCCCCTCCGAAATTGGGTTACATGGAAAAATGGGAGAGGGATTTAAACTTCCAGGCGGACACTGATGATTGGGAAGATGCAATTCACTGCGTTTTGGCAGCATCTAAGTGCATCAACCACCTGGAACTTTTAAAGAAAATCCACTTGCGTTGGCATACTCCCCCAGCCAAGCTTGCCAAATTCGGAAGAGATGCTTCAGATCAGTGTTGGAGGCAATGTGGACAGAGGGGTGTTTTGACTCGCATGTGGTGGTCTTGCCCCAGATTGTCTCCTTTTTGGCATCTGGTGGCGAGGCTATTGGTGTCCCTTACAGATACTGAGATCCCCCTCTCTCCACAACTCGCCATACTGAACGTAGGAATGATGCCACACCCGCCGGCAATCCGCCACCTTGCGACATACGTACACACAGCTGCGAGGATATGTATAGCGGCAAGGGCGAAAAGTGATGCTCCAGCTGTGATGCGCGAGCTGACGGACAAGATTAATACAATCTTTTGCCATGAATACTACCTTGTCATGGACAGAGGCGCTAAACGGTATGTTGCTGAGGCGTGGGCACTGTGGGCGAGGCACCCACTAACAATGCAAATTCCCCTCTGATGGGGATTTGGGCCCAGGAATTGGGAGGGAGATGAAGGGCTGGGTTGGCTGGTTCCGGTCGGTAATCCCTCCTCCCCCCTGGGCACTCTCCTCCTCCATGACCCGGCTCCCCTCCGGACCCCCTGGACCTCTGGATCCGACGTTATGTCCTCGTTGGATCCTTTCTGTTTTCTGCCTTTTTCTTCTATCCATGTTTCTCTCTCATTCCTCAGATTTCTCTCTGACGCATTCTTTGTTTCGGCTGAGGTCTGGCTCTCACAGACACGGCTACCCCCCTTTTTTTTACCCTGCTTCTCGCCCCGCCTCACACTATATATGTGAGAATACACTGTCGTTACCAGTGCCTATTATGAAAAGACATAGCCGGCAAGGACCGCCCGCAGATCATATACGACAACTGTAATCTGCAGTCTTGCATCTCTTTATGAGAACCAACCTACCACCGGTGGATCTGACTAACAAAACTCGGCCTCAAGAGTGTTACCGATATACTTTTATCTTACCTTTATTCAACCTGGATTCTTTTGTGACCCATTCACTGTTTTTTTTTTTTGTTTTTTTTTGTTTCAGTACTCTTTTGTCTATATGTTTGAATATTTGTAGGTTGTTGTATCTCAAAACTTTAATAAAAATATAATTGGGAAAAAAAATAAAAAAATCTATGTGGGAAGAACAATTATAAAGCTATCCAAAAGAATGTCAGAACATATAGGGAACATAAAGAAAGGTTTCCTAGGACACCCTTTGAGTAGGCATTACAAAGACGTTCACCAGTCAAAAACCAAAGGAACGAAATTTCTGGCGATCCAACATGTAACCAAAAACTGGAGAGGAGGAAACCATATTGAAAAAATGTCAAGAATAGAAACAAAGTGGATATATACATTAAACACTCTAGTTCCAATAGGCTTAAACCATGATGCAGAATTTTTTGGTTTTAACTAGAGAAAATAATATATATACAGTTAGGGCCAGAAATATTTGGACAGTGACACAAGTTTTGTTATTTTAGCTGTTTACAAAAACATGTTCAGAAATACAATTATATATATAATATGGGCTGAAAGTGCACACTCCCACCTGCAATATGAGAGTTTCCACATCCAAATCGGAGAAAGGGTTTAGGAATCATAGCTCTGTAATGCATAGCCTCCTCTTTTTCAAGGGACCAAAAGTAATTGGACAATGGACACTAAGGGCTTCAATTAACTCTGAAGGCGTCTCCCTCGTTAAACTGTAATCAATGAAGTAGTTAAAAGGTCAGGGGTGGATTCCAGGTGTGTGGTTTTGCATTTGGAAGCTGTTGCTGTGACCAGACAACATGCGGTCAAAGGAACTCTCAATTGAGGTGAAGCAGAACATCCTGAGGCTGAAAAAAAAGAAAAAATCCATCAGAGAGATAGCAGACATGCTTGGAGTAGCAAAATCAACAGTTGGGTACATTCTGAGAAAAAAGGAATTGACTGGTGAGCTTGGGAACTCTAAAAGGCCTGGGCGTTCACGGATGACAACAGTGGTGGATGATTGCCGCATACTTTATTTGGTGAAGAAGAACCCGTTCACAACATCAACTGAAGTCCAGAACACTCTCAGTGAAGTAGGTGTATCTGTCTCTAAGTCAACAGTAAAGAGAAGACTCCATGACAGTAAATACAAAGGGTTCACATCTAGATGCAAACCATTCATCAATTCCAAAAATAGACAGGCCAGAGTTAAATTTGCTGAAAAACACCTCAAGAAGCCAGCTCATTCTGGAAAAGTATTCTATGGACAGATGAGACAAAGATCAACCTGTACCAGAATGATGGGAAGAAAAAAGTTTGGAGAAGAAAGGGAACGGTACCTGATCCAAGGCACACCACATCCTCTGTAAAACATGGTGGAGGCAACGTGATGGCATGGGCATGCATGGCTTTCAATGGCACTGGGTCACTTGTGTGTATTGATGACATAACAGCAGACAAGAGTAGCCAGATGAATTCTGAAGTGTACCGGGATATACTTTCAGCCCAGATTCAGCCAAATGCTGCAAAGTTGATTGGACGGCGCTTCATAGTACAGATGGACAATGACCCCAAGCATACAGCCAAAGCTACCCAGGAATTCATGAGTGCAAAAAAGTGGAACATTCTGCAGTGGCCAAGTCAATCACCAGATCTTAACCCAATTGAGCATGGATTTCACTTGCTCAAATCCAGACTTAAGACGGAAAGACCCACAAACAAGCAAGACCTAAAGGCTGCGGCTGTAAAGGCCTGGCAAAGCATTAAGAAGGAGGAAACCCAGCGTTTGGTGATATCCATGGGTTCCAGACTTAAGGCAGTGATTGCCTCCAAAGGATTCGCAACAAAATATTGAAAATAAAAATATTTTGTTTGGGTTATGTTTATTTGTCCAATTACTTTTCACCTCCTAAAATGTGGAGTGTTTGTAAAGAAATGTGTACAATTCCTACATTTTCTATCAGATATTTTTGTTCAACCCTTCAAATTAAACATCACAATCTGCACTTGAATTCTGTTGTAGAGGTTTCATTTCAAATCCAATGTGGTGGCATGCAGAACCCAACTCGCGAAAATTGTGTCACTGTCCAACTATTTCTGGCCCTAACTGTAGATCACAAAAGAAGTGAAAAACATGGTATAATTGCAAGAAAAATAAAGTCCAGCGAAAAAGTAAGATAAAACTGTACCCAAAAAAAAAAAAAAAAAAATATTCACATTCAATTGGCAAGAGCTGCAACGACAGAGTAGCATCCAGCATACAAAAAAAACATTCAATTAGCAAGAGCTGCAAAGAAAGCGCAGCATCCAGCATACAAGAAAAAAAAAAAATTCACATTCATTTAGCAAGAGCTGCAAAGAAGGAGCAATGAAAACAAATAGATAATCTAAAGCAATAACTTGACAGAAAAACATGAAGAATAATCAGTCTATGAGTACAAATAAGATATCTGGGGCATCCAACATACATGTAGATACTTTTGGTTAAATGACACAATGAATGAAAATAACAAAGTGTCACCAAAAGGGTTAACTTAGAGGGCAGGCTGCAGATGGACACAGGATATAAAAGAAACAAGCATAGGTGGGCGGGATTCCTGATGAAGTAGGGTGACGCCTACGAATCGTGTAGACCCCGCCCATCCTATGCAAACAACACCCACTGTCAGCCTTGACGGACGGACGCAGAGACAGTTCCCAGCAAAAGCTGGAATCATATGCACGCAACTAGTACAGTGACCGCGGACGCACGCTGACGTCAGCGAACCCGGAAGCCGGGCGCGTCACTGTCGGCCTCAGTGAGCGGGAACCTCGCCTGTCAGCACCGCAGGGAGACTTGAAAGTTGCTCCAAAGGATACGATTATATACAAGTTTGCCAAAGAGTGAGTACAAATACATATGATTTACAAACCACAGGATTAGCCTTTGTGTTAAATCAGCTGAAGACATAAGCCACAAAATAGGTTTGCAGTAGCGAGTGGTCATTATGCACACTATAGCACTAACCCATGGTAACTAATTGAAAGCATAAGACATCAACAAGATTGCAGCGTTGAATCCTTAACCCTTTAGTGACGGAGCCAATTTCCACCTTAATGACCAGACCTTTTTTTGTAATTCTGACCAGTGTCCCTTTATGAGGTAATATCTCCGGAATGCTTCAATGGATCCTAGTGATTCCGAGATTGTTTTTTCGTGACATATTGGGCTTCATGTTAGTGGTAAATTTATGTCGATAATTTTTGCGTTTATTTGTGAAAATATAAAAAAATTGGCAAAAATTTGGAAAATTTCACAATTTTCAAATTTTTTATTTTTATTCTGTTAAACCAGAGAGTTATGTGACACAAAATAGTTAATAAATAACATTTCCAACATGTCTACTTTACATCAGCACAATTTTGGAAAAAAAAGATTTTTGGGTTAGGAAGTTATAAGGGGTCAAAGTTCATGTGCAATTTCTCATTATTCCAGCAAAATTTTAAAAACCATTTTTTTTAGTGACCACATCTCATTTGAAGTCCCTTTGAGAGGTGTAAAAGACAGAGAACACCCAAAAGTGACACCATTCCAAAAACTGCACCCTTCAAGCTACTCAAAACTACATTCAAGAAGATTATTTTTTCAACAAATCTGTTTTATTGGTATATAACACATAAACAGTAACAATCAATAATGAAGAGTCGTTATATGATCTCATAGACCAGTTGCAGTCACTCAAAACAGTGAATTAACAGGGGAAGTTCATTGCTGGTATCAAAACTAGCGTGTCAAATACATCGAATAGAAAGCAATTCTCAAAAACAAGAGTTAACAAACGGAAACAATCATAAGTTCACATCTTCTTGTCGCCCTATACACGTATCAACCCTTGATCCAGTTACTGGGACATGGAACGAGTAGCTTCCCAACTATAAAGGCCTGATTCAAGAAGATTATTAACCCTTCAGGTGCTTCACAGCAACTAAAGCAAAATAGAAACAAAAAATGGACATTTTAATTTTTCCAACAAAAATGTTCTTTTAGCCTCAATTTTTTCATTTTCACATGGGCAACAGGATAAAATGCATCCTAAAATTTGTTGGGCAATTTCTCCCGAGTATATCCATACCTCATATGTGGTCATAAACCACTGTTTGGGCGCACGGCAGGGCTCAGAAGGGAAGGAGCGCAATTTGACTTTTGGAACTAATTTACCATTCAAAAAGTGAAATGGCACTCCTTCCCTTTTCGAGCCCTGCCGTGCGCCCAAACAGTGGTTTATGACTACATATGAGGTATCGGTGTACTCAGGAGAAATTGCCCAACAAATTTTAGGATGCATTTTTATCCTGTTGTTCATGTGAAAATGAAAAAATTGAGGACAAAAGAAAATTTTTGTGAAAAAAAAGTACTTTTTTACGGATCAATTTGTAATGCACCAGAGGGTTCACAGTGCTCACTATGCATCTAGATAAGTTCCTTGGGGCGTCTAGTTTCCAAAATGGGGTCACTTGTTGGGAAGCTCCAATATTTAGGCACACAGAGGCTCTCCATACGCGACATGGTGTCCGCTAACAATTTGAATGGAAAATTAGCTCCAATTGTTAGCAGACACCATGTCACGTATGGAGAGCCCCTGTGTGCCTAAACATTTGAGCTCCCCCACAAGTGACCCCATTTTGGAAACTAGACCCCCCAAGGAACTTATCTACATGGGTGGTGAGCATTTTAAACCCCCAGGTGCTTCACAAATGAATCCGTAAAAATGAAAAAGAAATTTTTTGTGGAAATTTTTATTTTTACGTATCAATTTGTGAAGTACCTGGGGGTTCAAAGTGCTCACTGTGCATCTAAATAAATTCCTTGGGGTGTCTAGTTTCCAAAATGGGGTCATTTTGGGGGAGCTACAATGTTTAGGCACACAGGGGCTCTCCGTACGCGACATTGTGTCCGCTAACTATTGGAGCTAATTTTCCATTCAAATTGTTAGTGCACAATGTCGCATATGGAGAGCGCATGTGTGCCTAAACATTGGAGCTCCCCCACAACTGACCCCATTTTGGAAACTAGACCCTCCAAGGAACATATCTAGATGCATAGTGAGCACTTTCAACCCCCAGGTGCTTCACAAATTTGTAAAAAGGAAAAAAAGATTTTTGTGAAAAAAAAGTACTTTCTCATTTTTACGGATCAATTTGTGAAGCACCTGGGTTTTCAAAGTGCTCACTATGCATCTAAATAAATTCCTTGGGGGGTCTAGTTTCCAAAATGGGGTCACTTGTGGGGGAGCTCCAATGTTTAGGCACACAGGGGCTCTCCATATGCGACATGGTGTCCGCTAACAATTTGAATGGAAAATTAGCTCCAATAGTTAGCGGACACCATGTCGCATATGGAGAGCCCCTCTGTGCCTAAACATTGGCGCTCCCGCACAAGTGACCCCATTTTGGAAACCAGACGCCTCAAGGATTATATCTAGGGGTATAGTGAGCATTTAGAACATACAGCTACTTCAAAGAATTTGATAACGTTATATTGAACATTTTCTTTTTTTTCACACAATTTCTCACTTTTAGAGCATGTGCACAAGATATGGAGACACCTGGTCGTCTCCTCTCCTGCATTTTTTTTTAGTTTTTATTTATTATATTAAAAAAAAAACCGACGTGGGGCTTCGCCATATTTTTGGTCCAGCCAGGTACAGCAGGCAGCTACGGGCTGCCACCAACCCCTTCTGCCTAGTTTTACCTGGCTGGAAACCAAAAATATAGGGAAGCCCTTTTTTTTTTAAATTATTTCTTGAAATAATAAAAAAAAAAAAAAAATGGCGTGGGCTTCGCCACATTTTTGGGCCAGCCAGGTACAGCTAGGCAGCTGGGGACTGGAATCCTCAGCGTAAGGAGGCCCAAGCTTTCTGGGGCTCCCCCGCTGTGAATTGCAGCCCGCAGCCGCCCCAGAAAATGGCGCATTCATAGAAGCGCCATTTTCTGGCGCTGTATCCAGCTCTTCCAGCTGCCGTGTAGCAGTAGCAGACTGGGTAATAAGGGGTAATGCCAGCTTTTTGGCAGCTGGCACTAAGCCCGAGATTCATAACGTCTGGCCAATATTAGACTGGACCATTAGGAATCTCTAGTAAATTGTAAAGAAGACACAACACAGAGAAAAATATTTTTATTGGAAAAAAAACACACAAACACATCTTTAGACCCCATCTTTATTACTGTGACGTCCGATGTAGTCCAAAGGGAAGGTCCGACGTAGTCCAGTGGGAGGTCCCACGATGATTCTCATTTAGCATGATCTGCAGTTAACCCCTGTGTGGTCACTCAGGGGTTAACTGCAGATCATCATCCCTGTGTGGTCAATCAGGGGTTAACTGCAGATCAGTTAACTCCTGGATGACCACACAGGGATCATGATCTTCAGTTAACCCCTGTGTGGTTACTCAGGGGTTAACTGCAGATCATCATCCCTGTGTGGTCAATCAGGGGTTAACTGCAGATGAGTTAACCCCTGACTGACCACACAGGAATGAAGATCTGCAGTTAACCCTTGTGTGGTCACTCAGGAGTTAACTGATCTGCAGTTAACCCCTGTGTTACAATACAGGGGTGATCTGCAGATAGTTAACTCCTGAGTGACCACACAAGGGTTAACTGCAGATGTTCATTCCTGTGTGGTCAGTCAGGGGTTAACTCATCTGAAGTTAACCCCTGTGTTACAATACAGGGGTGATCTGCAGATAGTTAACCACTGAGTGTCCACACAAGGGTTAACTGCAGATGTTCATTCCTGTGTGGTCAGTCAGGGGTTACCTCATCTGCAGTTAACCCCTGTGTTACAATACAGGGGTGATCTGCAGATAGTTAACCACTGAGTGTCCACACAAGGGTTAACTGCAGATGTTCATTCCTGTGTGGTCAGTCAGGGGTTAACTCATCTGCAGTTAACCCCTGTGTTACAATACAGGGGTGATCTGCAGACAGTTAATCCCTGAGTGACCACACAGGGGTTAAGTGCAGATCATTATCCCTGTGTGGTGATTAAGGGGTTAACTCTGCCTCTGTCCCGGTGCACGCCCACAGAGCAGAGACGCCGGGACAGAGGCAGAGAGAAGAAGCAGAGTCAGGACGCCGGGACTGAAGGCAGGTGAGTATGAGGGGCAGGGGGGTGCCCTGAGGGGTGAGGACTGGGGGGGGGGCGCCCAGAGGGGGGCAGGGGGGGTGCCCAGAAGAGTGAGGACAGGGGGGTTTGGGAAAACTCCATCCGATCTTATGTTTGATCAGATCGGATTGAGTTAATGGAGGAGGCACAGGGAGCATGGAGCAGGGAGGAGGGGGGAAGTAACTGCGGAGGGGAATCATGGAGGAGGGTAGGGGGGAATAATATTGGGGGGGCCACTGAGGGGACAGCCATGGATGGCATCTCCATGTGATCTGACCTGTCAGATCGCATGGAGATGCAGCGGAGGTGGCTGGTTTTACCGGCCACCGTCGCCATTTTGGATGTTGTGGGGGAGGGATGGAGGTGGGGGGGTGATCCCCAGTACTGGGGGTCTTGGGGAAGGTAGGGGTTAATACTTTCACTTTGATCCGACATGTGTTTTCATGTCGGATCAAAGTGAAAGTATTTTTTACCGGCACTTTCACTGTTTGTAATGTGATGATCGGTAAACTGTGCTTACCGGTCATCACATTACAGGTGCCGGTAAAACACCAGCTAATTACTAATCTCTAGGGTCTCAGCTACAATCGGTACGCTGACACCCTAGAGATATTAGCTACAGGGCTTTTTCCTGCCTTACGTCTACAGACGTCGGCTGGGCTTTAGTACCCTTTTTTTCCGACGTCTGTAGACGTAAGGCTGTCGTTATGAGGTTAATATACTACATTATAATTGCAGACTACAACTGAAGAAAGTGTACCCTCAACAAATACAACACCAGGGTCTTGACAAGACAAACAGAGGTAATCACATTAACAATTAAAGCTGGAATAATTACAACAAATTGTAATCATACCGTGTTTTTCTAAACAGAGAAAGGAGCTTACCCACACACACAACAGAACCAAAGATACACTGGAAACATACAAGGTGTGTACAAAATATAAAAAACCACTCCATGAAGTGTATATAACTAATTAGTGCATAGCTGGTTAAGCAAACTAATTAAAAGGTGTATCCATAGGTTTATTCACTGATGACCACGATAGGAAACATTTTTTCAGAGCAACAATAGTAAACACCAGGTGAGTTCTGGAGTTCCACTGATCAAGCAAATCCATACAAAGATTGCATGCCAAATCAAATTTATTATACGTTATCTCCTACAGATAAAGGCACCAAAATGAAAGAATAAAGGGGGTGTCACACGCGTCAATGTCGTCAGCGAGATGATCGCTGACGACATTGACTGCTGATTGCTGGTGAGCTGTCACACAGACAGACTCACCAGCGATCAATTGACCAGTGACATCATGGAAACGATTTAAATATCGTTTCCACGATGTCCTGCTCCCGCTGCCAGCCTGCTGGAAGCGGGAGCAGCCTGGTCTCCAAGGTACACTGCGGGTCTCTAGGCAGCGCGCGCTGCCTAGATACCCGACGTGTACCTTAGTTACCAGCCTCCTCCGCTCACCGGGTGAGCGGAGGAGGCTGGTAACTAAGGTACAAGTCGGGTATCTAGGCAGCGCGCGCTGCCTAGAGACCCGCAGTGTACCTTGGATACCAGCTCCCAGCGCTTGTGACAGGCGCTGGGAGCTGGAATATCGCTAGTCCCGGTGTCACACGCAGCGATGCTGCGTGTCCACCGGGCGACAATCGCCAGGTTTCAGAGCTGGTTCTGAAACCTGGCGATCATCAACCAGCGATTTATCGCTGGTTGATGCAGTATGTCACACGCGTCAATATCGCTGCAACGTCACTCGCAGCCGATATCGTGCAGGCGATATTGACGCGTGTGACACCCCCTTAACAGTACCGATAAGCAAAGACCCAGTAAACCATTGAAACCATCAAGGGAAACACCGCAGAATTTTATTTATAAACAGTTATTGAATTTCAACAAATTGAAGTTTTTATACCAAAAAGTATACAAAAAATTGTATAAGAAAATTATATAAAAAATTGATTTTGGAAAAAATTGATTTTAGAATTGATGAAAATAAAATGTAAATTTTTTAATTAATTGTTTGGTTTTTAAATCCCAGTGGGTCATAAAATTACAGTAAGCGCTAGATCTTCCATTTTACATACTAATTATTAACTCTTGAAGATTATACACACACGGAAAGTCGTCACAGATCTTTAGCTGCTACTCAACTAGGGCTGACTCCAGTGTACAAACAATTATCTTTAATAGTGCTAGATTAGTAGCGGATAGTTGGAAAAATACCTTGACAGCCGTCACTCTGTGGATGGCTGTACCCATCAATACAAAAAAGATCACTGATGGTGCGGTATAAGAAGCGCACATCAGGTGATGGTGTAGAATACAACAAAAAAAACGGCTAGGTCCAATTTATCATTGAGCCCGAGGCTACCTTGGGCGTCAGTATTGAGGTTCCAGGTCGCTTCTGCTTGGAGCAAACCGTTTATGGTTGTCCCCTTCCCGAGCTGCAGGAAAGATTTTTGCAGGCCAGCGAACGATAAGGCTCCTGAATCGCCTCCATGGCAATCTCTGACGTGATTTATCAGCCTCAGGGATCCTTTCCCTGTTCTGATGGAGTTGCAATGCTCCCTAAACCTCACTTCATGGTCCTAATCGTCTTGCCTATGTAAAAACGGCCACAGGTACAGAAAATAACATAGACCACCCAGGTTGTCCTACAGTGAATTTTGGATGATATTGTATGCGCAACACCACCAACATTCAAATGCTTGCCTGGTTTGAGAAACCTACACCAATTACAGTGTTGGCATCTGTAATTACCGTCTCTCAGTCTAGTGCTAAGCCAGTTGTCGGTTCTTGTGGGTGATTTTTTTCAACCTCCTCTTTATGATTAGATCTCCAATATTCGAGCACCGTCCAAAGGCCGACCACAGCCGAGCCCCGTGGCCGAAAATCGAACCAGAGGCTCGGCCATACATTTAGCGAGATACTGCTAATGTATGGCGAGCAATGGCCGCGAGGCCATTGCGAGTCGCTGCCTGAGGCAAGATTCTGATTGGTCGGCGGCAGCGAGTCGCCGGCACAGCGACCAATCAGAAACGCAAGAGCAATGGCCGCGAG
Organism: Allobates femoralis; assembly: GCA_033576535.1. NCBI lineage: Eukaryota > Metazoa > Chordata > Amphibia > Anura > Aromobatidae > Allobates > Allobates femoralis. The sequence goes on from JARQOC010000011.1 coordinate 123,543,685, forward strand.
GCCATTGCGAGTCGCTGCCTGAGGCAAGCCACAGCATGGGGCTGTAGTGTACACCGCTATGGTATACTACAGTCCCATGCACATACGCCTGTCCGCCCCGCTCCTAAGCCCCTACCCCCTAAGTCCGCCGCACCTAAGCCCCTACCCCCTAAGTCCCGCCGCACCTAAGCCCCTACCCCTAAGTCCCCGCCGCACCTAAGCCCCTACCCCCTAAGCCCCGCCACATCCTAAGCCCCCACCGATACCCCTAAGCCCCGCCGCCTACCCCCTAAGTCCGCCGCATCCTAAGCCCCCACCGGATACCTCCTAAGCCCCGCCGCCCTACCCCCTAAGTCCACCGCACCTAAGCCCCTAACCCCCTAAGTCCGCCGCCCCTACCCCCTAAGCCCCGCCGCATCCTAAGCCCCCACCGATACCCCCTAAGCCCCGCCGTCTACTCCCTAAGTCCGCCGCACCTAAGCCCCTACCCCCTAAGTCCGCCGCCCCTAAGCCCCTAAGCCCCGCCGCATCCTAAGCCCCCACCGATACCCCCTAAGCCCCGCCGTCTACTCCCTAAGTCCGCCGCACCTAAGCCCCACCCCCTAAGTCCGCCGCCCCTAAGCCCCTACCCCCTAAGCCCCGCCGCATCCTAAGCCCCCACCGATACCCCCTAAGCCCCGCCGCCTACTCCCTAAGTCCGCCGCACCTAAGCCCCTACCCCCTAAGTCCTGCCGCATTCTAAGCCCCCACCGATGCACCTAAGCCCCTACCCCCTAAGTCCGCCGCCCCTAAGCCCCTACCCCCTAAGTCCACCGCACCTAAGCCCCTACCCCCTAAGTCCGCCGCCCCTAAGCCCCTACCCCCTAAGCCCCGCCGCATCCTAAGCCCCCACCGATACCCCCTAAGCCCCGCCGCCTACTCCCTAAGTCCGCCGCCCCTAAGCCCCTACCCCCTAAGCCCCGCCGCATCCTAAGCCCCCACCGATACCCCCTAAGCCCCGCCGCCTACCCCCTAAGTCCGCCGCACCTAAGCCCCTACCCCCTAAGTCCCGCCGCCCCTAAGCCCCTACCCCCTAAGCCCCGCCGCATCCTAAGCCCCCACCGATACCCCCTAAGCCCCGCCGCCTACCCCCTAAGTCCGCCGCACCTAAGCCCCTACCCCCTAAGTCCACCGCCCCTAAGCCCCTACCCCCTAAGCCCCGCTGCATCCTAAGCCCCCACCGATACCCCCTAAGCCCCGCCGTCTACTCCCTAAGTCCGCCGCACCTAAGCCCCTACCCCCTAAGTCCGCCGCCCCTAAGCCCCTACCCCCTAAGCCCCGCCGCATCCTAAGCCCCCATCGATACCCCTAAGCCCCGCCGTCTACCCCCTAAGTCCGCCGCACCTAAGCCCCTACCCCCTAAGTCCGCCGCCCCTACCCCCTAAGCCCCGCCGCATCCTAAGCCCCCACCGATACCCCCTAAGCCCCGCCGTCTACTCCTTAAGTCCGCCGCACCTAAGCCCCTACCCCCTAAGTCCGCCGCCCCTAAGCCCCTACCCCCTAAGCCCCGCCGCATCCTAAGCCCCCACCGATACCCCCTAAGCCCCGCCGCCTACCCCCTAAGTCCGCCGCACCTAAGCCCCTACCCCCTAAGTCCCGCCGCATTCTAAGCCCCCACCGATACATCCTAAGCCCCGCCGCCCACCCCCTACTCCCTAAGCCCCACCGCCTCCTAAGCTCCTGCCGCTGTCCCCCGCCGGTCTCGCTAACACCTAAGGCCCTACACCCTAAGCCCCGCCGTCCCCTAACCTAACGCCGCCGTCGATCACTTACATGTCTTCTTCTACATCTGATCGTCCGTCCGATCCACAAGTCCTCCGTCCGGCCAGGCGTCCTCTTCGTCCGGCCCCGGGGGTCTTCTCTCTTCTTTCCGCCATCTCCGGCTCTTCGTCCGGCCCCGGGGGTCTTCTTTCTTCTTTCCGCCATCTTCCGGCTCCGACGTCCTCTTCACTTCTCATTGCGAGAGAATGGACGAAAAATCCTCCATTCTATCTGTATGAGATGTGAGGCGCTCTTCTGATTGGTCGCTGTCTACTGCCGTCAGCCAATCAGAAGAGCGCCTCACTTCTCATAGACATACATTAGCGGTGTGTCGGCGAATTTAAGGCCAGGCCCCTGGTTCTATTTTCCGGCCATAAAATCGCCGACACACCGCTAATGTATGTTTATGGGATTTTTTAAAATGGCACCGCGATTCGGATTGGTCGCTGTCTGCTAACACCGACCAATCAGATTTCGCCCTCACTTCCATAGACATACATTAGCGGCGTGTCCGCGATTTTAGGTCCGGAAAATAGAACCAGGGGCCCGGCCTTAAAATCGCCGACACACCGCTAATGTATGTCTATGGGATTTTTAAAAATGGCGCCGCGATTCGGATTGGTCGCTGTCTGCTAACGCCGACCAATCAGATTTCGCCCTCACTTCCCATAGACATACATTAGCGGCGTGTCCGCGATTTTAGGTCCGGAAAATAGAACCAGGGGCCCGGCCTTAAAATCGCCGACACACCGCTAATGTATGTCTATGGGATTTTTAAAAATGGCGCCGCGATTCGGTTTGGTCGCTGTCTGCTAACGCCGACCAATCAGATTTCGCCCTCACTTCCTATAGACATACATTAGCGGCGTGTCCGCGATTTTAGGTCCGGAAAATAGAACCAGGGGCCCGGCCTTAAAATCGCCGACACACCGCTAATGTATGTCTATGGGATTTTTAAAAATGGCGCCGCGATTCAGATTGGTCGCTGTCTGCTAACGCCGACCATTCAGATTTCGCCCTCACTTCCCATAGACATACATTAGCGGCGTGTCCGCGATTTTAGGTCCGGAAAATAGAACCAGGGGCCCTGCCTTAAAATCGCCGACACACCGCTAATGTATGTCTATGGGATTTTTAAAAATGGCGCCGCGATTCGGATTGGTCGCTGTCTGCTAACGCCGACCATTCAGATTTCGCCCTCACTTCCCATAGACATACATTAGCGGCGTGTCCGCGATTTTAGGTCCGGAAAATAGAACCAGGGGCCCGGCCTTAAAATCGCCGACACACCGCTAATGTATGTCTATGGGATTTTTAAAAATGGCGCCGCGATTCGGATTGGTCGCTGTCTGCTAACGCCGACCAATCAGATTTCGCCCTCACTTCCCATAGACATACATTAGCGGTATCTCGCGAAATTTATGGCCGAGCCCCTGGTTCGATTTTCAGCCACGGGGCTCGGCTGTGGTCGGTCTTTGGACGGTGCTCGCAATGGCCTCGTGGCCATTGCTCGCGCCGGCAAACAGCTCTCAATGGCCTCGCGCCTGCCGCCATTTTATGAATTCAAATATCGCGGACGCCATTTTAGACCGCGAAATTTGAATTTTTTATCTCAGACGTCATTCCTCCTTTGACGATTCCTGTCAAAGTGTCACAGTGACGTCGGAAGCAACTCCTGTATATTTTTTACAGAAAATCAGATAAGATATCTTTTTTGGTACAAAATGAATATTAATGTATATATTGTACTACTTATAGTACTAATATTAACCCTTTAT
>JARQOC010000011.1:123552241-123577241 GCA_033576535.1 Allobates femoralis
CGGTGGGACATTAACTCCTTCAATCATCTTTTTGATATCATTATAAGTTCCTACTTTAATAGAGTCCTGCCAGTCGGACATTAACCCTTTCTAAACCTGCACTATATTGGTACCCTGACAGTTTTGACTACATCGGCTACTTAGTCATACATCTGATGTTAAAGTCTCTTTTTAATTGGTTGTAATACAGATTCATTTCTAATTACAAGTACATACACTTACTATAAGTAAATGTTTGTCACTTAAAAATATACAGAAAATTCCATTTACTCTTCCTACAAAAATTAAATAAAATCATGGTATTGTACATGTATATACTCTCACTATTCATATCTTCCTTAACAAACATATTCTACTTCACATTGCATTGTATTGTGAATACATTTGCAAACATGAGCTCTGACAAATCTGCTGATGTGGCCAAGAAAGCGCCTGTGCCTGCACCGAAGGCTAAGAAGCGCAGCACGAAGAGTGCTGAAGACAGGCGCATTAAATTGGACAAAAAGAAGGCTGCTTATTATCAACGCAATGCCAAGGAGTCTCCTGAAGAGAGAAGCCTGAGATTACAAAATAAAGCTCTGGCAGCCCGGGAGCGTCGCAGAAACTTACGTTCTGACTGTATGAAAAATGATGACGTGGCCAAGAAAACAGCATTTACTACATCAAAGCGTAAGAAGATTATCACCGAGATTGCTGAAGATAGACGCATTCGATTGGAGAAAGCGAAGGCTGCGTATTACAAACGCATGTGCAATGAGTCTCCTGAAGAGAGAAGCCAGAGATTAAAAAAAAATGCTCTGGCAGCCCGGGAGCGTCGCAGAAAGAACAAGTTAATGCAGCAAGTCATACCTTCTCCCGATCTCATCGCTTCCAGCTCAACAGCTGTTGAATTGCCGCATACTGAACATCCTGTACCACCGGCAAAGTGTGCACGTAAGCGAAAACACTGTGCTGCCGAGATAACATATGATAAACAGGCTCACAGCAACAAAGTTCAAACTGCTTTCAAAGCACGTATCAGTGTGGAGTCTCCTAAGTCAAAACAACTCCGCTTACAAAATTCTGTTGCGGCACAACACCGACGATGTGCAAGCACTGCTTCCATCTCTACATTCAGATAGCCTCAACTTCATATACCATCTACATTCTCATACATCGAATGTGTGGCACCTGAAGCAGTGCAACGTCTAATATATGTTGGCCTACATAAAAAATATAATCTTTTGTTACCTTCTACTCTCCTTATACATCCCATTGGTTTTACTGATGAGGACACTGACATTGTAGAGCACAGCTGTGGTCCAATGATATATAAATGTCAATATTGTCAGGCACTACATTTTCATGCTGAGATGCCATATGACCAAAATTATACACTCTGCTGTCACAAGGGCAAGGTCCACATACCTATCTCTGAATACCCTGAGGTATTCAAGCGTTTACTTAAAGGTGAAAGTGAGTACAGTCGTAATCTTATGGACAACATCCGAGCCATCAACAGCTCTTTTGCTTTCGCCTCCATGGTGGCCAATATTTCTCCACCACCTGGAAATGGCCCTTACTGTTTCCGAATACATGGCCAAATCTACCATCGCACTGGCACATTACATCCGGCAGATGATCAAGTTCCAACGTATGCTCAACTTTACATCTTGGATACTGCTACCGCCAATGAGCAACGTTTGCAATGTCAACCAAATTTACAATGCCATCCAACTTTAATGAGTATTATTGCTCTGCAATTAGAAAACGTCAATCCTTTTGTAGCTGCATACAAAATGCTCCGTGACGTGGAACAGGAAGAACAACAAAAGGCTGAAAGAAATGGCACTGTCATGCCAAATATTACGATGGCACTTAAAGGGGTTGTCCGGGCTTATTTTTTATTTCATATTTATATCTAGGCTGCAAAATGTTGACAATCTGCAATATACATGTTGTCAACATTTTGCAGGGTTTCCTAGATATAACACATTTACTGATGGCAGAGAGTGTCCAGGGGGTGTGATTGTGCAGGCTGGTCGTTTACACCTACTCTAGCACAATCACACCCCCTCCCCTATACCTAGTATGGCCAGCCACCCCCAGGCCATACATGCCCGCCCCTTGCCCACTAAACACTATGTAATGAAACCACCCCCAGGGCTCCTACAGGCCGCCCCAGCCCCTAAATCACCACCCACCCTCTGCAAAACAGCGGTCCCCAGTGCACTGATACAAGGTGCCGAAACCGCTGCTGTGAAAGCGATTCCGGCACACTGTGTCAGTGCAGCAGGGGACCCGCTGCATATCTGTGCCGCTCACCCGACATTGTCCTGTGCAGCCGGTCCCGGTCCGCCCTGGTCCCGGTCATCTGCAGCCGGGCTCTCCACACTGCAGCCGGGCTCCACACTGCAGCCGAGCTCCACACTGCAGCCGTATCTGTGCTGTGTGGAGCGGTGCCCGGCGCCTGATCTCCCAGACCTCCAGTACCATAGAGCAGAGGCTGTGGAGCGGTCCTCTCTAAACCGCTCCACCAGCTCTATGGTACTGGAGGTCTGGGGAGATCAGGCGCCGGGCACCGCTCCACACACACAGCACAGATACGGCTGCAGTGTGGAGCTCGGCTGCAGTGTGGAGCCCGGCTGCAGTGTGGAGAGCCCGGCTGCAGATGACCGGGACCAGGGCGGACCGGGACCGGCTGCACAGGACAATGTCGGGTGAGCGGCACAGATATGCAGCGGGTCCCCTGCTGCACTGACACAGTGTGCCGGAATCGCTTTCACAGCAGCGGTTTCGGCACCTTGTATCAGTGCACTGGGGACCGCTGTTTTGCAGAGGGTGGGTGGTGATTTAGGGGCTGGGGCGGCCTGTAGGAGCCCTGGGGGTGGTTTCATTACATAGTGTTTAGTGGGCAGGGGGCGGGCATGTATGGCCTGGGGGTGGCTGGCCATACTAGGTATAGGGGAGGGGGTGTGATTGTGCTAGAGTAGGTGTAAACGACCAGCCTGCACAATCACACCCCCTGGACACTCTCTGCCATCAGTAAATGTGTTATATCTAGGAAACCCTGCAAAATGTTGACAACATGTATATTGCAGATTGTCAACATTTTGCAGCCTAGATATAAATATGAAATAAAAAATAAGCCCGGACAACCCCTTTAAACAAGACCGTAGTCAAGACCCTCGACGGTATAACAATCCTACTGTCAACGAAGTAGCTGTTGTATTTGAAAATAACAATGGGGAGCCACCATTCAACCGAGATATATTGATCCATTTAAAAGCCGATCCACAAAATCCTTTGGCTCCAAAGACACAACAGGTCAGCATTCTTCACAGTAACTTGGATGCGTTACTCTATCCATTATTTTTCCCTTATGGAGAACAAGGGTGGCATGATGGACTGAAACATCAAGGAAAAAGTGAACGCAGGGTTACAAAACTCCAATATTACTGTTATGTGCTGTCTGTCCGCAATCAGTTTAATCCCATTTTGAATGGTGGCAAATTGACACAGCAGTATTTAGTTGATGCTTATGTGAAAATTGAGGCCAATCGACTGAATTTTATCCGTGAACACCAGTCAGATTTAAAAGTCGAGGATTATTGCATACTTCAAGAGCATCTCATCAACAAATCCATTCAAAAAGGCATTCCCATTGGCCGAACTGTCATTCTACCATCATCTTTCGAAGGCAGTCCCAGAAATATGCAGCAGCGGTATCAAGATGCCATGGCTATAGTCACTAAATTTGGTCGCCCAGATCTATTTGTCACCATGACATGTAATCCCAAATGGAATGAGATCACTAACAATTTGAAACCATGGCAACGTGTCGAACACAGACCAGATTTGGTGGCACGGGTCTTCAGAATAAAACTTGAAGCACTGTTAAAAGACATTAAAAATGGATTATTTGGAACAGTTTGCGCCATGGTTCATGTAATTGAGTTTCAGAAACGTGGGCTACCTCATGCTCACATTTTGATAATTTTGGATGCCACCTCAAAATTACGCACAGAGATTGAAGTTGACAATACTGTTTGGGCTGAAATACCAGATCCTATCACCTACCCTCAGCTTCATAAGATCGTCATGCAACACATGATTCATGGTCCCTGTGGAGAACTGAGGCCAAATTCACCATGTATGCATCTTGGGAAGTGTAGCAAAGGTTTCCCCAAACAATTTCAGGATTCAACTGTCATCGCAAAGGATGCCTATCCGACGTATCGACGACAAACAGGACCATCATTTGAACACCATTCCGTCATGATTGATAATTCGTGGGTAGTTCCTTATAATCCTTTCTTACTTCTCACATATAAGTGTCATATCAATGTGAAAGTTTGTGGCTCCATACAAAGTGTTAAATACTTATTTAAATATGTATATAAAGGACACGATAAAGCAAATGTGGAAATTTGCCAAACAAGCATCCAACATGATGAAACTCATCAATTTATGGATTCCCGTTATGTTAGTGCACCTGAGGCAGCTTGGCGGATATTTGCTTATCCCATGCACAAACAATCGCAAAGTATTATTCGCCTGGCTGTACATCTGCCTCATTCTCAACAACTGTATTTTCATGAGGATGACTCCGTAGCCAACATCAGACACAAGCTACATAACAATTCCACTCTTATGGGCTATTTTGAGCTTAATAAGAAGGACCCAACTGCTCATACTTATTTCTGTCGTGAAATTCCAGAACACTACGTTTGGATAGAAGGTTCTTGGCAACAGAGAAAGCGAGGAGGTGCTTCTGTAATTGGAAGAATGTATACCGTAAGTCTCAGAGACCAAGAACGCTACTATTTGCGGTTGTTGTTGCTGCATGTCAAAGGTGCCACCAGTTTTGACAGCATTAAAACCGTTCATGGGGTTACACATCTAACTTTCAAAGACGCTGCCTTAGCTCTTGGTTTATTATTTGATGACAGTTTGTGGAGAAACACCTTACTTGATGCTTGCATTTTGAACATGCCTGCACAGCTACGTGATATGTTTGCCTACATTTGCATTTTTGGCCCTCCTGCTAATCCACTGGAGTTGTGGCTTGAATTTAAAGAACACTTCATTCAAGACTATTGCCATAAATATCACTCAAACACGGAGGAGTGTGTGAATTGTGAAGGATATGCGATGACAGATGTCCAAGAAATCTTACGAAGTCATGGCAAAAAATATACTGAATTTAACTTACCACGCCCTGTCAGGAAACAACAACTTCCACAACAATTTGATCAAGACGATGAATTAAGAACAGCTGCTGAGATGAAAGCAACTCTCAATCCTCAACAACTTTTGGCTTATGAGGCTATTATTCAAGCATTAGAACACACTACTGCAACACCAAAGTGCTTCTTCATTGACGGTCCTGGTGGCAGTGGAAAAACTTACCTTTACCATCTACTTCTACATCAACTAAGGGGAGAAGGAAAAATGGTGTCACCTGCTGCCACTACAGGAATTGCAGCCAATATGCTTGAAGGAGGAAGAACAATTCATTCTCTTTATGGAATACCAATACCTGTGAATGAAACATCGGTTTCCAGGATAAAAAATGACACGGATGCAGCTTATGGTTTGCAGAACACTGAACTCTTTATTATAGATGAGTGCACAATGGTCTCAAAGTATGCATTGCATGTCATTGAAAGACTCTTACGAGATGTTATGACCAAAAAAGTTACCAACAAAGAAAAGACACCTTTTGGAGCCAAAGTAATTGTACTTGGAGGAGACTTTCGACAATGTCTTCCGGTCATTCCTCATGGCACAAGAACGGATATTGTGGAGAGCTGTTTAAAATATTCTACATATTGGCCAATTTTCAATCCACTCCCGCTTATTAACAACATGCGCTCTATTGATCTGGAATACAGCACTTGGTTGCTTAAACTTGGTAATGGTGAGCTGTCCAATGAATATAATCTTGGAGATGATGTCATCGAGATTCCTCCAGATATGCTGTGCACTGGGTCTTTAATACATGAGATCTTTAGAGACAACATTAACATTGATGTCAGTAACAATGAGAGTATCAATATCGCTGCTTCTCATGCTATCCTATGTCCGAAGAATGACGACGTCGATTTTGTTAATTCCAAAGTCATGGATTGCTTGATTGGTGAGTACACAGACTATATGAGTGAAGATTCTATTGATGCAGAGGACTGTGATGATTCAGAACAATACCCACCTGAATTTTTGCATTCACTTACACCTACTGGAATGCCTCTACATCATCTCAAAATTAAAGTTGGCACCATTGTCATGCTGTTACGCAACCTGAATACCAGGAAAGGTCTGTGCAATGGTACTCGGCTCATTGTAACTGCATTGTTTCCAAACATGATCCAGGCTAAAGTCATTACCGGCTCAGCAGCAGGACAGGTGGTATTCATTCCACGTATTGATTTATGTCCATCAGAGACTGCATTACCATTCAGATTAAGAAGACGACAATTTCCCATCAAGGCAGCGTTTGCAATGACCATCAATAAATCGCAAGGGCAAACTCTCAATCGAGTTGGGATATATCTCCCGGAACCACCTTTTGCCCATGGTCAACTCTATGTGGCCTTTTCAAGAGCCAAGCAACGCTGTAATGTCAAGGTCAAAGTCCTCAATTCACCACTCCAAGGACAATTACTGCCTGATTCTCCTAAGGTCTTTACACACAATATCGTGTACAAAAATGTTTTACGTTAAGATTTTTCTTTTTTTTTTTAATACTGTTCTGATACTTTTTTTACAAAAAAAAAAAAATCTACAAAAAAATGAGTTTAGTCATATTTTTAAAGATATTAATTACATGGTTGTTATATAGCCATGTTATATATATAGTTATTTTGGGGGAGGTTAAATCCCTTTTGTACAGAATTTATCATATATATATATATATATATATAGATATAGATATTTATCATATATATATATATTATATATATATATATATATATAATATATATATAGATATACAGATGAACACACATTTAGTTTGAGATCATAGATGTGTATCATCCAAATTTTATAATTTGGTGATAGAAACCATCATATTATGTTCCAGCACTACAAGTGCTGAGAATTTTGCTATATTTTTTTTACAGGGAGAGGTTTTTGTGAACAGCTAAGAGACGGGTGGGATGGCTGTTCACACACATCTCCATCTCAAGGTATGTTCACTATATATAGATAGAGAGGGACATATCTAAATTGAGATTTACCTTTGACTCCAGCATTTTTTAGCTATTTGTGGATGTTTTTTTTTTTTTTAAATTTAACATTTCTACATTTGCTGCCTTAGGGCTCACCTACAGCACACTTGCCGTAATTTTCATGCAATGTGTATGGAATTTGTAGTTTACTTGCAGTGGATGCAGATAACGTGGTTTTGGCTGTTTCAGCCACAATAACTGCAGTGACCTGTGGTTTGTTAGTGGCTGTATTTCCCGCATCTGCCATAGCCATGTTTGCTCCATTTACCGCAAGTTCACTGCAAATTCCTTAGTTGTGCTATGGAAATTGCTGCAAGTATGTTGACGGTAACTCCTTAGGTGTCAGGTGTGGAAATTTTATTTTTTACATCCACATCCTTTTTAAATAGATGAAAAATGCTGCTGTTAAATAAATCAAAATATTCATAATTCAGAATTAGTTAGATTAGGACCCACCAGACGTAAGGGCATCTTGATGCGATTGGTGGGCTGACACAAACTGGCTAATACGCAGAATATCAATATTCATTTGTCAAATCAAGCTATTGACACATTAACAAGCATTTTTACTTTGTGTTCCAAGACCCTTACATGATTATAGTTCAATTTTCCAAAAATGATATCAACCATACAATTATATGTAGTTGATGGAAAGATATCATGGAATTATTGGATTATTAGTTAAAACTATTTTTAAATAAAGGAAATACAGATTCTAGACTCCCGATTCTTTAGAATCGGGCTCACAGCTAGTATATATATATATATAAAATATACACACACACACACTAAAGTACACCTTATATATGTGTGTATATATATATATATACACATATATACTAATATAATACATCTATATATGTGTGTGTAAATATGTAATTATGATCACACACATATACATTATATATATATATATATATAGAGAGAGAGACACACACACACATATATACAAATATAATGCATCTATATATGTGTGTATGTGTAAATATGTATTTGTGATCACATATGTGTGTACGGTTATATATATATATATATTATATATATATGAGGGAGAGTGAAGTATGCACCAACACATAATATATATATCTCCACACGAATATATACAAACTAGTAAAAAGGCCCGATGCAATTGCATCGGGAGCAGGGTGAAATGAATTGTGTGTATACAGGCGGGTCTGTGGGTAGCAGAGTATACAGACGGCTGTGAAGGTAGGAGATTATACAGGCGGCTCTGTGGGTAGCAAAGTATACAGGCGGCTCTGTGGGTAGCAGAGTATACAGGCGGGTCTGTGGGTAGCAGAGTATACAGGCGGGTTTGTGGGTAGCAGATTATACAGGCCGCTGTGTGGGTAGCAGAGTATAGAGAAGGTTCTGTGGGTAGCAGATTGTACAGGTGGCTCTGTGGGTAGCAGAATATACAGGCAGCTCTGTGGGTAGCAGAGTATAGAGGCGGCTCTGTGGGTAGCAGAGTATACAGGCGGCTGTGTGAGTAGCAGAGTATAGAGGCAGGTCTGTGCGTAGCAAAAAATTACAGGTCGGGTCTGTGGGTAGCAAAGTATAGAGGCGGCTCTGTGGGTAGCAGAGTATAGAGGCGGCTCTGTGGGTAGCATAGTATACAGGTGGCTCTGTGGGTAGCAGAGTATACAGGCGGCTCTGTGGGTAGCAGAGTATAGAAAGGGCTCTGTGGGTATCAGAGTATACAGGTGGGTCTGTGGGTAGCAGAGTATACAGGCGGCTCTGTGGGTAGCAGAGTATAGAGGCGGCTGTGGTGGTGGCAGAGTATACAGGCGTCTGTGGTGGTGGCAGAGTGTACAGGCATCTGTGGTGGTGGCGGCAGAGTATACAGGCATCTGTGGTGGTGGCGTCAGAGTATACAGGCGTGTGTGGTGGTGGCGGCAGAGTATACAGGCGTGTGGTGGTGGTGGCGGCAGAGTATACAGGCGTGTGTGGTGGTGGCGCAGAGTATACAGGCGTGTGTGGTGGTGGTGGCAGAGTATACAGGCGTGTGTGGTGGGTGGCAGAGTATACAGGCGTGTGTGGTGGTGGTGGCAGAGTATACAGGCGTGTGTGGTGGTGGTGGCAGAGTATACAGGCGTGTGTGGTGGTGCGGTCAGGTGGCAGAGTATACAGGCGTGTGTGGTGGTGGGGCAGAGTATACAGGCTGTTGTGTGTGGTGGTGCAGAGTATACAGGCGTGTGTGGTGGTGGCGGCAGAGTATACAGGCTCTGTGGTGGTGGCGGCAGAGTATAGAGGCGTGTGTGGTGGGGGCAGAGTATACAGGCTGTGTGTGGTGGTGGCAGAGTATACAGGCGTGTGTGGTGGTGGCAGAGTATACAGGCGTCTGTGGTGGTGGCAGAGTATACAGGCGTCTGTGGTGGTGGCAGAGTATACAGGCGTGTGTGGTGGTGGCAGAGTATACAGGTGTCTGTGGTGGTGGCAGAGTATACAGGCGTGTGTGGTAGTGTGGCAGGCATGTGTGGTGGTGGCGGCAGAGTATACAGGCATCTGTGGGTGGTGGTGTCAGAGTATACAGGCGTGTGTGGTGGTGGGCAGAGTATAGAGGCGTGTGTGGTGGTGGCAGAGTATACAGGCGTGTGTGGTGGTGGCGGCAGAGTATACAGGCATCTGTGGTGGTGGCGGCAGAGTATACAGGCATGTGTGGTGGTGGCGGCAGAGTATACAGGCGTCAGTGGTGGTGGGAGAGTATAGAGGCGTGTGTGGTGGTGGCAGAGTATACAGGTGTCTGTGGTGGTGGCAGAGTATACAGGCGTCTGTGGTGGTGGCAGAGTATACAGGCATCTGTGGTGGTGGCAGAGTATACAGGCGTGTGTGGTGGTGGCAGAGTATACAGGTGTCTGTGGTGGTGGCAGAGTATACAGGCATGTGTGGTGGTGGCAGAGTATCCAGGTGTCTGTGGTGGTGGCAGAGTATACAGGTGTCTGTGGTGGTGGCAGAGTATACAGGCGTGTGTGGTGGTGGCAGGCGTGTGTGGTGGTGGCGGCAGAGTATACAGGCGTGTGTGGTGGTGGCGGCAGAGTATACAGGCATCTGTGGTGGTGGGGGCGGAGGGGGGTGCTGTCAGAGGCCAGCACTGCCGCCCCTTTAGCCGCTGCTGAGGACCGGAGGGTGGGGGGATGCTGCACGGCCACCCCTATAGTATGCTGCGGGTGAGGAGGGGGGTCAGGGAGCACCGGCGCGGCAGCAAGGCATGGGTAAAAAAAAATTTAAAAAGATAATGCTCACCTCACCCCGAGCCCCCGCCGTCTTCCTGCAGGCTCCCGGTGGCTCCCGCAGGCTCCCAGTGTCTGCAGAGGTCTTCTACAGCAGTATAGGACCTGCGGTGATGTCAGAGTCACGCGACCGCGGGTTACCATGGAGTAACCTTGTGTCACGTGACTCTGACACAGGTCCTGTGCTGCAGTTGAAGACCTGTGCAGACACTGGGAGCCACCGGGAGCCTGCAGGAAGACGGCGGGGGCTCGGGGAGAGGTGAGGACATTTTTTTTTTTTTAACAGTAGTGTGCGGCTCGCGGGCTCGTCAGTGCCGCAAAGGAGCTTGGGATTCGGCTACAACGCCCGAATCCCAAACTCCCGATTATATAAGTAGATTACATTATGCTGTCTACGGACACATCAGAAATTGACAAATATGTAGAGTAGGACCACTTTATCTGAGACATTTTGTTGACGTGGGAGAGTGGCTGAAAAGATTATTTCGGTAATATTTTGGGAAATATCTTTATTTGTATGCAGTATGGTAGTGAGAGGTGTACTTACACATTTATTTTTTCAGCAATATTTGGCTGTGCTGGCTCCCCGTGTTTTCTCTCGGGTGTAATCCTCAGTATCTGTATTATTTTGTGTATGTACACTGCACAGTACCACTTCTCCTGTCCTGTATACTGGATGGGCGGGTCAACAGGACACACTGACACTGACAGAAGGTGACAGGACACACTGACAGCAGGTGACAGCACACACTGACACTGACAGCAGGTGATAGCACACACTTACATTGACAGCAGGTGACAGGACACAACGGGAAGACTGACAGCAGGTGACAGGACACACTGACAGCAGGTGACAGGACACACTGACAGCCAGGTGAACAGTGGACACACTGACAGCAGGTGACAGGACACACTGACAGCAGGTGACAGGACACACTGACAGCAGGTGACAGGACACACTGACACTAAAAGCAGGTGACAAGACACTGACAGTAGGTGACAGGACACACTGACAGCAGGTGATAGGACACACAGACACTGACAGCAGGTGACAGGACACACTGACAGCAGGTGAGAGGACACACTGAGAGCAAGTGAGAGGACACATGGCACTGACAGCAGGTGACAGGACCACTGACACTGACAGCAGGTGACAGGACATATGAGAGCAGTGACAGGACACACGACACTGAGAGCAGGTGACAGACACACTGAGAGCAGTGACAGGACACACTGAGAGCAGGTGACAGGACACACTGACCTGACAGCAGGTGACAGGACACAATGACAGCAGTGACAGGACCACTGACAGCAGTGACAGGACACACTGACAGCAGGTGACAGGACACACTGACACTGACAGCAGGTGACAGGACACACTGACACTGACAGCAGGTGACAGGACACACTGACATGAAGCAGGTGACAGGACATACTGAGAGCAGGTGACAGGACACACTGACACTGAGAGCAGGTGACAGGACACACTGAGAGCAGGTGACAGGACACACATGACGAGCAGGTGACAGGACACACTGACATGACAGCAGGTGACAGGACACAATGACAGCAGGTGACAGGACACACTGACAGCAGGTGACAGGACACATGACAGCAGGTGACAGGACACACTGACACTGACAGCAGGTGACAGGCACACTGACACTGACAGCAGGTGACAGGAATGAGGGGTGACAGGACACAGTGACAGCAGGTGACAGGACACACTGACCAGTGCAGAACACTGACACACTGAGATGACTTAGCTGATGACCAAGGTGTGGTCGTGGTGAGTGGGATCCATTGTGACGTGAGAGTGGGCGGAGCTCCCTCTCTGGCTCAGTTCTCCACGGTGTCGGTGTCGGTGATCTCAGGCTCGGGTTCAGCGATGGCGGCGGTGTCTGTGCCGTGTAGCCCCGCCTGCCGGAGGCCGGGCATTCTTGTACAGAGGCTGGATACTGCAGAGTGTGCCGGAGCAGGAGCTAACCCCCACCGCCAGGACATGGGGGGCGGCAGAGTGAGGAGGGGCTGCGGCTCCCGGGCATCCGCGGGCATCTGGCTCCGTGCTGTAAGTACGGGGCCACGCTTGCATTGTGCCATCAGCAGGGCCTCCCCATCACACAGCGCGGCTGGTCCTGTGTACAGAGCAGGTGATGCAGCTGCTGCAGAACCTCTTGGTGTGCGACCCATGCTACAGTGTGGTATTCACATTTGCAGGGGGAGCGGGCGAGTGGCAGGGAAGCAGGTGAGCGGCGGGCAAGTGTCGGGGAAGCGGGAGGATGTGGCGGCGGGTGAGCGTCGGGCAGTGGTTGGAGTGTGTGTGGGGGTTAGTGGTGTCCGGCGGCAGTTTTTTTTTTTTTTAACAGTAATGCGGCTACGGCTCGCGCCAAGGAGCTTGGGATTCGGCTACAACGCCCGAATTCCCAACTCCCGATTATATAAGTAGATATAATACATATATGTATATGTGTTTATTACATTTGCATATATATATGTGTGTGTATATATATATATACATATATATATAATGTGTATATGTATACATAAATACACTATATATTGTAGGGATCAGTCTCTATAGCAGCAGCAAGTAAGGCAGTGACACTCAGGCTCAGTCCAAAAAAACAAGTGTGTTTTATTTCACACAATGGCAAAAACAAACAAAAAAACAGTCCTTACATGAGGATAATAGCGTCGGCCCTAAACCTGCTCCTCCTGGAGCTCGCCTAGGGGTCCTTCCCCACCTTGGGGTCCAGTACACGCTCCCTGTGTGCTCACAGGCTCCTTTTTCACCGACTGAACTCCTCTCCAGTCTGATCTCATCTCACAAGACCTTCACAGCCGTCTCTTCCGGCCTAACATTTCTCACCTGTCTTTCCCTCCCAGCTACTTCAAAAGCCTGGGGCGGGAGATGAGGAATGGAGGCCCGCCCAAAAACCTTCCCCCATTCCTCATAGATGAGGTCCCATAACAGGCTTTACCAACAGCCACCGTTCTCCGTAACGGTGGCTACACCTACCTCACCTATGCTCATGTAAGCATCTCCCGTCCCATACATGTAGTAGCTCACCATCCTTGGGGAAACATAGCGTCCCTCTACCACCATTCCCCTTGCTACCTCACACCCCCCCCCCTCAGTTCAACCCGGGGGGGGTGAACTCCTGTCACCAAACAGTGAGTCCGGGACTAGGCATCGGCATTGCCCTGCAGCCTCCCGGCTCTGTGTTCCACCGTGAAGTTGAAGTTCTGGAGCGACAAGAACCACCTGGTGACTCGCGCATTCCTCTCTTTTGACTGGCTCATCCACGTGAGTGGGGAGTGGTCAGTCACCAACCGAAACCGTCGCCCCAGCAGGTAATACCTCAACGCTTCCAAGGCCCATTTGATGGCTAGGCACTCCCTCTCGACCACACTGTAATTTTTCTCTGCAGGCGTGAGCTTGCGGCTCAGGTAGTTAACGGGGTGTTCTTCCCCATTCACCTCCTGAGAAAGGACTGCACCTAGCCCTACTTCTGATGCATCGGTCTGAACGATGAAGGTTTGGGTGAAGTCAGGTGTGATAAGGATGGGAGACCCGCATAACACCGTCTTCAAGACCAGAAAGGCATGCTCGGCCTGGGGGTTCCACTTAACCATGACGGGCCGTCTTCCTTTCAGAAGGTCTGTCAATGGGGCTGAGAGGGTGGCAAAATTGGGGATGAACTTCCTGTAGTATCCCACAATTCCCAGAAAGGCTCTCACCTGCTTTACTGTCCTTGGTTGGGGCCAACTCTGGATGGCTTCGACCTTGTTGACCTGTGGCTTAATCATACCTCGCCCTATGACATACCCCAAATAGCGTGCCTCCTCCATTCCCAGAGCACACTTTTTGGAGTTGGCAGTCAGCCCCGCTGCCTGGAGAGAGTCCACCACAGCCTGTACCTTGGCCAAGTGGCTCTCCCAGTCGCTGCTGAAAACGATGACGTCATCTAGATAGGCCGAGGCGTACCTTTGATGAGGCTTCAACACGATGTCCATTAATCTTTGGAACGTGGCTGGAGCCCCATGTAAGCCAAATGGCAACACCAGGTAGTGAAACAGACCCTCCGGCGTGATGAACGCGGTCTTCTCTTTGGCGCTATCCGTAAGGGGTACTTGCCAGTATCCCTTAGTTAGATCGAGTGTGGAGAAGTACCGGGCTTTCCCGAGTCTTTCAATGAGCTCGTCTACTTGTGGCATTGGATAAGCGTCAAATTTAGAGACCTCGTTCAGCTTCCGGAAGTCGTTGCAAAACCGTATCGTCCCATCGGGTTTGGGAATGAGCACAATGGGACTAGCCCATTCACTTTTCGACTCCTCAGTAACCCCTAACTCCAGCATTTGACGAACCTCCTTTGAAATGGCCTTTCGCCGTGCCTCAGGTACTCGGTAGGGCCTCATCCGAACTTTTACCTGGGGCTCGGTGACAATGTCGTGTTCAATCAACGAGGTACGCCCTGGCAGCTTTGAAAACACATCCGTATTCCTGGCCACAAACTCTCGAGACTCTTGCTGCTGGTTTTTCTTGAGGGTTTCGGCTATCGTCACTTCTGCCACTGCCCCCTCAGGCACCACCTTGGCCTGTAAAGTCAGTGCAGGAGGACGGTCAGCTGGAGACCCTTCTGTACCCAAACCCTCTCTGTCTTTCCAGGCTTTTAGCAGATTGACATGGTATATCTGCTCGGTCTTTCTCCGACCTGGCTGATATACCTTGTAGTTGACCTCCCCAACTCTTTCTAGGACTTCGTAGGGCCCTTGCCACTTCGCCAAGAATTTACTCTCCACAGTAGGCACTAGTACCAGGACTCTGTCTCCCGGGTTAAAAGTTCTGACCTTAGCGGATCTATTATATACCCTGCTTTGAGCTCTTTGGGCTTCCTCTAAGTGTTCTTTCACTATCGGCATCACCGCTGCCATCCGGTCCTGCATGGTCGCGATGTGCTCTACTACACTTTTGTGAGGGGTGGGTTCCTGCTCCCATCCCTCCTTGGCAATGTCGAGCAGGCCCCGGGGATGTCTACCATACACGAGTTCGAACGGAGAAAAACCTGTTGAGGCCTGTGGTACCTCCCGAATTGCGAACATCAGGTATGGTAGAAGACAATCCCAGTCCTTCCCATCCATGGATACCACCTTTTTCAGCATGCTTTTTAGGGTTTTGTTGAATCTTTCAACTAAGCCATCTGTCTGCGGATGGTAGACCGAGGTGCGCAACTGCTTTACCCGGAACAGTTTACATAGCTCTTTAGTAACCTTGGACATGAACGGCGTCCCCTGGTCTTTAAGTATTTCTTTAGGGATTCCCACCCGGCAGAACACGGCGAGTAGCTCTTTGGCTATCAATTTCGCCGAGGTGTGCCGCAGTGGAATTGCCTCTGGATACCTGGTAGCGTAATCCATGATTACCAGGATATGCTGATCCCCTCGGGCAGACTTGACCAGAGGACCCACCAGATCCATGGCGACCCTTTCAAATGGTACGTCTATAATGGGCAGGGGTACCAAGGGACTACGGAAGTGCGGCATAGGAGCGGATTGCTGACACTCGGGGCATGATTCGCAATACCGCTGCACCTCCCGAAACACTCATGGCCAGTAAAAACGCTGCAGAATACGTTCCAGAGTCTTTTTATGGCCGAGGTGTCCGCCCAGCACATGCCTATGTGCCAAGTCGAGCACCGTCGGGCGATAAGGCTGCGGAACCACCAGCTGTTCCAAGGTCTCACCCCGCACTCTGTCAACCCTGTATAACAGATCCTGGTTGACAGCCATGTGGGGAAACACCTGGTCTGCTCCTGGGTACTGAAACACCCCATTAATACAAATCACGTTTTCCCTTGCCCGATTTAACGTCTGGTCTTGGAGCTGTGCAGTACCAAAATTGTCACGGGGAACTCCCAACTCTGCGAACTCAGGTACTGACCCGAGCTCGTCGGCTTCACCCGCTAATACCTCTAGAGGGGACATTGTTACTCCCACGGCTGGCACCCCTGAGTCGGGATCACGAGGTTCAGGCTCAGGGTCCGTGACATTCTGGACTTGTTTACCCCTTAACCCCGGGTTTCCCGGTAACAGAGTCCAGAATAGAGGAAAGTCTCTCCCAAGGATCAGTCCATACGGCAGGGACTCTAGCACTCCCACCTCATGACGACACTCCCCCTTCGGGGTTTGGATAGTGATTATGGCGGTAGGGTACTCTTTCAAATCCCCATGAATGCATAAGACCCCCACATTACGTCCCGTGTAGGATGCAGACCCAGCCAAGGTGGCATGCACCAGGGTGATAAGGCTTCCCGAGTCCAAGAGGGCAGCTGCAGGACATCCTGCCACCATAACCTGACACATGGGAGAGATAGGTGCAGGCTCTGGGGAAGCAGCGGTATATACCGGGAAGGCATAGAGGGAGACACGCCGGGCCACACTGCAGTCCATAGGATCGGTGGTGATAGGGCAGTTTGCAGCAATGTGTCCACGCTCTTGACACCTCCAGCACACAACAGTCTCTAGCTTCCTTGCCTGAGGGCCTGCAGGGGTGGGGGTGCGTGTCAGAGTCCTGTATTTCTCAGGGTCGGTGACCTTGTGGGATTTGGGGAGCACACGGGCTGGGGAAGAAACTTTTAACAAGTTCTGGGTGGCCTCATAACGTTCCACCAAACCGACCAGCTGGTTGGCATCGACAGGGTCCCTATGTCCCACCCACTGCTGTATGGCTGGGGGCAAGGCCCGCACAAACTTGTCCAGTACCACTCTTTCCACCATCTGCGCTGGGGACAATAGCTCCGGCTGTAACCATTTTTTTACAAGATGGACGAGATCATACATCTGAGACCGGACCGCCACAGTCTCTACATAAGCCCAGCAATGGACTCTCTGGGCACGGAGATACACATTCACACCTAATCGAGCTAGAATCTCGGCTTTTACCTTTTGATAGTCCCGGGCGTCCTGCTCGCTCAGGTCGTAGTACGCTTTCTGGGGCTCTCCAATCAGATATGGCGCTACGACCTCCGACCATTGGTGTAGCGGCAGACTCTCTCGCTCTGCCACTCTCTCGAACCCCGCCAAGAAAGCTTCGACATCGTCCCCTGCGGTCATCTTTTGGGTGGACGCACGGACCCTCTTCTTGATGTCCTGCTGTGGATCAGATGGTGCGCTTGACCTCAGGGCTGTTAACTGTTCCATCAGGAGTTGGTTAGTTTGCTGTTGAAGTCTCAGGGCCTCCGTATGGCTGTGCTGCTGGGCCTGCAGCGCCTCAGCATACATCTGCTGTTGCTGCTTCTGCTGCAGGTTGGCTTCAATCAATGCCTTTACAATGTCCTCCATTGCTGAGCGCTGCTTTAGGGCTTGCTTCACCCAGGACATACAACTCGTCCTCTACAGCAGTTAGTCTATGCCTTACTGCATTGCCCGCATTCTCCACCATATGTAGGGATCAGTCTCTATAGCAGCAGCAAGTAAGGCAGTGACACTCAGGCTCAGTCCAAAAAAACAAGTGTGTTTTATTTCACACAATGGCAAAAACAAACAAAAAAACAGTCCTTACATCAGGATAATAGCGTCGGCCCTAAACCTGCTCCTCCTGGAGCTCGCCTAGGGGTCCTTCCCCACCTTGGGGTCCAGTACACGCTCCCTGTGTGCTCACAGGCTCCTTTTTCACCGACTAAACTCCTCTCCAGTCTGATCTCATCTCACAAGACCTTCACAGCCGTCTCTTCCGGCCTAACATTTCTCACCTGTCTTTCCCTCCCAGCTACTTCAAAAGCCTGGGGCGGGAGATGAGGAATGGAGGCCCGCCCAAAAACCTTCCCCCATTCCTCATAGATGAGGTCCCATAACAGGCTTTACCAACAGCCACCGTTCTCAGTAACGGTGGCTACACCTACCTCTCCTATGCTCATGTAAGCATCTCCCGTCCCATACATGCAGTAGCTCACCATCCTTGGGGAAACATAGCGTCCCTCTACCACCATTCCCCTTGCTACCTCACAATATATATATATATATATATACAAACACATGTATACTAATATAATATATATGTGTGTGTAAATATGTATTTGTGATCACACACATATACATATCTATATAAAATATATATAGAGAGAGAGAGAGTGAAGTATGCACAAACACACACATATATATATATATATACACACACAAATATAATACATACTAGCTGTGAGCCCGATGCAAATGCATCGGGTGTCTAGAATATTTTTAATTTTTTTTAATATTTTCAAATAATAATCCAATTATTCCAATGACATCTTTACACCAACTACATATATTTGTATGGTTGATATCATTTAAGGAAAATTGAACTATTATGTTGTAAGGGTCTTAGAACACAAAGTAGCAATACTTCTTAATGTGTCAATCGTTTGAATTGATGAATTAACAGTACTAATGTGAGTATCAGCCAGTTTGTGTCAGCCCACCAATCGCGTCAAGATGCCCTTACACCTGGTGAGTCCTACTCTAACTAAATCCGAATTGATATAATTTAGATATTTTTTATGGCTGGATTTTTCTTAGACTTTTTGAGGATTGTAATGTAAATAATAAAATTTTGTAAATTGATACAGAAGGAGTTACCAGCTACAGACTTACAGCAATATCCGTGCAATAACAAAAAAACTTGTAGTTAACCTACGGTAAATGGAGTTAACGTAGCTTCAGCAGGTGCATAAGATGCATCCACTAACTAACCACAGGTGACTGCAGTTGATGTGGATGACACTGCCGCAACTATGTTGTCTGCACAAACCGCAAGTTAAGTACAAATTACATATATGCAATTATGAAAATCACAGCAAGTATGTTGTTGGTGAGTCCTTCATGATCAATTATTATCATTTAGTATATTCCTCAACAAAGTGAAAAAATCTAAGAAAAATGGCGTGGTAGAATCTAATTAATAATTTATGTTTGTCCCTATCTATCTAAACATGTGGAACACACCTTGCTAACGAGATGTGTGTGAACAGCCGTCCCACCCGTCTCTTAGCTGTTCACAAAAACCTCTCCCTTTAAAGAATAAGAATCAAATCTCTCAGCACGTAGAGTACTGGAGCTTTAAATAGTGGTTTCTATCACCCTGTGAGAAAATCAGAATGATACACATCTCCAATGAAATCTGTAATGTGTTTTTCCACAAATATTGTATAAACTATGTACATAAAAAACTGAAAATGTAAAGACTAAACTAATTTTTTTGTTATTTTTTTTTTTGTTTTGTTTTAAATAGAAAAGGTAAAAAAAAAAAATAGGCAAAAGTTCATCCCAAAATATTCCGATAGACAATATTTTTGGTGAAGACTTTCTCACTGTTAGGCACCAATTTGCCTTGAATGCATGAATCCACCACTTTCACCTTCACATTGCATCGTCTCTTCACACGTGAGAAAGCCACATATAATTGTCCATGACCAAAAACAGGTT
Organism: Allobates femoralis; assembly: GCA_033576535.1. Classification (NCBI taxonomy): domain Eukaryota; kingdom Metazoa; phylum Chordata; class Amphibia; order Anura; family Aromobatidae; genus Allobates; species Allobates femoralis. The sequence goes on from JARQOC010000011.1 coordinate 123,572,142, forward strand.
CTGGCAAATAAATCCCCACTTTCTCCAATGTTTGGCCTTGTGATTTATTTATGGTCATGGCAACGGCAGGCTTCACGGGAAATTGTCGACGTCTTAGTTTGAAAGGCAATCCAGTCTCAGATGGACAGAGATCAATTCTTGGAATGAAGACTACATTTCCTTCATCCGAGCCAGAAATTACTTTTGCTTGTATCATGTTGTCAAACAAAGCAATAACAATCATGCGAGTCCCGTTGCAAAGTCCTTTTCTGCTGTTAAAATTACGCAAAAGCATTACAATTGTACCAACTTTTAATTTCAGGAGATGAGAAGGCATTCCTGTTGGTGTTAGTGAATTTAGAAATTCCACTGGATATTGTTCGGTATTTTCCGTCTCATCTGGATCAATGGAATCGTCGCTCATATATTCAATGTATTCTCCAGGAATACAATCCATAACTTTTGAATTGATCAAATCCACAGCGTCATTTTTGGGACAAAGAATGGCATGTGATGCAGCATTCTGAATACTTTCGTCATTATTCACATCAATGACAATGTTTTCACCAAATATATCCAAGATTAAAGAGCCAGTGCAGATCCTGTCTTGCGGGATCTCAATGACATCATCACCAAGGTTGTAATCATTGGACAATTCTCCATTTCCCAGTTGAATTAACCAATTGCTATAATCTGAATCAATGGAACGCATGTTGTTAATGAGCGGCAATTGATTGAAAAGCTGCCATTGTCGTGAATATTTAATGCAGCTCTCTACGATGTCTGTCCTTGTTCCATGAGAGATGATAGGAAGACACTGCCGAAAGTCTCCTCCCAGAACAATGACTTTCCCTCCAAAGGGTAATTTATTTTTCTTGGAGACATCAGTTGTCATGACATCCTGTACTAATTGATCAATTACATGCAAAGCGTATTTTGACAACATAGTAGACTCATCGATGATGAAGAGTTTGGTAGTCTTCAAATGTTGGGCCGCATCAGTATCATTTTTGATTCTTGAAACGGATGTCTCATTAATTGGTATTGGTATGCCATACAGTGAATGGATAGTTCTTCCTCCTTGCAATAGATTAGCAGCAATCCCTGTACTGGCTGCAGGTGAGACAACTTCTCCTTCTCCTCTCAGTTCATGAATCAATAGATGATAGAGATATGTTTTCCCACTTCCACCTGGACCGTCAATGAAAAAGCACTTTGGCTTATCACTTGTATCCTCTAAAGCTTTATGGATTGCATTATAGGCCAAACGTTGTTGATCATTTAAGGTAACTTTCATTTCACGTGCTCTTACTAACTCTTCTTCTTTGTTGTATTGAGGACGAATGTGTGGTTTTCTTTTTGGGCGTGGTAGATTAAAATCATTAAAATGTTTTGCATGAAATTTTAAAACATGTTCGACATCAGTCATGTCACAATGCTGACAATCATCAGTGTCGGGGTGGTAGGCATGGCAGTAATCTTGAACGAAGTGTTGTTTAAATTCTTGCCACAACTCCAGGGGATGATTAGGAGGACCAAAGACACATATATATGCAAACATGTCACGGAGCTGTGCAGGCATATTGAGAACACAGGCATCCAATAAAGTTTTTCTCCAAACAGTGTTATCGAAGAGCAATCCAAGGGCTAATGCCGCCTCTTTAAAAGTTGGGTATGTGACTTCCTTAACAGTCTTAAGGTTGTCAAAACTTGTAGCTCCTTTAACATGGAGTAACAACAGCCTTAACCTGTTAACGACAGCCTTACGTCTCTAGACGTCGGCTGTCGTTACCCCCGTGTTTGGAGTGAGCTCCGGCGTGGAGCTCACTCCAAACCTCCCACATCTCAGCTGATCTCACTAGCTGAGATGTGGGAGAAACAGCACCAATCGGTCCCGCCACCGATCGGTGCTGTTTAACCCCTTAGATCCCGCCATCAATCTCTGAGAGCGGGATCTAAGGGAGCCGGAGCGTGCAGCGCGCGCTTACCGGGCTCCAGGGGAGATCTCGCGATAGTATCGCGGGATCTCCCGTGCTGACGTGACAGGCCAGGGTCCTGGCTTGACCCTGGAACCTGTCATGGAGCATTTCCTGCTTGTGGTTGGCAGAGGCTGCCAACCACAACAGGTCCGCGATTCTGACACATACAGAGGAGCTGCAGCTCCTCTGTATGTGTCAGAAGCGATCGGACTGTGCATCTGCATGCCTCTCTATGGGGCAGTGTAAAATTAAGAATTAATAAACAAATAAAGTTTTTACAAAGTTGAAAAAAAAAAAAAAAACATAAAAGTTCAAATCACCCCCCTTTTCTCCCATCCACAATAAAAGTATTAAAAAATTAAATAAAATACACATGTTTGGTATCGCCGCATTCAGAATCGCCCGATCTATCAATATAAATAATCAAATAATGAGACCCATAAACTGCGTAGCGCAAAAAATGGTTCAAACGCCAAAATTACGTTTTTTTGGTCGCTGCAACAATGCTAAAAAATGCAATAACGGGCGATCAAAACAGCGCATCCACCCAAGTATGGTATCATTAAAAACGTCAGCTTGAGACGCAAAAAATAAGCCATCACCCAGCCCCAGATCCCGAAAAATGAGGACGCTACGGGTCGCAGAACATGGCGCAAAAAGTGCAATGTTTTTTTTTTTCATGCTTTTGAATTTTTTTCCACCACCTAGATACCAATAAAGGTATACATGTTTGGTATCTTCAAACTCGTACTGACCCGAGGCATCGCACCGTCACGTCGGTTTTACCATATAGTGAACACGGCGACTAAAAAATCCAAAAAACAAACGTGTAATTGCACTTTATTTGCAATTTCACTGCACTTGGAATTTTTTTGCAATTTCCCTGTACATTATATGGTAAAACAAATTATTGCATCTGAAAGTACAACTCGTCCCGCAAAAACAAGCCGTCATATGTCTATATTGACGGAAAAATAAAAACGTTATGGCTCTTGGAAGCCGAGGAGCGAAAAAACGAAAATGAAAAATGACAAATTTCTTCGTTATTAAGGGGTTAAATAGTACCGTTCTTGTTCTTGAATACTAACAGTGTAGAGTCTACCAATGACTGAAGCACCTCCTCTCCTTCTAACTTCCCATGCACCTTCTTTCCAAACATAATGCTCAGGAATTTGACGATATAAGTACTCATGAGCATTGGGATCATTCTCATTGAGGGCAAAGTAGGCCATGAGTGTTGATTGTCTGTCCATTGAATAACTGATGTTGTCCACAGAATCACCCTCGTGAAAAAAAAGTGATTGTGAATGAGGCAGATGTACTGCAAGACGAATAATGCTGTGAGATTGTCTATGCATTGGGAAAGCAAGCTGCCTCTGGTGCACTGACATAGCTGGAATCCATGAATTTATGAGTTTCATCGTGTCTGATGTTGGTTTCACAAATTTCCAGATTGGCTTTATCATGACCTTTGTAGACATATTTGAAGAGGTATTTTACGCTCTGAATGGAAGCACATACTTCTACATTAATATGGCACTTATATTTTAATAGAAGGAAAGGGTTATATGGAACCACCCAAGAATTATCAATCATCTTGGAATGGTGTGGAAAAGAAGGTCCTTCGTTTCTTTGATAACTTGGATATGCATCCTCAGGTATAACAGTTTTTGTTTGAAACTTTTTGGGAAAAGCTTTTTTACACTTTCCATTCTCCATACATGGAGAATTGGGATTGTGTTGTCCACAGGGGCCATGAATCATGTGTTGCATGACAATTTGATGGAGCACAGGGTAATGTAATGGATCAGGAATTTCAGCCCAAACAGTATTGTCCACTTCCACCTCAGTTCTTAGTTTTGAGTTTGCATCCAGAATAATTAGAATGTGAGCATGTGGTAGGCCTCGCTTTTGAAATTCTATCACATGAACCATAGCACAAACCTTACCAAATAATCCACAATTAATATCTTTCAAAAGGGCTTCAAGTTTAATCCTGAATACACGGGCCACTAAATCCGGTCGATGTTCAGCACGCTGCCATGGGTGTAAATTGGTTGCAATTTCACTCCATTTTGGATTACAGGTCATCGTTATAAAAAGATCTGGTCTTCCAAATTTAGTTGCAATCGCCATGGCATCTTGATGCCGCTGCTGCATATTTCGGGGACTTCCCTCAAAGGAAGATGGTAAAATTACCGTCTTGCCAATGGGGATTCCTTTTTCTATGGATTTTCTCAGCAAATGTTCCTGAAGGAGACAATAATCTTCTACTTTCAAATCCTTCTGGTGTTGGCGTATAAAATTTAAACGATTCGCCTCGATTCTTACATAGGCATCCACCAAGTACTGATGTGTCAGTTTACCACCATTAAGGACAGGATTGAATTCTTTCCGTACTGACAGCAAATAACAGTAATACTGCAGTTGTGTCACCCTGCGAGTATTTTGGCCTTGCTGCTTAAGTGCTTCATGCCACCCTTGCTCTCCATGAGGGAAAAACAATGGATACAGTAATGCATCCAAATTACTGTGTAAAATGCTTATTTGCTGTGTTTTGGGGGCCAACAGATTATTTGGGTCTGGTTTTAGATGTATTAAAATGTCTCTATTAAATGGTGGCTCTCCATCAGCATTTTCAAAGACGACAGCGACTTCATTCACAGTAGGGTTGTTATACCGTCTTGGGTCTTGCTGTCTGTCTTGTTTAATTGCCATGATGATATTGGGCATGTTTGTGCCATGTTCCAATGCTTTGTGGTCTTCTTCTTCCTCCACGTGCCGTAACATTTTGTAGGCTGAAACAAAGGGATTAATACCTTCCAATTGCTCAGCAATAATTCTCATCAAGGCTGGATTACATTTGAGATTTTCTGGAGACTGTAGGCGTTGTTCAGTAGCAGTAGCACTATCCAAAATATACAGCTGTGCATATGCTGGAACTTGACCTTCAGCGGGGTGGAGAGTTCCAGTTCTATGGTAAATTTGACCGTGAATCCGGAAACAGCAAGGACCGTGTCCAGGTGGTTGAGAAACACTTGCACCCATGGAAGCAAATGCAAAGGAACTAATAATGCTCCTGATATTGTCCATGAGATTTTTACTATATTGGCTGTCTCCTTTGAGTAAAGTAGTGAAGAGC
>JARQOC010000011.1:123579741-123669741 GCA_033576535.1 Allobates femoralis
CATACACACTAATGTACATTTACCTATTAAAACATATTCATATATTTGTGTTAACCTATATATACAAGTGTGTTTTCATGCGAAAAAGATTACACACACATATAAATAAATATGTGTGTGTGTATATACATATAAATATTATGGGGTGCATTTTTTACATTTGTGTGTACTGACATACATCGATCATCGATATATATATATACGGTATATTCATATACATATATATCAATACATCAATATCTCCATATATAAAAATATTAGTTACACTTAAAATTATCTATGGAGATATATATCTAAGAAAAATATCTATCTATTCTACTCTATCTAATCTAATCTATCTATCTATATGCCTATATAATATGTGAATACACACACCGATGTATAAAAATACACCCCAACATATTGAAGTATATACACACACATACATACTTATTTATATGTTTGTGTAATCATTTATATTTTAAAGCACCCGTGTGTATATAGGATAACACAAATATATGAATTTATGTTTATATATAAATGTACACTGGTGTGTATCTTTGTATATATATACGTGTCTGATTACACATACCGTATATACTCGTGTATAAGCCGACCCCCCTACTTTTACCCCCAAAACCTGGGAAAATCTATTGACTCGTGTATAAGCCGAGGGTGGACCCTAGCACAAGTATACAGCCCCCAGCAGTGTGGTATACACCAGTCCCAGAGGTAGATACAGCAGCCCCAGTGGTAGTATACACGCAGCCCCAGTAGTATATACAGCCCCAGTGGTATATACAGCTCCAGTGGTAGTATAGACGCAGCCCTAGTAGTATATACAGCCCCAGTGGTAGTATATACAGCCCCAGTGGTAGTATACAGGGCCCCAGCAGTATATACAGCCCCAGTGGTTTATACAGCCCCAGTGGTAGTATACAGGGCCCCAGAGGTATATACAGCCCCAGTGGTAGTATATACAGGCCCCAGCAGTATATACAGCCCCAGTGGTTTATACAGCCCCAGTGGTAGTATAGACACAGCCCTAGTAGTATATACAGCCCCAGTGGTAGTATATACAGCCCCAGTGGTAGTATATACAGCCCCAGTGGTAGTATACAGGGCCCCAGCAGTATATACAGCCCCAGGTGGTTTATACAGCCCAGTGGTAGTATACAGGGCCCCAGAGGTATATACAGCCCCAGTGGTAGTATATACAGGGCCCCAGCAGTATATACAGCCCCAGTGGTTTATACAGCCCCAGTGGTAGTGTACAGGCCCCAGAGGTATATACAGCCCCAGTGGTAGTATATACAGCCCCAGTGGTAGTATATACAGCCCCAGTGGTAGTATACAGGGCCCCAGCAGTATATACAGCCCCAGTGGTAGTATACAGGGCCCCAGAGGTATATACAGCCTCAGTGGTAGTATATACAGCCCCAGTGGTAGTATATACAGCCCCAGTGGTAGTATACAGGGCCCCAGCAGTATATACAGCCCCAGTGGTAGTATACAGGGCCCCAGGGTATATATACAGCCCCAGTGGTAGTATATACAGCCCCAGTGGTAGTATATACAGCCCCAGTGGTAGTATACAGGGCCCCAGCAGTATATACAGCCCCAGTGGTTTATACAGGGCCCCAGAGGTATATACAGGGCCCCAGAGGTAGTATATACAGCCCCAGTGGTAGTATATACAGCCCCAGTGGTAGTATACAGGGCCCCAGCAGTATATACAGCCCCAGTGGTTTATAACAGCCCCAGTGGTAGTATATACAGCCCCAGTGGTAGTATACAGGGCCCCAGAGGTATATAGCAGCCCCAGCGGTAGTATACAGGCATCCCCAGTAATGCAGGGCCACCCCAGCGTCTCTCCGGTCACCTGTAAAGGAAGCTATACTTATCACAGTGCCGCTGTCTGTCCGCGCCCGCTCGCACCCGCTGTCAGCAGCCGACCGGATCCTCCATCTTGCGTCTTCTTTCTTCCTGTTTCCTGTGCTCGTCGCAGGGAATGACGTCATTGCCCGCGACGAGCACAGAAACAGGAAGAAAGAAGACGCAAGATGGAGGATCCGGTCGGCTGCTGACAGCGGGTGCGAGCGGGCGCGGACAGACAGCGGCACTGTGATAAGTATAGCTTCCTTTACAGGTGACCGGAGAGACGCTGGGGGGGCCCTGCATTACTGGGGATGCGGGGGCTGCTGTATACCGATGTATACATCGGTATGTACCGATGTATACATCGGTATACAGCACTGACTCGCGTATAAGCCGAGGGGGGTACTTTTCAGCCCAATTTTTGGGCTGAAAAACTCGGCTTATACGCGAGTATATACGGTACATAGTTATTCACACACACGTGTGTACATTCTGTTTGTGTACATATATATATATATGTGTGTGTGTTAGTTTACTTTCACAATTGCGTATCACGAAAAATGCGGCATATCTGGTCGATAAACCGCATCTGCTGCATTTTCAAAGGAACGGCCGCACTGGCAGCATACTAGCAGCTAGTCCCATGCATTGTGTATGTGGCATGCGGTAAGTGTGCGACAACAGCAGTTTCGGCAGATGCGGCGGATATTTATACCCCATTTATCGTATTTTTGTTTTGTCCGCCGCAACTGCCGCAAGTGACATAAAGCACAAGCCGTCCCTGCAGCCCACTTACCGCAAGCCCCATACACAATGCATGTTGCTTACCGCTAGTGTGGTGCAAGTGCAGCCGTTAGGGCCTTTTCACATCAGCGGTAAGCGCTGATCACATCAGTTGTGGTGAAAAAACCGCATCTGCCGCAGTTAACGCATAACGGCCGCACTTGTGGTTCACTTGTGTCAAGACACATGCAATGTCTATGGGGCTTGCGGTAAGTGTGCGGCAGGTGAGGCAAGTGCGGTTTCGGCACTTGCGTGAAATGCGTCCGGAAAAATAAACGCGTCTGACCGCGTTTTTTTCTCGGACGCATCTTCCGAAACCGCAACTATACCGCACCTGCCACACCTGCCACAAGCCCCATTGACATTGCATGGGGCTTGCCGCAGGTGAACCGCAAGTGCGGCCGTTATGCGTTAAACGCGGCAGTTGCGTTTTTTCACCGCAACAGCTGCAATCGGCGATTACCGCTGATGTGAAAGGGCCCTTAGTTGAAAAAAACACCAGATGCATTTTTCGGACTACATCTGCATCATTTTCTGGGAAAACAATGTTTGCAAGCACATTTATATATATATATAGAAAGGGCAGCCTATATAATATATGGATATGTGTGTGATCACACATACATATTTATGCACACATATATTCATATCTATGTATATATTTAGCTATACATTTATATATACGTATGTACACACGCATATATATTTGTAAATATTAACATCTATTTATAAATACACACAAATCCTCAAGAGATCTACACTGATGTCACCGTGCTCACAGCACTAACAGGAAAATCAATCTATGTGGGACACGCAGTGACGAGGGCAGTTTCACATGATGTCAGAGAAACACTTTGCTTTATCTGACCTCAGGTGACTCAGACCATTAAGTCAACCCCTTCACTGCGGGACCCTCCAAAAATGTATTTTTAACAATCGTCACTACACAGTGGTCATCGCACTGGATCCTGGATGGGTATGTGGGAGTAATAAAGATGGAGTCTAAATATTGTTTTGTGTTTTTTCTTCTAATAAAAATTTTTCAAGCTGTGTGTTTTCTTTGTTAATATGTAATAGAGATTCCTAATGGCCGTGTCTAACATTGGTGCGACATTACTAATCTCGGGCTTATTGCCAGCTGCTAATACAAAGGTGGCATTAACCCCTTATTACCCAGTCTGCCACCGCCACAGGTCAGCTGGAAGAGCCGGGTACAGCTCCAGAATATAGCGCCTCTATGAAAGCGCCATTTTCTGGGGCGGCTGTGGGCTGCAATTCTTAGCGGGGTGGCCCAGAACACTTGGGCCTTCCTACGCTGAGGATTCCAGCCCCCAGCTGCCTAGTTGTACCTGGCTGGCTAAGAAAAATGCGGCGAAGCCCCACGCCGTTTTTTTTCTTGCCAGCCAGGTACACCTATGTAGCTGGGGGTGGATCGCAGCCCTCATCTGCCTAGTTGTACCTAGCTGGCTAAGAAAAATGCGGCAAAGCCCACGCCGGTTTTATTCTTGCCAGCCAGGCACACCTATGTGGCTGGGGGTGGATCGCAGCCCTCAGCTGCCTAGTTGTACCTAGCTGGCTAAGAAAAATGCCGCGATGCCCCACGCCGGTTTTTTCTTGCCAGCCAGGTACACCTATGTAGCTGGGGGTGGATCGCAGCCCTCAGCTGCCTAGTTGGACAAAAAATTAATATCGTCAAAAACATTGCAGTTTTGGTTAAGGACATAAATCTGAGGAAGTAAGTTTTTCTGTATTTTATCTGGTAGCCTTTTTTAACCCGTCATTTTAAGGCCATTTTTTATAAGGCCCCTTTTACATTTGTGCGTCTGTGCACTTACCTGCGTTTGTCTGCCTGCGCTATCGCAAAAAGCAAGCACAGGTACTTTTCCGGCAAACGAAGGGCTGCACATGAACGGAGACATGTCCATCTCTTGCGCTTGCCTGCGTCCCCGCCACCATTACCTGCTATCGGGAGCGCAGGAAATGAAATGCCGGGACGCAGGTCTGAAGAGGGGTGGAGTCTGAGCGCGCGCATCACACAGAACGCACCAGAGACGTCGGTAACGGCATCCACAGCACCGTTTCGCGCAGCGTGCGCTTCCACGGGTCACAAGCCTTGCCTCATTCTGCTCCAGCACTAAAAGCAGGAATTTCATGGAAGATTCTAGCTGAATGGCTTCCCACTTTTTTACAAATTCCATACTGCAATTTTGAGATGCCATATTTTTTACTACCCGCAGGCCCCTAGGGACCCTGTTACAGGTTACATATGTTTTTAACGAAGTGACAGTCCAAAACAAACGAAGTTCCTTCTCTGCCAAAGCAGTAATTTTTTGTTCTAAACTTACCAATGAATACAACCTTGGAGAAGATGATATTGAAATACCAGAAGACATGTTGTGCACTGACTGCGTTGTAACTGATGTTTTTGGACAATGCATTGAAATTGATGTGAACGGCCAAAGCATTGTTGAGAGGGCCTCTTCCCATGCAATTCTGTGTCCCAAGAACGATGACGTGGCTCTGCTAAATTCCCGTGTGATGGATAGAATGCCTGGAGAGTATAAACTACACAAGTGATGATTTAGTGGATGTAGATAATGAAGATGAACAAGAGCATTATCCAGTTGAATTTTTAAATAGTCTTATGCCATCAGGAATGCCATCCCACATACTACAACTAAAAGATGGAACAATTGTAATGTTGCTTCGGAATCTAAATACAAAAAATGGTCTATGTAATGGAACTCGCCTTATTGTTACTGGACTACATTCCCACCTAATTCAAGCAAGAGTCGTCATTGGATCAGCAAAAGGAGATGAAGTGTTTATTCCACGCATTGATTTATGTCCTTCGGACACAGGTCTTCCGTTTACGCTTCGACATCGACAGTTTCCAGTAAAACCAGTTTTTGCCATGACTATATACAAGTCCCAAGGTCAAACTCTACACCGTGTTGGCATATATCTACCGGAGCCAGTTTTTGGTCTTGGACAACTGTACGTTGCATTTTCTAGAGTCAACAGGAGATCCAACGTCAAGGTGCAAGTTCTTACAGATAGTCCAAAGGTTTTCACAAGAAATGTGGTGTACAAAAATATTTTAGGTTGATTAAATTTAATGATAATGTATATATTGTAATGGGAAAATTCTGTATATTCATTGCATTATTAGTCTGTTACATAGATATTTAATATATACACACAGATACATAGATAGATATTCTTAAATCTTTATAAATAAACTACATACATATTCTAGAATACCCGATGCGTTAGAATCGGGCCACCATCTAGTATTCTATATTCATTTAGTAGACCAGAACATTATCAATACCTCTTATGCACAAACGACTGCATTTTCTTTGCACACTCCACTGACACTTGTCCTCACTTCCCGTCCCATCCTGCCACTTCTAAGCTCCAATGCTGTCTCCTTCCTCTAACAGAGGTAATTATAATAAACTACATATGCAATATATGTTACGGTAAGTTACACATTGTTGGAATCGGGGTCTCTTTACCTACATTTTGCTGCTCTTACATGAGGTTGCAAAAATCTGGAGACAGATTTCCATTAAACATGGAACAGACCCTTGATATACAGTGTTGGCCAAAAGTATTGACACCCCTGCAATTCTGTCAGATAATACTCAGTTTCTTCCTGAAAATGATTGCAATCACAAATTCTTTGGTATTATTATCTTCATTTAATTTGTCTTCAATGAAAAAACAAAAAAGAGAATGAAGCAAAAAGCAAAAAATTGATCATTTCACACAAAACTCCAAAAATGGGCCAGACAAAAGTATTGGCACCCTCAGCCTAATACTTGGTTGCACAACTAGTAGCCAAAATAACTGCGATCAAACGCTTTCGGTAACCATCAATGAGTTTCTTACAATGCTCTGCTGGAATTTTAGACCATTCTTCTTTGGCAAACTGCTCCAGGTCCCTGATATTTGAAGGGTGTCTTCTCCAAACTGCCATTTTTAGATCTCTCCACAGGTGTTCTATGGGATTCAGGTCTGGACTCATGACTGGCCACCTTAGAAGTCTCCAGTGCTTTCTCTCAAACCATTTTCTAGTGCTCTTTGAAGTGTGTTTTGGGTCATTGTCCTGCTGGAAGACCCATGACCTCTGAGGGAGACCCAGCTTTCTCACACTGGGCCCTACATTATGCTGCAAAATGTGTTGGTAGTCTTCAGACTTCATAATGTCATGCACATGGTCAAGCAGTCCAGTGCCAGAGGCAGCAAAGCAACCCCAGAACATCAGGGAACCTCCGCCATGTTTGACTGTAGGGACCGTGTTCTTTTCTTTGAATGCCTCTTTTTTTTCTCCTGTAAACTTTATGTTGATGCCTTTGCCCAAAAAGAGAGAACATTCTTCCAAAACGTTTTAGGCTTTCTCAGGTAAGTTTTGGCAAACTCCAGCCTGGCTTTTTTATGTCTCGGGGTAAGAAGTGGGGTCTTCCTGGGTCTCCTACCATACAGTCCCTTTTCATTCAGACGCCGACGGATAATACCAGTTGACACTGTTGTACCATCAGACTGCAGGGCAGCTTGAACTTGTTTGGATGTTAGTCGAGGTTCTTTATCCACCATCCGCACAATCTTGCGTTGAAATCTCTTGTCAATTTTTCTTTTCCGTCCTCATCTAGGGAGGTTAGCCACAGTGCCATGGGCTTTAAACTTCTTGATGACACTGCGCACGGTAGACCCAGGAACATTCAGGTCTTTGGAGATGGACTTTGTAGCCTTGAGATTGCTCATACTTCCACACAATTTGGTTTCTCAAGTCCTCAGACAGTTCTTTGGTCTTCTTTCTTTTCTCCATGCTCAATGTGGTACACACAAGGACACAGGACAGAGGTTGAGTCAACTTTAATCCATGTCAACTGGCTGCAAGTGTGATTTAGTTATTGCCAACACCTTTCAGGTACCACAGGTAAGTTACAGGTGCTATTACACAAATTAGAGAAGCATCACATGATTTTTCTAAGGGTGCCAATACTTTGTCCACCCCCTTTTTATGTTTGGTGTGGAATTATATCCAATTTGGCTTTAGGACAATTCTTTTTGTGGTTTTTTTCATTGAAGACAAATTAAATGAAGATAATAATACCAAAGAATTTGTGATTGAAATCATTTTCAGGAAGAAACTGAGTATTATCTGACAGAATGGCAGGGGTGTCAATACTTTTGGCCAACACTGTATTATGTAGCACACACAATAGGAGACTGTTAAAATTCTATACATTTTATATTTTATTATGTTAACCCCTAAATGCCTACTGTTGCCTATTCGCCTCATACCAGTTCAATCCATTTGTATGCATGTGTGTATTTTGTACATTTCAATTCAAGCAATAAGGGGTTAAGGTGTAATAATAGAGAGAAGCCTCACCGTGTCCTATTATATGGCTCAGTTCATCTTGTAATGCTGTGGCTCTCAAGTCGGTAGCCATGACTTGTGGCTTCACATAAGAAAGGAATTTTGGTGAATCCCGGAATAGATAAAACCCTCAATTTATTTAAAATATTTTAAAAGATCATACAGGTTAGGAATACATCTTATTCACCAAAATAAAGATTCCTTATGATACATGGTACAAAAGCAAATGGTGACTAACCGCTGATCAATAGATCCACGTTTGCAATCACAATTGAGAATAATTTACATAATCACAAAGGTAAATCACAAAGAGATAAAAAAATGTTTTTTTTCTTTTACTCTTCAAACTACTAGAAGTTTAGATCAGTATAGGTAAAGAATATCATTCCTATAGTTCATACCGTTAGGGTATTTTGTATCGAGTTTAATGAGTTTTTTCCTCCAATCGCCTCCTCCTAATAGAAAAAGCTACTTTTTGTATCCCATAACATGAGAAATTACTTAATTGCCCTTTATGTCTTTCTACAATCTGTTTGCATGTTCCTGAAAAGGATGCGTTTTTATTTTTGATGTTCGTAAGATGTTCCGACATTTTTTCTTTAGTTTGCGTATTGTGCAGCCAATGTATTTCATTTTACATTCTTTACAATACATGTGTCAGTCTTCACACTTTCCTGCAATATTACTACTGTGTGGAGGCTGTCAGTCTGTTTTGGCTGTGCTGTGTCTGTGCTGCAATCATCTGTATTCACTTCCTTTGATTAGTCCTCTACTTAAGCATGCCAGCTCCTCCATCCACTGTCAATCGTACACTTGCTGTTGCCTGTGTAAGACTGATTTCTCTGTGCTGACCCAGCCTGACTTTATTCTCTTCCCTTGACTTTGACCATTTGCCTGTGGCCTGACTTCTCTTTTGCCTGCTGCATGTAAACTGTCTTGTCTTTCTGGTTTTCCTGATCCCGGTTAGTGAATTGGATTTTGTCTCTGACGACTCCTTGTTGTACTGCGCCATTTCCTGGACCTGACCTCAGATCATTTGACCTCCCTTTACTTATCCAGTAAGTAATACTATTATACATGATGGGTCATTTATATGGTTACACCTAAATGAGATGAGAATGGTTGGTTGGTGATATCAACTTCCTGTTTGTGGCACATTAGTATATGGGAGGGGAAAAACTTTTCCAGATGGGTAGTGACCTTGGTGGCCATTTTTGAAGTTGGCCATTTTGGATCCAACTTTTTTTTTTTTCAATGTGAAGAGGGTCATGTGGTACATTAAACTTATTAAACATTTCATAAGAAAAAAAATGGTGTGCTTGATTTTAACCTAACTTTATTCTTTCATGAGTTATGTACATGTTTCTCTTTGTTTACAGCCATTGACATATCGCAAAGGTTAACACGTCAGGATTGGATAGAAATTGTGTTCATGCCTGGTGAATGCAGTACCCGGGTCATTGCAGCAGATTTCAATGGAAGACACACTACAACACCACCCATCTCCCATGTTACAGTTAGCAAACTGCTTGCCAAATTTCGCGAAACAGGTTCAGTGTTGGATTTGCCAAAATGTGGACGCAAGAAAACTGTCACTAATGAAGAAACTTCAGTGGCTGTCCTAGCTTCATTCAGCAAGAGCCCACAGCGTAGCACTCGCCGCATGTCCCTCAAGAGTGGCATCAGTCGAACATCCCTTGGGTGTATATTGGCTACTCACAAGTGGCACCCTTACAAAATCCAGCTGCTGCAGCATCTCAACGAGGATGACCCAGATTGGCGCACTGAATTTGCAGAATGGGCAAAACAAAAATTGGAACAGGACCCACAGTTTACACAGAACATTATGTTCAGCGATGAGGCAAACTTTTTTGTGTATGGTGAAGTTAACAAACAAAACTACTGCTATTGTGTGTAACAATCAACAATCTCACAGCAGAGGCCAGATAGTTGGTGCGTGTCACACAGAACGACATCGCTGTTGCGTCACGAATTTCGTGACGCAACAGCGATCCCAACAGCAATCTCGTTAGCGATCTCTATGTGTGACA
Organism: Allobates femoralis; assembly: GCA_033576535.1. Lineage (NCBI taxonomy): Eukaryota > Metazoa > Chordata > Amphibia > Anura > Aromobatidae > Allobates > Allobates femoralis. The sequence continues at coordinate 123,589,825 of JARQOC010000011.1, forward strand.
GGGCCTTAACCCACAGTGGATAGATCCCTCCAAGACTGTTGGAACACAAAAAATTGATGGTATGGTGTGGTATATGGGGTACAAAGATAGTGGAACAATTCTTCATCAATGGAAACCTCAATGCCACTGGATGTCTGAATCATGTAGCAATTTTAGAATTTTCAGAAAACCCATGTGCCTCACCATACCATCAATGTTTGTGTTCCAACAGTCTTGGAGGGATTTACCCACTGTGGAGGGTAAATCCCTCCAAGACTGTTGGAACACAAACATTGATGGTATGGTGAGGCACATGGGTTTTCTGAAAATTCTAAAATTGCTACATGATTCAGACATCCAGTGGCATTGAGGTTTCCATTGATGAAGAATGGTTCCACTATCTTTGTACCCCATATACCACACCATACCATCAATTTTTTGTGTTCCAACAGTCTTGGAGGGATCTATCCACTGTGGGTTAAGGCCCTGTCACACATAAAGAGATCGCTAACGAGATTGCTGTTGGGATCGCTGTTGCGTCACGAAATTCGTGACGCAACAGCGATGTCGTTCTGTGTGACATGCACCAACTATCTGGCCTCTGCTGTGAGATTGTTGATCGTTACACACTGCTCTGGGTCATTCCTGCGTCGTTGTGCTTCCGCTGGGAACGCTACACCGTTGTGTTTGACAAAGATAATGAGCAACAATCTCAGTGCTATGCTATGGAGAGAAAATTCACAATGACCTCGGTATAATTCTGGATCGCTAGTGCGTCGATTTTCACATCGCTGGTAAGACGCCTGTTTGACATCTTACCAGCGATGTGTAGACGACGCACTAACGATCTCTGCACATCCTTATCGGGATCGCTGATGCGTCGTTATGTGAGACTGGGCCTTTAGTGTCAGACCAATAGCGGTGGTTTTGTTTGTTAACTTCACCATTCACAAAAAAGTTTGCCTCATCACTTATATGAAGGCAATTGTCTATGCTGTGAAGAACGAGATGTGCAGATCTGAAACAATGGATACTGGAAGCCTGTGCTAGTATTTCTTCTGAGGTGTTGCTATCAGTGTGTCAAGAGTGGAAGAAGAGGGTTGCATTGACAATCCAACACAATAGACAGCACTTTGAAAACATTTTATAAGTGCTCATAAACAACTCATAAAAGAATAAAGTTACGTTAAAATCAAGCACATCGGGGGCGTGCCCAGCTGTTCATGGCGCCGGTCGCAAGTTGAGAGAGCTCCTCGGAGAGGTTCACAGATCGGCACTTTACCGGCTCTTCTGAACCACTAACCGGCACCTGCAGGTCCGTATCTATCCCTGGCATCCCTCAGCCATGCTGAGACCGGTTCCCAAACGCTGCCGGACTGAGAACAGACTCACTGACTATTTTGGAGCGGAGCTCCCACTCTCTTCTCCTCCCAAAATGGCACTGGCTGCAGAGCGTCGCCCCCAGTCTCCTCTCCCACCCTTGTGCTCTCGCTTGCTGCGTAGCACGGAGAACCGTGACCCGGGAGCCGAGGATGATGCCCCGGTCACACAGGGAATGCTCAAATCATATCTGGGCTCCCTGAGGGACACCTTGATGGCAGACATGAAGGAACTCATAGGAACACTGAGGGAGGATCTGGGGGCCCTCGCGGACAGACAACACGTTTGGAGGAGAAGATGGGCGACTTCGCTAAGGCTCACAACAGCCTGGCAGACAGCCACTCGGACCTCGACAGAGAGATGGGGACAGTGAACGCCACCCTGTGCCACCTTGAGGACAGGCTGAGGCGGAACAACTTGAAGCTGAGAGGCATGAGAGAGACAGAGGTGGACGCAGACCCCTATGCACTAGCCTCAAACTTCCTCGCTGCCGCTCTCCCTGACATCCCCAGTGCTGATCTAACCATTGAGAGGGCTTTCCGCAACTCTAAACCCCCGAGTCTCCCCGAGGGGGTGCCTAGAGACATATTAGTACACATGGTGAGAATGGGAATAACTGAACGCCTCCTAGAAAGGATGAAAAGAGGCCCTCCCCTCCCGGACCCGTACGCGCAGATACCGATTTTTTCGACCTCTTGCCGGGGACCCTTTCAAGGCGACGGGATTTTGCCTCCTGTTGCAGGATTTTCAGAGACCGAGGGATACCATACAGCTGGGGCTCCCCGGTAGCTCTTAACGTCAGGCACAACAGGAAACGCCACTCCTTTGCATCTCCCACTCTGCTGCGGAAGTCCCTCAAAGCTTGGCGTCTTGCCTCACCCTCCCCTCGCCAGTGGGAGCCCCCTCAACGGAGTCCAGACCGAGACATCGTGGATGTGCTGGAGGGTGATGGGGCCGCCTGAACAATTAGTATGACCTACACGACCTGAAGAATCCACCTCCTTTGGATCTCTCCAGATGAGCTCTACTTGGATTTATTCCATCAAGGTACTTTCCAGCTTTGATCTGGAACCTGAGCTGGACCAGACCTCCCGGTGCCTGTTGAACTTGCGGGGGCACATGGTTGTCCGGCTCAATCTTCCCCCTAAGGACTCATATCCTGACCCCCCAGGATATTGAATAGAGGTTTACATAATTGTTGTTTGCTCCCCCTCCTCTGCTGCTTCACCCTCCTGTTTATCTTTTGTGTGCTTCTTCCCTCCAGCTTCTCTACCCCCCTCCCCCCACTTCTATTTCAAACTCCCTATCTACCTCCATATCTTCTAGGCCTCCCCCGTCCCCATCTTCGCTCCCCCTCCCCCTACTCTCTCCCCATCCCCTGGGTCTCCTCTGGACCTCATAATGTCCCTCCGCCTCTTTTCAGCGTCAAAGGCCTTATCTCCCCGGCCAAAAGATCCTTCCTGTGGCATGAGGTCAGGGCCTCAAAGGCCGAGGTGTTGTGTCTACAGGAGACCCGCCTTCTTGAAGGGGACAATGTCAGACTTTGCCATAGAGATTTTCCCCATGTCTTCCATGCTAACTCACAAACAAAAAGGCAGGAGTCTGCATTCTGATCAAACATACCGTCCAATTCATACTTCAAAATGTAATCTCTGACCCAGACGGCCGTTTTGTACTAGTAAACTGCGACATTGGAGGCTGCCCCTTCACTATAGTGAGTGTATACGGCCCAAATGTGGGCCAACTGAAATTTGCGAGGTCATTGTTTATCCGACTTGAGAAGGAGGCGAGGGGTAAACTATTTATCTGTGGCGACTTCAACGTGGTCATGGAACCTCGCCTTGACTCCTCCTCCTCGACCAGGAGGGGGAGATCGTTGGGTGATCTCAGCTGGGAGTACCACCTCCATGACGTCTGGAGGTACCACCATGCTGAGGAGAGGGATTATTCCTTCTTCTCGCATGTGCATAAGTCCTACTCCAGAAGTGACTACTTTTTGGTCAATGACCTTGCCTTGGAGCGCTGTCAGTCATCGGGGTTGGGTGTGATCAATTGATCGGACCACGCCCCGATCACGCTGGAGGTGGGAATGGACGCGGGAGGTGGTGCAGCCCGGCACTGGAGACTAAATGCGGGCCTCCTGACGGACCAAGAGGTTGTCGAGGGCATGATGGAGTCGATCCGAAATTTTTTCCGGCTGAACGACACTGGGGAGGTCGCGGACGATACGCTGTGGTATGCCCACAAAGCGGTCCTCCACGGCCTCCTTCTTCAAAAAGCTGCCCAGGCAAGGAGGAGTTGAGATCAGCTCCAACGGGAAAGGTCTGCGGACATTCAACGATTGGAAGCGGCTAACAAAATCTTCCCCTCGCCTCTCCTCCTGTCCCAGATTTGTGTCACTCGCACTAAATTGCGGTCCCTCCTTCTCTGCCTTCACGAGGTGGGACTCCGTAAACTAAAATCCAAGTTTTATGAGGCAGGCGACAGAGCGGGTAGGATTCTAGCCCGCAGGATCACAAAGAGAGCTTGCTAGGAGTATGATCACGGAAATGAGGGGGGACGGGGAAAATTAGTCCGAGACCCCAAGGTCTTTGCCGCTTATTACGAGAAGCTTTACAACTTGAAAGATGATGCGGCTACTCCCCAGCCCTCCTCGGCTGCCATTGTCAGCTGTCCGCATCCTCAGAGGTCTGGCCCTCCCGAGGGTCCCCACTGATGTCCTGGATCTGTTCAATAGGCCCTTCTCTCTGGGGGAAGTGGAAACAGTCCTTAAGGGACTAAAGAGTAATTCGGCCCCCGGCCTGGATGGATTTGCTAATGAATACTTTAAATCTTATGGACGCTCCTCGCCCCATTTCTCTTTAGGCTTTTCAACCACTGGCAGGCAGCTGGATCCATTCTGGATTCTGCCCTAGAAGCCACGATATCTACCATTCCTAAGCCGAGGAAGGAGTGGGACCGCCCCATTTCCTTACTGAATACCGACCTGAAACCCTACGCCAAAATACTGGCAAATCGACTGGGGGACGTGGTTCCCATGTTGGTCGACCAGGACCAGGTGGGCTTCGTGCAGAGGAAGTAGGCTAAGGACGGGACCAGGAGGATGCTGAACTTGATAGAGGTGGGGGAGAGGAGGGGGCGCCCCTCTGTATTCCTTTCCCTGGACGCTGAAAAGGCGTTTGATAGAGTGCTCTGGGGCTACCTCCGGGAGGTCCTCTCAACCTTCGGTTTTTCGGGCCCTATACTGTCAGCAATCCTCAGCCTTTACCCGCATCCATCTGCGAAACTTTTCTCTGCAGGCTACTCCTCTAGGTCCTTCCAGATCACTAATGGCACTCGGCAGGGCTGCCCCCTTTCCCCACTAGTGTTTGCCCTCATTATAGAACCCCTAGCGGCTTCACGGAGGGCTGACCCGGCCATAACGGGGATTACAGTGGGAGACAAGAAACATGTAGTGGGCCTCTATGCCGATGATGTCATTATAGTGATGGAGAACCCTCATTCCTCCCTCCCTGGAATCATGGACAAACTTGACCTCTTCACACGAATCTCCTACTACAAACTCAATATCAGCAAATCTGTGCTGTTCCCCTTTGGGGTGTCGGGGGGGGGGGGACTCTGAGTGCCTGGCCCGGATGTATCCTTTCAGATGGTCCCCCATTGGGGTCCCATATTTGGGGGTTTTCCTTTGCCCCTCATCTGAGGTGGCCTCTCAAAATATTAAATGCCTTCTGTCAGAGCTGACTTCAGATGTGTACCAGTCCATTATCCGTCCGGGCTGATTTTACATCTGCAGGCCATGGTCAACAGATGTGTGTGGGCTGACAAACCGGCGAGGGTCAAAAAGACAATCCTCCACAGGCGCCTTACCAGAGTAGGGTCTGGGAGTCCCGGATATTGAGACCATCGTAAGGCGACTATTTTGGAGTCGGCGGGGTCTTGGTGGCGGAAAGGGGAAACACCTGGATGGAAACAAATTGAGGAAGCCGAGCTTCGAGTGAGCTCGCTTCGAACCCTCCTAGCGGCGGAGTCTGTGGGCAAGGTGCAGAAGGCAGGTCTGCTGGGCACGGTCAGGCCGTTGTTCAATGTATGGGGGACCTTTGGGAGGGTTTGGGCTAAGCTCCCCCCCGAGGAGTTACCCTTGGGGGCGCTGCGGTGGTTTATTCCCTCACTGAACCTCTCACTTTGGAGAGATGGAGGCCCTGAAAAACTGAGTGACAGCCTCCAAGGTCACCGAGTGATGACATTGGGGGAGTTCACGACCAAATACCCCGCCCTCGCCGGGTCCTTTTTACAGTTCCTCCAGATCTCCCATTTTATTCGCTCAGATTCGTTCCACCACGACCTATGTCCCCCGGGTGCCCCCTCAGCACTTCGACGTACCCTCCTCTCGGTTCCGGACCCCCAAAATGCTTATCCCTGCTATATTCTGAATTGCAGGAGAGAGACGCCCCCTCGAGCTTGTCGTACACACAAAGGTGGGAGGAGGAGCTGGGCTTTCAGGCGGGGGTGGAGGAATGGGAGGATGCAACACATTGCGTGATAGCTGCCTCCAAATGCAGCAACCATCTTGAAATCCTAAAAAAGATTCACCTAAGATGGTACACTCCCCCCACGAGGCTAGCTAAATACAGCAAGGGGACATCCTCCACTGCTGGAGGCAATGCAGCAGGGCTGTGGAGTCGGAGTCGTGGAGTCGGAGTCAGAGTCGCTGGCCATTTTGGTGGAGTTGGAGTCGGAGTTGGAGTCGGTAGAAAATGTTCTGACTCCGACTCCTAAAATATATAATGAATTGGGTCTAGTAGTTCAATGCAGAATGTGCTGAATATTATTATTATGAATTATTATTATGTTCTATCTAAATATCTTTATTATTATGTCATTATAATGATCAAAGCCTAATGTTACCATTGACCTACAATAATTTTATCACTTAAAAACAAGCCATGAATGAAGGAGTCGGAGTCAAAGGAGTCGGAGTTGGAGTCGGAGTCGGAGCCAGGGAAATTCAGGAGTTGGAGTTGGTGGTTTGATTTACCGACTCCACAGCCCTGCAATGCAGTCAGAGGGTGGATCTGGCCCACGTGGTGGAAGTGCCCCAAAATTACTCAATTCTGGCTCCTTGTGTCGGGTCTTCTCGACTCCCTAACGGGAGCAACGGTGCCCCTTGCTCTGCAGGTGGCAGTCCTTCATGTAGGGGTCATGCCTTTCCCCCCAGTGATACGCCACCTTATGACCTACGTCCGCACGGCAGCCAGAATCTGCATCGCGGTAAAGTGGAAACTCTCCTCGCCCCCCACAATGAGTGACCTTACCGACAGGATCAACAGCATCTTTTACCACGAATACTACCTGGCCTTGGATTACGGCTCTAGGCGTTATGTTGCGGAGGCGTGGGTCCTGTGGGCTAGCCACCCCCTCGCATACAGATTCCCCACTGAGCCCTTCTGGTCGGCGTATCGGAGCTTTCCCTCCTCCCCCCCTTCCACTCCCCCTTTCCCCCTCTTCCCTAACCTCGCACTCCCTTTTGCCCTACTCCCCAATTGCTCCATCCGGGCTCTGTCCCAGCGTTATAGCCCTGAGGTCCAGAGGGGCTGCCCGCCTTCTGCCCCCTTTCACCCTCTATATGCTCTTTTGCATCTGTTCACTCTCCCTCCACGCTACCTTGTCACCATCCCCCTTCCGGACCTGTCTTGTACCCCCACCTCCCCCCTGGAAGCTATCCCTCCTTGCCGTTCAGCGTGTCCCCTTTTTCTTTTTTTTTCTTTCTCCCCCATAAGTCCCCCCTTGGTGTCTCCCCACTGTTGGGCCGCAGGACTGTCTCATGTCCGACTTTCTTGTACAGGATCACTCAACTGTGCCCCTTTGCCGAGGCAACCAGTACTAAACCGGACTCACCGGCTACCTCCCTCGAGACGTGGGGGAGGTTTGGCTGAGGCCCTCTAGCATTGATACGGACTACCCAGCAAGACCCAAGTACTTTTACAACTGCAACAATACCTCAGGCCTCATGTGCCCTCAGCACGTGATGAGGCTGCTGGACACTTTTTGGACGTATTATCTGGTCCCTACCCTTGCGCCTACTATGACCTGGCTTTCCTCCCCCGTCGGCACCCAGAACCCAGCCAGATCAGGTGATCCTTGCTCCTACAGTCCTATGAACCGAGCTCTTCACCTCCCTTGTTCTTGTGACTAACTGCTTATACTGCCACCTTGTATTTTCCCCCCTCTGTGATTTCCCCCCCCCCTTATTGTGATTTATTCATTTGTTGTATTGTGTAATAACTTTAATAAATATTGGCCACTGATGGTACAGGACATGTGACAGGGAGCTCCAGGACCTGCTGAGACGATCTATGCCACCCAGCCCCTTAACAACACTCCTGACCACCCCAGCGTGCCCATCTGACACTATGGCCCACGGAGGACCTCTGCTGAGGGATTTTGCCGCTTGTTGGGCACACTTCTAGGCCAGAAGCACCTACCCAAACCTGGGCCTCATCTGAGCCTAGCTGACTGGCTTGTGGCCTACCTGCACCCAGAGAATCATCCGCACACCACCCCTTGCATCTACCTGATCCAGACTAAGCTCCACACATCTGTCCCCAGGGCTGACCTGGAGGACATGCAGGCATCTGACCCGTGGCCGGGAGACTGCAGCAGCAGAGGCAGTAAGGAGATTATCCCCACTCCCCCTCCTTGCCCAGCCGATACTGAGCAGCCTCACCCACAGGCCTACCAGCAGCCCCTCTACAAGACCCCGGGGCGCTCAGGGACTGACCTAACCCGACCTACTACTCTCCAGTGAAACTGACTCTTCAGCACAGAGCCTTGGAAGCTGCGGAGACAGCCAGGATCAGAAGCAGTTCAGTAGATACCTGCCGCTGACTTTGCAGGTGCTGCTCCAGTGGTCGGCGGCGATCACTACACACAAAGAGGGCGGCACAGGGGGAGAGTGGAGAGACTATACAGAGGCTCAGATTCTGTGGAGCCCAGACCGTGGAGACAGGAGAGAGAGAAGCCCAGATCAGTGGAGCCCTGCACAACAGAGTCCATCCCCCCCTGCAAGCAGCCCTGAGTTATGCAGGGGTGCTCTGAGCAAGGCATAGTATAGAAGGGACAGTAATACATAAAGAAGCCACTCACATTAGCCCTGAAGAAGCCCTGTCTCCCCTACCCCCATGCCTCTTGCTCATCAGCTGGCCTCAAGGTCTTAAATAACTCTACAGAGCTGTTCTGCACAGACCCTGTCCTCAGTTAAACACTATTTAGGCGGCTAGCAGGGGGTGACTGGAGGAACAGAGACACACTGAGACAATAGGAGAGCTGCTCCTGCATTGTCCCAAGACTCCCTTAACATAAAGATCTGCACCCCTACTGGGACCATACAGCTGCTCTTAATTTACAGTAGAGGAAGTTCTGCACAGACATAACTGCAGCACTCGAGAGAGAACTGGGTTGCCCCTTCAACTATAGGCACTGGACCTCACATTGAGCAATAAGCACAGCTGCTAGCTGCCATCTGTTATTACAATCCTTCATAACTTTGTTCCACTTTGGAGTGTCAGCCTTAACTTCTATACACTCCTTATTTATAAGCTCTATCTTTCCTGCACCCATATATAGTGGCAGGACTGATAGAAAACAACTCAATAAGTGCACACTGTATGTGTGTAGTGGAGACCACTCTTTCCCCACCCTGAGACCACAGCATCCAGCATCAAAACTATACATGTAGTGCATAATTTACAGCCACTGTAGACACCAAGTGGCCATCCAGGGCAACAACACCCTTGAAAGATGAGATAATTATTTAATCCATCTTGATACCACTGATGTCTTACAAGATGGAATTAGTGACTTCCGGTTCCGGTGCCAGTGGGAGATGGTGGCATGAAATCACTCCTGACACCGATAAGCCACAGACCAACAAAAAAAGACCTGCTGGCAGACGCCTGACACACCGCTAGGCATCGCCCACACAGGGGAAACCCGCGGGACCATGGATCGGTGGCTCTGAAGCGTGGGGGCAGGGAGGAGGACAGAGCAGTGGGAGACCAAAGAACGGCTGCGCGAGCTGGTGCATGGAAGAAAGGCGCAACACTGAACAAGTCACAGAATCAACAGAGGTCAGCACGCTGGGGGGCCCTGGGGATGCTGGAGGGAACTGGGGAGGGAGCAACCATTCTGACCATGAGACATTTGAGGACCCAACTACAGATTCATACCCATTCACAGAATGCAAGGGAGGTGGCAATCCACTATAGCAAGGGAGGTGGCAAAGTTCACTTTCGGCACTATGCCTTGCCACTATGGCAAGGGAGGTGGCAAAGTCCCTTGCCAGCGACATTAAAAAGGCAGTGAGGGAGGCAATAAGAGAGGCCTTGGAAGAGCTCCAGCAGATTTCTGCACAAGATGCGAGCAGACTGGACTACCTAGAACAGCGTGTCAGACTTGGAAGATAAGCTGGCCACAATGGTGCACGACCTACCACTATCACAGAAGCAGTCCAGTTGAATGAGGGATTAAATGGATGCTCTATAAAATAAGTAGTGGAAGAACAATCTCAGAATTGTGGGCCTCCCAGAATCTATACTGCCTCAACAACTGGACGATATATGTGAGCTAGACCTCCCCAGGGCTTTGGGACTCCAAGGCTAGCACAAGGTAGAAAGGGCACGCAGAGTAGGTCCGCCGAATTGGGGGACACGCAGATGGCCATAATACCAATGGGCAAGTTAACTCACACTCCCACTGGCCCAGGCAAGTTATTGCCAAATACCTTGACTTTAAAGAAAAGGAGAAAATACTACGCACCTTTAGGAACAGGAGGCAGCCGCGGATGCTCAGAGGCCACAAGGTGGTCCTCTTCGAGGACTTCTCTGCAGAAGTGACTAAGAAGCACAAACCATTGGCGAAGGGTGCAGCATTCTATTCAGATGCAACATTCAATTCCAGCTCCTTTACCCAGCAACACTTAAAGAGGCCTAGACGGATCATTCAAATCATGGGGGGGAAGAGGGGGAAGTCAGGGAATGTGCTATCTTCAGTGCATAAAGAGGGCAACCCATCATCATGTAGCAAATTCAGATATCCAGTGGCATTGAGGTTTCCATTGATGAAGAATGGCCCCACTATCTTTTTTATCTTTGGGGTCATCTGAAGGCAATTTTCTATGCTGTGAAGATACGAGATGTGCAGCATCTGAAACAACGTATACTGGAAGCCTGTGCTAGCATTTCTTCTGCGGTGTTGCTATCAGTATGTCAAGAGAGGGAGAAGAGGGTTGCATTGACAATCCAACACAATGGACAGCACTTTGAACACTTTTTTTATAAGTGATCATAAACGTGTAAATAACTCATGAAAAAATAAAGTGGCGTTAAAACCAAGCACACCGGGGGCGTGACCTGGCTCTCTCATGCAGGTCGCATAGTTCAGGAGCTCCAGCCTCACTGCTCCTTCCCCGGCTTCTAACGGCTTCCTAATCGCCGTTAACGGCACATAACGTCTGGGCATACCCTCCTGAGGCTGTGGGGATGCTGAGAGGTACACCCAGGGTCCGCGGTCCCCCACAGAAACTCACGGATTATCATAAAGGTAAATAAACACGGCAGCTCACCGCACGCAGAGTAAATCTTCAAAGCTTTTATTCCATGCGAGTTAGACACAGATGACAAGCGAGGGAGGGAGGGAGTGCTGAGACTAAGACTAAGACTAAGTCTCAGCACTCCCTCCCTCCCTCGCTTGTCATCTGTGTCTAACTCGCATGGAATAAAAGCTTTGAAGATTTACTCTGCGTGCGGTGAGTTGCCGTGTTTATTTACCTTTATGATACTGCGATTTATGACTGTCTGGATTCCTACACGTGCACCGCTGCTTATGGAGTCGCTCACTCGCTTGGACTAAGTGCACTGAGATACGGAATGACAGTGCCCTAGCACACTATTACTGTTGTTGAGAAACTCACGGATTATTACACTCCGGAGCGGGTCCCTGCTCCCAAGATGGCACCGGCAGCTGCACAGGCTGGATCTCTTTCCCGCTCTCCCCACAGCCCCACCCATCGTGACTATATGAAGACGGAGGAGGACGCTGAACCCTTCACCAAAAGGTACTTAAGGGGAATGCTGGACACCCTACGCCTCTGAATCCAAGAGGATACGAAGGGGATAGTGGGAGAGATGCGGGCGGACATTGCAGCCTTGGGGGAACGCATCGGCCACTGTGAGAATAAGCTGAGAGAATATGCAACTGCCCACAACACCCTGGCTGACAGCTACCAAGAGGTATATGCGGATCTTAAATCTATGAAAGCTTCAGTATGGGACCTACAAGACTAGCTGAGAAAGGGGAACTTTAAAATTCGTGGAATTGCTGAGGCAGAAGGAGAGGAGGACTTAGCTGACTCTATCCCGGTTTCTGGGGTTTATACTCCCTGATGCTAACCCCTCTGATCTTAAGCTGGAGAGGATCTTCCGGTTGCCCCGGTCCCCCCGTATTGGAAAGGAGGTCCCCCGAGATGTGCTGGTGTGCCTGGCGCACCTGAAGATGAGGGACCCCGATTCTACTTTCGCTGCGTAGGTGCCTCCTGTCGGAGTCCCCTTATAAGGACTGGGCAATCTACCCGGACTTATCCCCTGGAATTCTTGCGAGAAGTTTGCTCCTCATTGTGTGGTGCTTCGGGAGAGGGGTATTCAATATGCCTGGGGGTCCCCTGTGAGCGTCACTTTCCATTATAATCAGAAAATATGGGAAGCAAGGTGTACCACGGTCCGCGCTGCTGAGTCCACAAAATCACCTGGGATGCAAGATGTTGTAGCAGTATGCTTCTTTATTCCTTCCTACGTGTTTCGGCGCCCTTCCTGGCACCTTCCTCAGGGATTCCATTATAAGGGAACAAAGGATGTTTTTTCCTCTTCTCTCGGCTAAAAGCGGCCCTCATGGACTGGAAGTTGATAAATCGACCTGGGTCCTCTTCAGCTAGCCCTGGGTCTCGGGGAGATTGTGGTAGCTCTCCATGCGAGGGAGAACGGACGTTGATCAGTCTGCTTGGGACGGAGCACTTTGGCTGGATGTTTTGGTGACTCTGGTTTTGCCAGTGTCCTTGTGGACTCAGTCTGGGAACGGACTGTGGAGTCCTATTGTGTGTAAGCACTTCCCCTCCCTACTGATTCTGGGGACGGAGGTTTGTTTTTGGTTCTCCACCTGCTTACACCTCCTTCTCTACTCAGGGTTCCTGAGTTAGAAACCTTCATTGTTTACATTTTTGTGAAGTTTGTTGTCCCCTTTCCCCTTCCTCCTACCACCCCCAGTTCCCCCCTCCTGACCTATTTTCCCCTCCCTTCTGAGAACCCTCCTTCCCGCTTTTCTCCCTTCTCTTTGCTGCGGTGTCCTCCACTTCTCTTGCTCTTTTCTTATTCTTCCCTCCTTTTCTTTTTCTTTTCTGTTTCTTTTTTCTTTCTCTAACTATCCTTATCCCCCTTCTAGTGGGGAGCGGCTGGCGAGCACCGGAGATGAGTTTCAAAGTCATCTCTCTAAATGTCAGAGAGCTTAATTTCCCTGCTAAGCGGTCATTTTTGTGGAGGGAGGTTGGGAGATCCCGAGCCGAAGTGGTGTGTATACAAGAGTCACACCTGCTGGCCGGTGATAATCACAGACTGCATCACCCCCGGTTTCCTCACACCTTTTTCGCCAACAATACGGTGAAAAAGGCCGGGGTGTGTCTGCTGGTGAGCTCCAGGGTTCAGTTTCTTCAGAGGTAACGAACACCATAACCTCGTTAAAAACTAACTCGGCGGGGACGTGGCCTGGACATGGCTGAGACCAGCAGCACCTAAAGGGAGCTCCTGTGCCTGGACCCCATCCACTGCCATCACAAGTGATTACACGCAAAATTGAAGATCTTGGCGGAGAGTGTGGACCCCCGGACCTGCAGAGAACATCCCCAGCACCCCAGATGCCTGGCAAGTCTGATATTAAACAGTTTTTCCCCTCCTCGGGTGCACGCTGCCATACTGCCTGCTCTGCTAAAATGGCTGCCGCTTCTATCAGGGGAGAGGAGCACTCCAGGGCCCCCTCAGATCGCTCAGACCCGGGGCCCAGCACCTCTGCCCGGAGGACCACCAGAAACACCGCTGGAACATTTACCAAGGCACCCAAGGTACCTTCTAACCAGGGGGGGAACGCTGGAAAGGGCAGGAAAGCCAACATCATAGGAAAAATCTGCCCAGTTAACTCTTCGTTTCCTGGTGATTCCTGTTTGGCAGCGTGGGCATTCCGGCATTTGGTCCTATTACAACATCATAGGAGACAGGGGGCGGGATGGACTCTCTCCTCACTCCCCCTCCCCTACACATGGAGGGAGAGACACTGCTGCAGCCCTGACAGCCAGCAGAGGAGAAATGCACACTGTAAATCCTGATGCAGCTCCATGGTCCCCTGAGCTGGGTTCTGATGCTTCTAGAGAGCCCCCTGTCCTCACCATTGAATGTGAACATACCTCCCCAGATATCTGTTATGGAGTCCGTTCTGCTGACCTCTCTGGCCAGGGGTCCACATCCAGTTCCCTGCATGATGCCGCCCCCCCCCCCCCCTTCTCAAGCAGACGACCTGCATGATATCAGAACACAGATGCAGTTTTTCCCCACCAAAGATGAAATGAAGGGATACATCCAGAGGCTGGAGAATGTCTGCAGGTCAGAGATTGGGCCCCTTAAGGAGGACACTGCTAAGCTCAAGAGCACCATGCACACTGTGGTCCAGGAGGTAGCTGACCTCTCATCTATTGTAAAGCAGCAGCAACAACAACTAGTCCAGCATGAGCAGAATTTCAACACCGTTCAGCTTCTTACGGATCTCTCACCTATCACGCTTGCCAACCGCAGGGCCCTGCGCCCATTGTTGGACCTTCTCCGAGAGCGGGAGATACCCTACTCATGGGGTTTCCCTTTCCAACTCCAGGTCCGCAGGGGCTCGGAGACTCAGGTTCTGAGATCTCCTGTCGAAATCCCAGAGTTCTGCGGGGCACTTGGACTACCATCGATAGACATCATGAACTGGCCACAGCTGTCCACCTTCTTCTCCAGGGGCCTGGGGTCTGGTCATCGATTCTCATCTGAGGAAGCCTGTAAGAGAAAGAGGGGCCCTAGGCGTCGCTCGGCAACACCGTCAGCTGCAACATGAACCTCCCGTTTTGGCTTATCACAGTTGGACTTTTTTTCTTTTTTCTCTCTTCTTTGGGGCTCTTGACTGTGGCTCCCGAATCTGATTCAGGGAGGGGTCTGTCGCCACTCCTGGCCGGAAGTTGCGGAAACTTTTATCCCTTCTAGTTTGGTGGAGATTGTAAATATATTTAGTCGTGCCTTTCTCTAACATGTGTTGTCTTCCCCTCCCCCCCCTCTCCAATACTCACCTCGTTACACCTTACCCCTCTTCTCCTAGTTGCTCCCTTACCTTGCGGTCCTATCTTACCCTCCCCTGAATCCGCCTTCTCTCCTATACCCCCCTTTTTAACCCCCTGCTCTATGACACCTTATCCCTTTACTCCTAGCCGCCCCATTACTTAGGGATTCCGCCTTACCCTCCCCTGGTCCCACTTTCTTTCCCGTCCTCCCCCCTTTTTCCCCCCCTGCTTTAAGATATGTTCTTGGTTTGAGTGATCCATGAAGATTACAATGTTGTTTTCTATATATGTGCCTTCTATATGTGACGTTTAAACTTAAGGAGGGTTTTGGGTGGGGCCCAGGCGCATGGTCCTGTTGTCGTGTACCAGTCACCCCACACGTAGGGAGTGTCTTTGACACATATTACAGAGTTTACTCTATCAACTTTTTGGTCTGTGGGTTGCTTAACCCGCCGGCCTCTGGGACAGGAATTAGAGGTCCAGTCCCTCTTACTTTTTCTTTCTTCCTCACCGACTTTCTCTTTTCTGTCTTCCTGTTTCAACTCTTTTCTCTGAAACCCCATCTACCCCCTCACCGCACCTAGCCACCAATATGTCAAGAATTAACATCTGCTCTGTAAACATCAGAGGTTTCAATATACCTGAAAAACGGTCTCAGGTCCTGACTCATATGCATAAGAAACGTATCCATATCCTTCTTTTACAGGAAACTCACTTTAGAGCTGATACAGTCCCATCTATAAAGCATAAATATTTTAAGAAATGGTTCCATAGCCCCAACCCGGAGGCGCGGTCCAAGGGAGTCAGGGTAGCTATTCACAAATCTTTAGCGGCGCAGGTGATGGACTCAAAGATTGACCCGCATGGTAGATTTGTCTTCCTGAAGCTGCAGATAGCCGGGGACACCATAACTATTGCTAATCTGTATTTACCCAACCAGGATCCCGCCCGAAAATTGATTGCGTACCTACGCGTCCTGACAAGCTTCGCAGAGGGCTCAGTGATCCTGGGGGGCGACCTTAATTTTATACTGGATAGAGACTTGGGCTCCTCCTCTCACAGGTCCTCTGTTCCTGCTTCTCACCTTGAAAAATTGAAGTCTACACTTCTTGATAATAAGCTGGTGGACGTCTGGAGGTTGCTAAACCCGAGTGCCAGGGATTACACTTACTACTCCTCCGTTCATGACATGTTCAGCAGGATCGATCTTTTTCTTCTCAGCCATAAACTCTTATTGGCAGATCCTGTAGTTGAAATTGAACCCATGATCTAGTCGGACAGAGTGGACCTGGTCCCTTAATCCAGGCCTTCTAAAACAGCCGGCCTGCCAGTCGGCGGTGAGATCTGCGATTGCGGGATTCCTATCGGATCATAAGTCTGATCCCACTGCACTCCCATTTAAATGGGAGGCTTTGAAGGGAGTCATTAGGGGGATTCTCATCCAGCAGGGGTCCAAACTAAAACAGGAAAGAACTAGAGCAATTTCAGACCTGATGGCCTCTGTCCACCAATTAGAGACCCAACATAAACAAGCTCCAACACCACAACTATTCACTGAATTGTCCAAGGCCCGTACTGAGCTACGTTCCATAATGGACTCGGCATCGTCCCGTCAGCAGGACCGCTTCCGCAAATACTTATACGAATTCTCTAATAAGCCGGGGAGAGCTTTAGTTAGATTTATCCATCCACGACTTCCTTCCACATACATACCATCTATTAGATCGAAAACGGGGGAACTTCTCCATAGGCCCCGTGAGATAGCGGATACATTTGGGGACTATTATAAATCTCTATATAATCTTAGGGACCTTTAGCTGACATGTCTCCCGCAGAATATCTCCGACGTATCGAGGACTATGTGGCAGACACCCCACTTCCACCTATCGGAGAGGAGGACTCGGAGAACTTAGAGGCCACTTTCACGGAGCAGGAAGTGATCGATACCATCTCTGCACTTCCCAATGGGAACAGCCCAGGTCCTGATGGTTTTTCGGCAAACTTCTATAAATTGTTTGTGCATGACTTAGCACTACAATTAACAGCCCTCTTCAACTCTATCTCCGACTCCTGCCCCTTTGCTCCTCAGACTTTAGCAGCTACAATTACAGTGATTCCGAAGCTGAGTAAGGACTCCCTCTCTTGTGCCAGTTATCGCCCCATCTCCCTTTTGAATCTAGATGTCAAGATCTTTGCAAAGATCTTGGCCTCAAGACTGGGACCACTGTTACCGGCTTCTATTCACAATGACCAAACTGAATTTATCATGCATCGAGAGGAAAGAGATAACACCATCAAGAATTTACTTATTGCGGCCCAGATTCAAAGCCACAACATCCCCGCATGCCTTCTCTCGGTCGATGCCGAAAAGGCATTTGACCGCTTAGGATGGGATTTTCTCTTTGCCTCTCTAAAGCAGTTGGGCCTGGGCCCGGTCATTGTGGGGAAAATCCGAGCGCTGTACCGTGGTCCCACTGCGCGGCTTAGAGTCAATGGACTCCTCTCCCCTGCCTTTGGGATCTCCAATGGCACGCGGCAGGGTTGTCCCCTGTCACCTATGCTATACGCCATTGCAATGGAGCACTTGGCCTGTGCCCTCAGGAGATCTACAGATATTGAGGGTGTACGGATCCAGGGAGCCCATTTTAAACTGGCCCTCTATGC
Organism: Allobates femoralis; assembly: GCA_033576535.1. Taxonomy (NCBI): domain Eukaryota; kingdom Metazoa; phylum Chordata; class Amphibia; order Anura; family Aromobatidae; genus Allobates; species Allobates femoralis. The sequence continues at coordinate 123,607,253 of JARQOC010000011.1, forward strand.
TGACGATCTATTGATTTACATCTCGAACCCCAGGTCGCCTTCCCGGTTATCATACGAGAGTTCATGAGATTTGGCGACGTGTCAAATTTCAAAGTAAATTACTCCAAGACAGAGGTAATGAATCTTACTCTATCGGATGCCTTGGTCCATCAGCTTCGGTCTTCCTTCTCTTTTCGATGGGTTAACAGAGGCTTGAGGTACTTAGGCATCACTATACCCAAAGACCCTAAGGATCTTTATACCCTTAACTACGCCCCACTTTTACAAGCTACATTACGCGACCTGAAAAGACTCTGTGGCACACAGCTATCCTGGTTTGGACGCATTAATGTTATCAAGATGGATATCCTGCCTAGATTTTTGTATCTATTCCAAACTGCTCCCACTGATATCCCACCACAGTTCTTTCGTCAGTTCAATAATGCTATACGGAAATTTATTTGAGGAGCCAGGAGACCTCAGATTCGCTTTTCGACCCTGGCTGAGCCAAAGCGAAGGGGCGGGACGGGTCTTCCTGACTTCCAACGCTACTACCATGCGACGCTTTTGTCGAGGATCTTAGACTGGAGATTCAATTCAAATAGTAAACAATGGGTGACAATTGAGAATTTGGATTCACCCACCTCGCTGCGCTGGGTGCCATGGTTGCGAAAGCTAACCGCCTTCCAGACACAATGTTCCTCCCTCTCACACAAGTGGTGCTGAACTTTTGGGATGTGTGGCGGAGTAGAGTCTGTGACATTACCTACCCATCAATTTTAGGTCCCCTCTTCAATAACCCAGACTTTCCCCCGACAGTTGGGAGATCGACCTTCTTGAAATGGAATGCGGACACTGACCCTGACATGTTTCAGGTCAAGGAATGGCTGAAGGGGGAGTGGCCTGGACATGGCGCTGGACGGCAGCTTGTGAGAGGAGCTCCTGTGCCTGATCTCCTTCACAGCCATCTCTAGCCATCATTAACATCTGCAGAGACCCCAGACTGCAGCCACTGACCCTGCTCCAGCCTGTGCACATTCCTAGCTGTCCAGATGCCTGAGAAGACAGGCATAACGAAGTACCTCACTGCCCCACAGGGCTCCAGCAGACGCTCCACGCGCCCGGCAATGGCAGCAGCCGGGGACGCAGGAGGGGGCCGGCGTTTCGGGGCCCCGACAGCCCGGACAGGGACCCAGCAGGGAGCAGCATCGTGCCATCACACTGGGGCCACCTCCGGATCCAGGTCACCGCTCGTGGAGGTAAAGGCTGGGGCAGGGAAGCAGACTCAGCAGAGTAAACAAAAAGGCGCGAACTCTGCCATTACAGCAGACAGGGCCGGCCATCCATCATCCTCCCCCTCCCCTGGGATCATGGAGAAGCAGCCTGAACTGCAGAGGGCTGCAGAAGAGATGGGCACTCATAAGGGACAGTGTTCTCCTGGGGCACAGGAATCTGCTGGGGGACTGGAGCCACAGAGGGGTCCCCCTGTCTTATCAGCCTATGAGGGATACAGCCCCCTGACTGACCCTAGTGAATCACCAGTGCACACAAGCCCTGCTCTGGAGCCCCCCCACTGCCCATCTCAGGGAGCTGCATGTGTCTCTCAGTCTGATGAACTCCATGACATCAGGGCCAGGCTGGACTCCATTCCCACTAAAGATGACATGGAGAGATACATCCAGCGTTTGGAGGCAGTGTGCAGGTCTGAAGTCGGATCGCTCAGGGAGGACACCTCTAAACTTAAAACCACTGTGCAGTCTGTTGAAAAAGACATAGCCGAGCTCTCCTCTCAAGTAAAAATGCAGCAGCAAACTATAGACCAGCATACTCAGAATTTCCAACTTGTGCTTGATATGATAGAAGACTCAGAAAACAGGAACCGGAGGAATAACATCCGGATCAGGGGCCTCCCAGAGTCTGTGGCCCCGCGCGACATCACCCCGGTCCTCCTGCGCATATTTAATTCCCTTCTGAACAGACCCAAGATGAGCACATTGAACTGGATAGGGCACATAGGTCTCTGGGCCCAAAAAGCGACGATCCAGCCCGATCCAGGGACGTCATTTGCAGAATCCATTTTTTTCAACTTAAAGATGATGTGATGCGGAAGGCAAGGGATTCCGAGGCTATTGACTTTAATGGGACTCCTATCCAGCTCCTAGCCGATCTTTCCCCAATAACCCTGGCCAAGCGGCGTGCTCTGCGCCCCTTACTGGAGATTCTCAGGGAGCGTAATATGCCATATTCTTGGGGCTACCCCTTTCAGCTCCAGGTCCGCAGGGACTCGGAGATGTTTATCCTGCGGTCGCCATCTGATGTCCCGGAATTCTGCGGGGCCCTGGACCTTCCCATAGTGACAATCACAGACTGGCCCCAGATATCTACTTTCTTTGCCAGAGGCCCTGGAGCAACTCGGCGGTTCCCTCGGGCTGCAGAGCAGAGGAAGAGGCGTGCCCCTAAACGCCGCTCTGCTGCCACTACAGGGGATACCTGACTTTTTTGGGTTGGAATTGAACCCTTGGACCCTCCGCCTTAGTCATGCAACTCTTATATACTGAAGTTAAATACTGCCCCTTGGCTTTCGCCCGTGATACTTGGTCCTGCTGAGTCACCTTTGACCGCCAGGTTCACCAGGCAGTCCCTCTCCCTCCCGTGCTCCCTCCCTTTCCCCCCTCGCTCTCTCCTCCCCCTCCCTTGCTTCACCCCTTTCCTCGCCCTCGTCTTCCCCCTCTCCTAACCCTCCCATTCACTCCCCCTCTGCCCATCCATCCGCTCCCCTCCTTCCTACCCCCACCCCTTCCCTCATTTTACCTCCCCATATCCCTCATCTTCCCTTTCTTTGCCTTGCTTCCTCTCATTCCCTCCCCATATTACCCTCCCTTCCTTTTTCCACTTCTCGTACCATTTACTTACTCAGAGTACAGAGGCAGACACTACTACAAGAGAGACTTCTGCCCGTCCCCCTGAGTGGGCGCGGATTGCACTATCCATCATAGGGCGCCCACCATGCCTGAGGGGCTGGCGGCCGTTGGGACTTCTTGGACCCCCCGTTTGGGGGTCAAGTGGGGACTCGGACTGTTCCTGGGACTCCGCCCACACCCGCCAGCAAATGTATTGGCAACTGTGATCCCCCGACACATGGGGGCCATATTTTGGGTGCCCCTTTGCCACACTATTGTGTCTCCTCTATTGGTGATTATTGGGGCTTTCGGGGAGATGCGAGGTCACGTTTTGTGGTGACGACGACGTGCCCCCTTCTCCCCCGCGTATCCGCGGGTATGTTCTACATGATACTGTGCCACTATTTTTCTCCATGTTATTATTTGGCTACTTGTTATTTTGCTATGTACTACAAATACTTGTTAATGGGTTTCTCTTATTACTTGCACACGGCTGTGACTGGAGGTCGGGCATGCCTACCCGCGCACTGTTTCAGTCACTCCACATTTTAGGGAGTGTCCTAGATACGAACCACAGAGTTATCTCTGTTTGACTACTTGGTCACTAGGCCAACTGACCTCTTGACCGCAAGGCGGGATTTAGAATCACCGTCTTCTCTCTTTCCTTTTCCGCTACTCTCTTTCTTCTCCTTTTCCCACTTATTTCTTTCCTTCTTTCGGTACACTCTTGCTCTTTCTTTTACGCCAATCTCGTCTCTCCTCCCTCTGCTTTTTCTGCTACATCCTTACCTTTTCTTCCCCCACCTCCTCCCCCCCACCCGATACCATGTCCAGACTCAACATTTGCTCGCTTAACGTCAGGGGTTTTAATAAACCGGAAAAGCGTTCACAGATCCTCACGCACATGCATAAACAACGAGTGCATATACTCCTCCTGCAGGAGACACATTTTAGATCTGATAAAGTCCCGTCCATGAAGCACAAATACTTCACCAAATGGTTTCATAGCCCTAACCCCGAGGCTAAGTCCAAAGGGGTGAGTGTGGCTCTGCATAGATCTCTGATGGCACAGGTGCTTGACTCAAAGATAGACCCGGGAGGCAGGTTCGTATTCCTGAAGCTGCAGATCATGAGTGACATTGTGACGATTGCTAACTTCTACCTACCCAACCAGGACCCGGCCCGCAGACTGACTGCCTACCTTCGCAACTTGACGGACTTTGCAGAGGGCTCCTTAGTGATAGGGGGGGATCTCAATTTTGTACTAGACCGCGATTTGGATTCCTCCACCCGCAGGTCCTCAGTACCGGTTTCCCACCTGGAGGGTCTGAGGGCTAGGCTGCAGGAGATGAGATTGATCGATGTCTGGCGGTTGCTACACCCGGGAGTCAGAGACTACACATACTATTCGGCTGTGCATGACATGTACAGTAGAATAGATCTGTTCTTGGTAAGTCATAAACTTCTTTTGACGGATCCCGATCCCAGTATCGGTACTATGGTGTGGTCGGATCATGCGCCTATTTCTCTGTCCCTTGGTCTCTCGGGTCTGGCACCGACGGAATGGACGTGGTCTCTGAATCCAGGCCTCCTGAAACAGGCGACCTGTCAGTCGGCGGTGCGGACTGCGATCACGGAGTTCCTGGACGTCCACAGATCTGACTCTACTGCCCCTCCTCTCAAGTGGGAAGCATTAAAGGGAGTCATCCGGGGGGTCCTGATCCAGCAGGGGGCTAGACTGAAACGTGAACGGATTCGAGCGGTTACAGATCTCTTGTTCTCTGTCCAAGCCTTGGAGTCCCAACATAAACAATCACAAAATCCCCAGCTTTTGGCTGATTTGCTTAAGGCACGGGCAGATCTCCGTGCCCTGCTGGATTCGGCGTCCAGTCGCCAACAGGACCGCTTCCGGAAGTATCTTTACGAATTCTCGAATAAACCGGGGAGGGCACTGGCCAGATTTTTACACCCCCGCCTCCCGTCTACCTTCATTTCGTCTGTCAGGTCGGTGACGGGCGGGCTCCTTCACGGCCCTCGGGAGATAGTGGACTCCTTCAAAGATTACTATGAATCCTTGTATAATCTCAGAGGCCCCTTAGCGGATATGTCCCTTACCAATTTTCGACAGAGGGTGGAGGAATATGTTGCCAGTACCCCACTACCGCCAATTGGAGAGGGGGAGTCAGAAGCGATGGAAGCTGCATTCTCTGAACAGGAGGTGACGGATACGATCGCTGCTCTCCCTATCGGGAAGAGTCCAGGTCCCGATGGCTTCTCGGCCAACTTCTATAAATTGTTCGCGCGTGAGCTGACCCCGCTGATGACCTCCCTCTTCAACACTATTTCTGATACCTGCCCTTTTGCCCCTCAGACCCTTGCTGCTACGATCTCTGTTATCCCAAAACCGGGCAAGGACCCACTTTCCTGTGCCAATTATCGCCCCATCTCTTTGCTAAATCTTGATGTGAAGATCTTCGCCAAGATCCTGGCCACGAGATTGGGACCTTTACTTCCGACCTCCATTCACAACGACCAGACAGGCTTCATATTGCGGCGGGAGGCAAGAGACAATACCATAAAGACTCTACTCATTTCTGCATATATCCGCAATCGCAATATACCTGCGTGTCTTTTCTCTGTCGATGCTGAAAAGGCATTCGACCGCCTAGGATGGGATTTTCTCTTTGCCTCTCTGCGGCAGTTGGGGCTGGGAGAGGTCGCCCTGGGGAGGATTCGCTCGCTGTACCATGCTCCGACGGCTAGGGTGAGGGTTAACGGGCTTCTCTCGTCCTCCTTCAGGATCTCTAATGGCACGCGGCAGGGGTGCCCATTGTCGCCCATGCTATATGCCATCGCGATGGAGCATCTGGCAAATGCGCTTCGGGGGTCTGTGGACATTGAGGGCGTTCAGATAAAGAACTCCCAATTCAAATTAGCCCTATACGCAGATGACCTTCTGGTCTACGTCTCGAACCCGACGGTTGCTTTTCCGGTGCTCATTCGCGAATTCCTGAAATTTGGTGAAGTCTCGAACTTCAAAGTGAATTACACGAAGACCGAGATCCTGAACCTCACTCTACCGGACTCCCTGGTTCAGCAACTTAAAGCTTCCTTCTCATTCCGGTGGGTGGATAAGGGGCTGAGATACTTGGGCGTCATTCTCACTGGAAATTTTGAGGATCTTTTCTCTCATAATTATACTCCACTCCTGCACAAAACACTAACAGAATTAAAAAGATTCGATAAAACTCAGCTATCGTGGCTAGGCCGCATAAACGCCATTAAGATGGACATTCTGCCCAAATTCCTTTATTTATTCCAAACTGTTCCTATCGACATCCCAGCTCCGTTTTTCCGACGTCTAAACAACGCCCTGCGTAGATTTGTTTGGGGATCCAGATGGCCAAGGGTTCGCTTTTCGACCCTGACAAACCCGAAACTGAGAGGAGGGGCGGGGCTCCCGGACTTCCAGCGCTATTACCACTCTGTACTATTGTCCAGAATTGTCGATTGGAGGTTTAACTCGCAGCACAAACAGTGGGTGTATGTGGAAGATTTACTTTCGCCCTCCCCCTACGGTGGTTACCGTGGATACGGCCCTGCCAAAGGCCTCCGATTACGCAATTTCCCTCCCTTACGCAAGTCGCCCTGGGCTTCTGGGATGCCTGGAAGGGGAGGAATCCCCTGATTAACCTCCCGTCCACAATGGCCCCTCTCTTTGACAATCCAGAATTTCCCCCAGCGGTTGGGAGACAAACTTTTCTGGGATGGAGGGCGGCCGAGGAGCCTTGCCTGGCTCAGGCGATGGGACGGCTCTCGCGGGGAGACGCCTCGGGGGGACGGGGGGAGGGGCCGGTGTCCTGGTTGGAAGCTTCCCAATTGAAATCCTACCTACAGTCTTTGAGCACTAGACCGCCCTCGAGACTGGAGGCTATACTGCTCCTTCCAGAATCTCCAACTCACGTAATATCCCTTATGAATGACGTGATTTTAGAGGCTGACCCCCCGGCTGTGCCTCGCTTCCTTGACGCCTGGCAGAGAGATCTCCAGATAGATCTCTCAGATTCTGACCGGACTAAAATCTTCACGTTAACTCACAAGATGTCAATCTCCTGCAGCTTTCAGGAAACGAACTATAAGATCTTGACCAGGTGGTACAGGTGCCCGGCGCTCCTTCACAGGATGTTTCCCTCAGTCTCTAACCTGTGCTGGAGATGCGGCGAAGAAGTCGGCACCATGCTACACATATGGTGGGACTGTAGGCCATTACAGGCCTTTTGGGTCGAGGTATTTTCTGCCTATGAATCCATTTCTGGCACCCGCCTGGCTCCCTCGCCCAAGATTGCGTTACTGTCATTGGTGCCGGGTCCCCTCTCCCTGGTCAAGCGGGGTCTCCTCCGCTTCTGCCTCATGGCAGCTAGAGTCTTAATTCCGAGGCATTGGAGATCGGTGACCGCACCCTCTCTGGGGGAGTGGGTGGGAGAGATGGACAGAATATGCAGGATCGAATCCCTGATGGCCCAAGATAACGAGACATGGGATAAACATCAAAAACTGTGGACCCCCTGGTGGTACTTTCGTGATGGGCCCGTGTTGACCCGTCACCTACAAAACTCCCACAGCTAGACTGGACATTGGGAAGGGTCTCTGTCCTTTCCCCTTCTTCCCCGCTTCCCCCCTACTCTGACTGGAATCTATCTCCCTCTTTTCTACTTCTCTTCTGTAAATCTTCTTCTTCTATCTTCTTTTTTTTTTTTTTCTCTTACACTTTCACTCTATTCTGGACCTTTCTCTGGAATGGAATACTACATCGTGATTCTCTCTCCTATAGATTAATAGGGGATGACATTGAATATCTTCCGCTGAGAGATTTATACACCTATCGACTTAACATTACTTGTTCCACTTTTTCTTATTTATGTACCTGTAACTTCCCCCCGACAAGGGGACTTGTCACTCTAGTTTTCTGTTAATTTTGGATGTTATTGGTATAGAGTGATATCTAGGTTTTCTTTGTTTTGAAAACATTCAAATAAACATTTTCTGAAAAAAAAAAAAGGAATGGCTGAAGGGGGAGACGACGACGGGGGGCGGAGAGTTGGGACCGGGGTCCTGGTTGGAGATTTCCCAGCTGAAAACATTCATCCAATCCCTAAGTAGGGGGGCCCCCTCGAGATTTGAGTCACTACTGCTCTTGCCCGACGCCCTGCTCACGCTATTTCTCTCCTGTATGCGGTGATAGGAGAGGTCGGGCCGCCCTTTGTCCCTCGATTCTTTACTGCATGGCAGACGGACTTGGGAACTACCTTCACTGAATCTGAACGAACCAAAATTTGCTTGTTGACCCACAAGATGTCGATATCCTGCAGCTTTCAGGAGACAAATTATAAAATTTTGACTAGGTGGTATAGATGTCCCACTCTGCTGCACACAATGTTCCCTTCGGTTTCGGAGCTGTGCTGGAGGTGCGGAGAGGAGTTTGGGACTATGCTACACATCTGGTGGCGTTGTAAGCTCATCCAGGCTTATTGGCATTCAATCTTCTCGGCATGTGAGTCTATGACTGGCACTCGCTACCCCACACTTCCTCAGATCGCACTCCTGTCCCTCATTCCGAAACCGCCCGCCTTGGTCAAACGCAGTCTTTTCCGCTTTTGCCTTATAGCGGCGAGGGTTCTAATACCGAGACATTGGAAGTCCACAGTTATCCCCTCTCTCGGAGAATGGGTGATTGAGATGGACAGATTATGCCGTATGGAGGGCCTGATGGCACGAGACCATGAAACCTTTTTCTCTTCACTTCTCTTTTCTCTCTTCTCTGCTTCTCTTTGCTATTCTCACACTTCTACTCTCTCTTCTTCTATCATTCTCTACTTAAATCTTTAGATGGTTTTAAAGCTTTTTCTCTCGCCTTATGTTGCTTGGGGGTCTGTTTAGGGGTCTTCATTCTGACGATCAGCTTTATTTTTTTCTCCTGGCGATCCCTGATCGGACTCTCCGGTTTCTGGTGGAAGAGGTTGAATAGTTAAGTATACTTAAGGGGTAATCGATATTTCTATTATAAGTGTATTTGTCCGGAATTTGACTCCGATCTTACTTTATTCCTTCCCTCCGCCTTTTTCTCCTTGAAAGGAGTAACAGCAACCCGTGTCTATATGTATGCGATTAACGCACTTGATGTTATTTTTGGAATTCTGCTGATAATTGTCAGTTTACTTTGTTATGATAAAAAACTTGAATAAAGAAATTTTCTGAAAAGAAAAAAAAAAAACTAACTCGGCCCCGGACCCGGACGGTTTTATAAACGAGTATTATAGTATTCTTCGTCTGTTTGGCAGGTGGAGACTGGATGGTTACATCTCCGAGGAGGCATTGGAGGCTACCGTTGTCATGATCCCCAAGCCTGGTAAAGACCCGGAGTTGCCTGAGAACTACCGCCCGATCTCCCTGCTGAATACGGACCTGAAAATTTACGCGAAAATGTTGGCGGTGAGGCTCTAGGAGGTAGTCCCACAGCTGGTCCACCCGGATCAGGTAGGTTTTGTTGCCCACAGACAGGCCAGAGATGGGACTCAGTGCATGATAGATCTTATTGACCTGGCGGAATCCAGAGGTGCCCCCAGTGTATTCCTTTTGTTGGATGCTGAAAAGATGTTCGACAGGGTGCACTGGGGCTACCTCTTGGAGGTATTGAAAAAATTTGGCTTCGAGGGCCCTATACTCTCGGCAGTTTTGGGCTTATACTCGAACCGTCTGCCAGGATCTTTTCTTCCGGCTTCCTCTCTTCGCCTTTTAAGATATCAAATGGTACGAGACAAGGGTGTCCCCTCTCTCCTTTGATATTTGCTCTTGTGGTGGAACCGCTGGCTGCATCAATCCGGGTGGACTTTTCTGTGGTGGGGATACGGGTCGGGTGGAGGGAGAATGTGGTTGGGCTGTACGCGGACGACGTCATTCTTGTGTATCTGCCCCGGTGCCTCCCTTCCGAGAGTCCTGTAGTTGCTAGCTGCGTTTTCAGTTGTCTCCTATTACAAGCTTAATGCCTCAAAGTGAGTTATATTCCCGGTGCATGTCCCGCAGGATGAGATGACTCGGCTAGCCCACTTGCTCCCCTTCCACTGGTCCCCAGGAGGTATTCCTATTTGGGAATCACACTGTGCCCCACCACTGAATTGGCGAGACGTAATCTGGACCCCCTCCTGGGGACCCTGCGCAAGGCGACGTATGCTCAAGCGTATCTTCCCCTTTCCTGGATTGCTAGGATCCAGGCTTATAGGATGATGTGGCTTCCCAAAATCCTTTACCTCTTTCGATGTGTCCCGAATACCTTTTTCTTCGCGACAATTGGCTAGACTTCAATCGTAAATTACCAGATACATTTGGGCTTCTAGACGTCCACATGTACGTAGACAAACTATGTACCTTAGGCTGCCAGCCAGAGGTATGGGGGTACCTGATGTGAAGTCATACTAAAGGGCATCACTCTTAGAGGTGGCAAAAATGTGGTGGCAGGGTGGAGATGGAGTGGGGTGGTTGCAGACTGAGGCCTATGACGTTCGTGGAGGCTCATTGCGTGACCTTCTATCGGCGGAGACACTGGGTTCTGTGAGGACTGCTTGGGGCCTTGCAACGGTTAGAGCTCTTGTTCTTGCCTGGAGACGTGCCCCTAGGGGTTGGCCTGTTCTGCCGTGGGACCTGATTCCCCTGCCTGCTCTTTGGTTGCATATACCATCCCTTAATGTCACACCTTGGACTGACCAGGGGCTGCAGCACTTGTCGGACCTTATTGTGAATCGTCGCCTTATCACGCCAGAAGAACTAACGGAGAGGCACCCTCCCCTTCGGCGCCACTTCTTCCAGCTATGCCAGATGTCCCACTTTTTGACCCTGGCAGGGGTGGATTTGGGCTTGGCGACACTGGGGCCTTCCCCCTTGTGGGCCTACCTATTGGCGGGACCAGAGGTGAGGAAGGGCCTGGCACCGTTATATACGGGTCTGCTGGAGGGGGTTTCGCCGATTGGGCTGCAGTATAGATGACAATGGGAGCGGGATCTGTCCTTCTCCGCTGATGCGGATAACTAGGAGGGAGCGGTTGGGTGCATCCTGATGCATCAACCACATTGAGCAGCTGAAAAAGACACACTTGCGTTGGTACACTCGCCCAGCGAAGGTGGCGCGCTTTCACCGATCAATGTCCCCTCACTGCTGGAGACTTTGTGGGCAACATGGTACGCTGGCTCACATGTGATGGCACTGCCCGAAGGTGACTCAGTTCTGGTCTTTGGTGGAGGGCCTCATGGGCTGCCTCATAAGGATGAGAAGTCCTCTCACCCCTGAATCGGCGGTATTACACATTGGACTGGAGGCTCTCCCCCCGGTGCTCCGTCACCTGGCGACCTACATATTGATTGCCGCATGGGGTTGTATAGCGGCCTTGTGGAGGTCTCCCTCTCCTCCCTCCATGGGTGACCTTACGGCGAGGCTCAACCAGACCTTCGCATATGAGTATTATTTGGCCATTGATGTCGCTCCCAGAAGATATGTCCGTGAGGCATGGGAGCTTTGGGCGCTTCACTCGTTGGCTATTCCCCTTCCGGGGTGAGAGCGCTCCTCGGCCCCATCCTGCGCTATTCAGAGTCAGGGTTATGCTCATGGTCTCTCTCCTCCTTTCCCTTTCTCACATGATTTCCCTCCTTTCTTTACTCTCGTTCCCTTCTAACCTCTGCTACTTTATCTCTCCCTTCGGCTCCCACCCTTCCATTTATTCCCCCCTATCTATGGCCCACCCCCTATTGGAATCTAATTCCCTCCCTTGCACTAGCTTCCCCTTTCCTTCCCCTTCTTCCTCCCCTAGCCTAATTTTCTCCCCTATTTTATAGTTGTACTTGTTTGGCAATGTTCTCGCGTTGTTGCTGCTTTGTCACTACGAATATGTCTCTCATTTTAACGTAGTCAACCAGCAGTTATTGGCTGCGCAATCATGTGCACATTGCATTTATATTTCTGACACATTGCCTTTCTGTTATTTTCAAACTTGTACTAATAAAAATTATTCATGGCAAAAAAAAAACAAGCACACCATTGTTTTTGTTGTGACATCAAACTTATTGAGAATTTCAAATGACCCTCTTCCCATTGAAAAAAATAAAGTTGGATCCAAAATGGCTGACTTCAAAATAGCCACCATGGTCAATACCCATTTGGAAAAGTTTTCCCCATCCCATAAACTAATGTGCCACAAACAGGAAGTTATCACCAACCATTCCTATCTTATTTAGGTGTATCCATATAAGTGGCCCACCCTGTATATAAAGCTGAGTGTATGTATGTGTGTGCATGTATCAAGCCCCACGCCCCACCCACTCCAATTAGTCATTCCCACTTCATAGCCCACCTCCTCACAAAACCAGACAACATTCTATGGAGGGGGAGGAGCTAGATGCAGAACTAGACAACATTCTATGGAGGAGAAAGAGCTAGATGCAGAACCAGACATTCTATGGAGGGAGAGAAGCAAGAGGCAGAACCACCAGACAACATTCAATGGAGAGGAAGGAGGTAGAAACAGAACCAGACATTTTTCTATGGAGAGGGAGGAGCTATATGCAGAATCAGACATTATTCTATGGAGGGAAGGGGGCTAGAGTCACACACAGACAACATTCTATGGAGTGGGAGGAGCTAGATGCAGAACCAGGCAACATTCCATGGAGGGGAGAAGCTAGAGGCAGAATCAGACAATATTTTATTGAGGGGGAGGAGCTAGAGGTAGAATCAGACAACATTCTATGAAAAAAATTTAGAGAGAGAGGGAGCGCACTAAGGCGGTAAATGAGGGACACCAGCGTGTTATTAACAAAGGTAATCCACTCACCTGGTATGGTTGTGAGAGTCACAACCACCTGTAGAAGTTTTGGCTGCTGCAGATCCCGGGATGCAGATACATACAGTAAAGGAGAAAAAAGCCGAGGTTTGTCTGCGCTAGACCACAGGGAAAAAACGAAGATGCAAGCAATCCTTTATTCACAATTAAGCCAACGTGTTTCGTGGCCACCTGGCCACTTCATCAGGGCAGCAAAATTTTTGCTGCCCTGATGAAGTGGCCAGGTGGCCACAAAACACGTTGGCTTGAGTGTGAATAAAGGTTTGCTTGCATCTTCGTTTTTTTCCCTGTTGTCTAGCGCGGACAAACCCCGGCTTTTTTCTCCTTTACTGTATGTAACATCTATGAAGGGAGAGGAGCTAGAGGCAGAACCACCAGACAACATTTTATGGAGGGGGAGGAGCTGTATACAAAATCAGACAACATTCTATGGAGGAGGAGGATCTAGAGGCAGACTAAGGCTTGTTTCACATTTGCGTTTGTGTCTGCATGCTGATGGCATGCAGACACAAACGCAGTGAAAAGCAGGGTCTTTTTTTGTGTCCGCAGCGGAGAATGTCCGCCTGCGGACACATCTCTGTGGAGCCCGGGCAGCCAATCGGCGTTGTCTGGGGGCGGGCCTGAGGCGGAGATCAGTGGCGGAGATCTCCTCCTCCCTGCCGCCGGTAACCTCCGGGATGTGTCAGCAGGGAGAAACAGCTGATTTGACAGCTGTTTAAATCTCCCGCGCCGACACCGAGAAAAAAATCGATTTTGTAAAGTAGAGAAAAGGTTATAATCACGTCCGTCCTGTGTGAGTTCTCTGTTTCTGAATTAGTCTCAAAGGCAGGCCTGTCTGCTGTTGCCTTGTAATTATGCACGCCCCTCTATGCTTAGTAAGAGCCTGGCCGCGTCATGAAAGGGGTGGGGCTAACGGCTTGAGGCGATTTAGCCCCACCCCTTTCATGACGCGGCCAGACACTCAGAAAGGCAGCAAGCTGAGAGGGGCGTGCATAATTACAAGGCTGCAGCAGACAGGCCTGCCTATTGCGGCTTCCTCAGAAACAGAGAGCTCACACAGGACGGAGGTGATTATAACCTTTTCTCTACTTTACAAAATCGACTTTTTCTGCAAAAGGGATGGCTAGAAATGATAAGAGGGGGTGCAGGGACAGGTCTAAAGATGTGGGGGGGTCAGTTTGTGAGGTTAGGTTCCCTTTAATGACCAGACCGATTTTTGTCATTCTGACCATTGTCCCTTTATGAGGTTATATCTCTGGAACGCTTCAACGGATCCTAGCGATTCTGAGATTGTTTTTCGTGACATATTGGGCTTCATGTTAGTAGTAAATTTAGGTCGATCATTTTTGCATTTATTTGTGAAAAAATAAAAAATTTGGCGAAAATTTTGAAAATTTTGCAATTTTCACATTTTTAATTTTTATTCTCTTAAACCAGAGTTATATGACACAAAATAGTTAATAAATATCATTTCTCACATGTCTACTTTACATTAGCGCAATTTTGGGAAAAAAAAAATTGTTAGGACGTTATAAGGGTTCAAAGTTCATCAGCAATTTCTCATTTTTCAAGCAAAATTTACAAAAAACATTTTTTTAGTGACCACATCACATTTGAAGTCCCTTTGAGGGGTGTACAGGATGGAAAACACCCAAAAGTGACACCATTCCAAAAACTGCACCCCTCAAGCTACTCAAAACTACATTCAAGAAGATTATTAACCCTTCAGGTGCTTCGCAGGAATGAATGCAAAGTGGAATGAAAAAATAAATACCTTTATATTTTACCTAAAAATGTTTCTTTAGCCTCAATTTATTCACTTTTAGAAGGAACAGCAGGACAAATTGGATGCCGAAATTTGTTACCATGTTTCTTCTGAACGCAACGATACCCCACATGTGGTCATAAACTCTATTTGCCCAAACGGCAGGACTCAGAATGGACGGAGTGCTATTTGAATTTTGGAAAGCAAATTTGGCTGAAATAGATGACAGATACCATCTTTCACTTCTTGGACCCCTGGGGTACCTAAACAGCAGAACCGCCCCACAAGTGACCCCATTTTGGAAACTAGACCCTTCAAGGATTATATCTAGGGGTATAGTGAGCATTTTGAACCCTCAGGTACTTCACAGAATTTGATAGCAATAGGTCATCATAATGAAAATTTTCTTTTTTTTCACAAAAGTGATGTTTTAGCACCACATTTTTACCTTTTACAAGAGGTAACACCATAAAGTGGACCCCACAATTTGTTGCCCACATTCTTGTGAGCGCGTCGATACCCCACATGTAGTCAAAAAGTTCTGTTTGGACAAACGGCAGGACTCAGAACGGACGGAGCGCTATTTGAATTTTGGAAAGCAAATTTGCCTGAAATAGATGACAGATACCATCTTTCACTTCTTGGATCCCTGGGGTACCTAAACAGCAGAAACCCCCCACAAGTGACCCCATTTTGGAAACTAGACCCTTCAAGGATTATATCTAGGGGTATAGTGAGCATTTTGAACCCTCAGGTACTTCACAGAATTTGATAGCATAGGTCATCATAATGAAAATTGTCTTTTTTTTCACAAAAGTGATGCTTTAGCACCACATTTTTCACTTTTACAAGAGGTAACACCATAAAGTGGACCCCACAATTTGTTGCCCACATGTAGTCAAAAAGTTCTGTTTGAATTTTGGAAAGCAAATTTGGCTGTATTTGGAATAGATTGTCATATTTGCAGAACCTATGTAGTACAAGAACAACTGAAAACCCAATAAATTGATTTTTTGTAAGCTTTACCCTGTAATGTATTTGTCAAGGGACGTACTGAGTAGTTTGTTCCCACTTTTTATTATGTATCATTTTATCTTCAGGGTTAAATTGAATGAATTCCAGGACCCATTCAAAACGTTCCAAGACTTTGCGCTACCAAACATGAAGATCCTTCCAGGAATTATTTATTCACAAAGGGCGGCATGCCCTGAAAAACATAATTGCTGATTATAAAACATAGCCTTGCTCACAAAATAGTTGTCCTGCAATTGCATATATTGTAGCAGGAACGCAAAAATCTACTGGTGTGAAGTGGAAAAATGTGGAGGAAAATGTAGCCAGCTATGTAGCAAACTTGTGCTTGTTGTAGATATAAAGGAAAACACCAGCAGGGCTACAGGGCTAGGAGGACAAGTTCATCTTTCAGAGACTGGTCGTACAATGTCTGTTTAGCGCCATCAATCCCTATATGAGAGATGAATGTGCCAGTCGACGTGGTGCACGATAACAGGCTCCAACTCGTCAAGGTCGGAACTGCTATATGCACAAAACAACCAGTCCCCTACAGGATTCCAAACTTATTGTCCGGTATAGGAAGTTCGGCAAGAACACAGTAAAGCCCTGGTGTATGAATATGGAATAGCCTCATTGTTGGAGATCCTCCAATAAAATGATCATGCCCGTAATCACCATTATGAATATAATAGATGGCGGCCCAATTCTAAAGAATCGGGTAGTCTAGAATCCATATATATTTTATTTACTAAGGCGGCCGTCACACGCATCAATTTCTTGAACGATATCGCTTAAGCGATCTGCTGTTTGATCGCTTAAGCGATATCGTTTGTGCATCGCTGCGTGTAATCAAGCGATTTTACAATGTAAAATCGCTTGATTGCAGATTTGTGAGCCGGAGCGCATATCAAGTGATAATCGCTTGATCAATCTGCATCATCGTGGTGCGTGACACCGCGATGAACGATCTCCCAGCAGCAGAGCCTATGCTGGGAGATGGTATCTATGGTAAACGTCGGGTTACTAAGCGCCGCGCGGTGCCTAGTAACCCGATGCGTACCATAGTTACCAGCGATCTCACTGGTCCACATCGCTGGTGAGTCTGCCTGTGTGACAGCTCACCAGCGATGTGAACGATATTGTTAGCGATCGCGCATGCATGTGATCGCTAACAATATCACTCACAAAATTGATGCGTGTGACGGCCGCCTAATAGTTAAAGGAGTGCGGTGAAATGAATTGTGTGTATACAGGTGGCTGAGTGGGTAGCAGAGTATAAGGTGGCTTAGTGGTTAGCAGTGCGCGGTGGCTCATTGGTTAGCACAGCGCGGTGGCTCAGTGGTTAGCACAGCGCGGTGGCTCAGTGGTTAGCACAGCGCGGTGGCTGAGTGGTTAGCAGAGCGCGGTGGCTCAGTGGTTAGCACAGCGCGGTGGCTCAGTGGTTAGCACAGCGCGGTGGCTCAGTGGTTAGCACAGTGCGGTGGCTCAGTGGTTAGCACAGCGCGGTGGCTCAGTGGTTAGCACAGCGCGGTGGCTCAGTGGTTAGCACAGCGCGGATGGCTCTGTGGTTAGCACAGCGCGGTGGCTCAGTGATTAACACTGCGCGGTGGCTCAGTTAGCACTGCGCGGTGGCTCAGTGGTTAGCACTGCATGGTGGCTCAGTGGTTAGCAGTGAGTGCGGTAGCTCAGTGGTTAGCAGTGAGTGCAGTGGCTCAGTGGTTAGCCGTGAGTGTGATGGCTCAGTGGTTAGCAGTGAGTGTGATGGCTCAGTGGTTAGCAGTGAGTGCGGTGAGATTGGTCAGCACAGCGCCGTGGCCAGAGTGGTCAGCGCAGCGCCGTGGCCAGAGTGGTGAGCGCAGCGCCGTGGGCAGAGTGGTCAGCGCAGTGCCGTGGGCAGAGTGGTCAGCACACACATACACACACACACATAGACACATACACACACTCGGCTATACTTACCACCGACCTTGAGTTGACATGTCGCCGCCCCTGGACGACTGGATCCAATATGGCGTCCGGGAAGTTTGGCGAGACTTCTTGGACGCTATATTGGATGCAGTAGTTGGGGGGCGGCAAGATGTGGACTGAGGATCTAGGCGGCGGACGCAGGGCCGGTGGTATGTATAGCGGAGTGTGTGTGTGTGTGTGTATGTGTGTGTACAAAGTGACGGAAGTGCGGACAAAATGACAGAAGTGCCTACATACACACACATATATACACATACTGTACATTGCATATGGAGGGGTGATGAGAGGGGAGGCTGAAGGGGTGATGAGAGGGGAGGCTGAAGGGGTGATGAGAGGGGAGGCTGGAGGGCAGAGGGTGGAGGGCAGAGGCTGGAGGACAGAGGCTGAAAGGGAGAGGCTGCAGGGGAGGGGCTAGAGGGCAGAGGCTGCAGGGCAGGGGCTGCAGGGGAGAGGCTGCAGGGGAGAGGCTGGAGGGCAGAGGCTGGAGGGCAGAGGCTGCAGGGCAGAGGCTGGAGGGCAGAGGACAGGGGAGGCTGGAGGGCAGAGGACAGGGGAGGCTGGAGGGCAGAGGCTGCAGGGGAGAGGCTGCAGGGCAGAGAACAGGGGAGGCTGGAGGGCAGAGGACAGGGGAGGCTGGAGGCAGAGGCTGGAGGGCAGAGGCTGGAGGGCATAGGCTGCAGGGGAGAGGCTGGAGGGCAGAGGCTGGAGGGCAGAGGACAGGGGAGGCTGTAGGGCAGAGGGCAGAGGCTGGAGGGGAGAGGCTGGAGGGCAGAGGCTGGAGGCTGGAGGGCAGAGACTGCAGGGCAGAGGCTGCAGGGGGAGGCTGGAGGGCAGAGGACAGGGGAGGCTGGAGGGCAGAAGACAGGGGAGGCTGCAGGGGAGAGGCTGGAGGGCAGAGGCAGGGGGAGGCTGGAGGGCAGAGGACAGGGGAGGCTGGAGGGCAGAGGACAGGGGAGGCTGGAGGGCAGAGGCTGGAGGGCAGAGGCTGGAGGGCAGAGGCTGGAGGGGAGAGGCTGCCGGGCAGAGGCTGGAGGGCAAAGGCTGGAGGGGAGAGGCTGGAGGGCAGAGGACAGGGGAGGCTGGAGGGCAGAGGAGAGGGGAGGCTGGAGGGCACAGGACAGGGTTGGCTGTAGGGCAGAGGCTGAAGGGCAGAGGCTGGAGGGCAGAGGCTGCAGGGAGAGGCTGCAGGAAGAGGCTGGAGGGAGAGGCTGCAGGGGAGAGGCTGCAGGGGAGAGGCTGCAGGGGAGAGGCTGGAGGGCAGAGGCTGCAGGGGAGAGGCTGGAGGGCAGAGGACAGGGGAGGCTGGAGGGCAGAGGCTGCAGGGGAGAGGCTGCAGGGCAGAGGCTGGAGGGCAGAAAACAGGGGAGGCTGGAGGGCAGAGGACAGGGTTGCATACCCTCTCTCCTCCGTGCAGGCTGGGCAGCAGCGGTGTCCGTGTGTGAGGGGCCACTTGGCCTCCTGCTGGGTGTGAGGCAGCGGGTTGGAGGCTCGGGGCAATTCAGGAGCGGAGGCCAGTACGGGCGTGCGGGCGGCATTTGCAGAGAGTCGTCAGCAGTGGTGCCGGGCGCCGGAAGTGAGGGGGAGGAGCCTGCAGCAGTGTAACCGGCAGGAGCTAATGCCGGTAATCTGCCTAAGTGGTGTGTTGCGGGTGGGAGACCACCGGCAAAGGCCGGTGGTGTCCCGCCCGTGATGTGTGTGTGTTGGGCAGTGTAGGGGCGGCCGTAAGCGTGGCGGGGCTGGCTGAGTCCCGGCTCCCGCTTACGGCCGCCATCTTGGGTCACCCTGAGTGGGTGTACCTCAGGGCACAATGACCGGATGCTGGGACAAAGTGACGGAAGTGACGTCTCAAATCCCTCCGGGATTTTTATAATAGATATGTTATGTAGATGCCAAAAATAGTTTTGTGTAGCAAGACATAGTTGTAATGCCAGTCAAACTAAGATAACTGGCAAAAAAACTTTGTGAGTGATCAAGTCCTGGAATTATTTGTCACATGGGATCAGACTTCTCAAGAACATTTGTGGTGTCCACATTCTGGGGTATGCAGATGTGGTCTTGTGGATGAGAATGTGTCTGAATAATAGTTTGGTATGTGAGTGATCAAGTCCTGTAATTATTTGTCACATGGGATCAGACTTCACAAGAACATTTGTGGGGTCCACATTCTGGGCATACAGACGTGGACATGTGGATGAGAATGTGTCTGAATAATAGTTTGGGATATGAGTGATCAAGTTTTGGAATTTTTGGGGAAATGGTGTGAGATGTGTTTTACTGGTGACAATAGTAAATTTTCTTTGACAAATAATAAGTCCAATCTATAAAGGGGCACCCTAAGAAGAAAATAAAAATTATGTGAAGACAAAAAAAGTGTACCACACAATTTATTTTTATTTTAGTGATAACACCTAATAATTGGGAGATGTGTGGTAGATTTGGAAGCAGGGGGAGATGCAAAGTCCAGGTTGGGATGGGCATGTGGGGCAGTAAAAGCGAGAATCCCTTCTTCCACCATGCTTGGTACATACTTTACATCTTTTCTGAGGACGCAATCTGGTGGGAGTGGAAGGGAGGGGGTGAATAAAGTGTTTCTCTGTTAGTCTCCTGACATCTTCTGACTCAAAAGCTGCCTCTGGTGCCGTGGAGTCAAATAGGAGAGACTCAATAACCTTCTCCTGATATTGCAGGAAGGTGAGGGTTCCTTGCGATTTTTTGTAAAGGACAAAGCTATTATAGGTGGCAATCTGGATGAGATAGATTGCCACCTTTTTATACCAGGCCCATGTCTTTCGCTTCACCAGGTATGGATGGAGCACCTGGTCGGACAGGTCCACGCCACTCATGTGCTTGTTGTAATCCGTCACACAAAGGGGTTTTTGTTTGTCCCTGGTGGCGCCCCTGTCTCTGACCGTCACAGTGATGTCCACATGCAGGGTGGTAAGCATGAAGACGTCCTTGCGGTCATTCCACTTTACGGCAAGCATTTTCTCACTTGCCAGTGAAAATGATGCCCCCTTCTCCAGACGTCTGGACATCAACTGTGACAGCAAGCCCACACGGTTTATTCGTATCATCCCACAGGCCCCTCTGTTTGCAGCTTGTAGGGCTTGATATAGGGGGATGCTAGTGTAGTAATTGTCTGTGTACACGTGGTACCCTTTGTGCAAAAATGAGGTCATTAGCTCCCAGACAATTTTCCCTGGGATACCAATTGTCTGGGGACAGTTAGCTGGGCTTATCTGTCGGTCCCTACCCTCATAAATTAGGAAAGTACTAGTGTACCCACTGCTTCTTTCACACATCTTGTATAGCTTTATGCCATACTTGGCATTTTTTGGAGGGGATATATTGCTTAAGCACAGACGGCCCTTGTTACTCATTAGGGACTCGTCAACTGATATATTTTGTTCTGGGGTGTAAGAACTGACAAAGGATTCCTTCAAGGAAGGAAATTAGGGGTCTAAGTTTGCAAAGTCTGTCATAATTAGGGTCAGTACTAGCGGGGACTTGAGAATTATCGTGGAAATGGAGGAATCGCATTAGGTTCTCATGACGGGTGCAGGACATAACAGCTGCAAGCACAGGGGTGCTGTGGACTGACCTGGTTGCCCAGTAAGAGTGGAGGCTGTTTTTTTTTTACAATGCCTATGTTGAGGGTGAGACCCAAAAATATTTTTTGATTTCTGGGACGTTAGTGGGAATCCAGGAACGTGACGTTGGCTTTTGGGCAATGTACTGACTGGCGTACAAGTTAGTTTGCTGGGTGATCAGTTCCAGTACATTTTCGTTTATGAAGATGTTAAAAAAATCCATGGGGGCAAAATTGGTGACATTTACTTTTATGCCAGGGTCTGCCACAAAAGGAGGAATTTGTGGGGAATCAGATGGGTCGGGATGCCACAGAGGACGGGGGGCTGCAGAACTGGGCCCTGCCTCTTCCGCGTCAGCGGGGACTACTGGCGGGGTGGGGGACCCCCTGGGTGAAGCCGAGTCGTCACTGTCCTCTGAGGACATCTTGGCTTCAGAGGCCGTTTCTGTCTCTGACCCGAAGGTACCAGAGGCGAGCAGCGCATAGGCTTGCTCAGCCGTGAACATTCTGTGGGCCATTTTTTTATGTGCAAAAAAGTAGCCCTAAACCTAACCACCTTTTTTTTTTTCTTTTTTTTTTTTTATATAACCCTAGCCTAACCCTAGCCTAACCCTAACCCTACTTAAGATTGATGAGTAAAATATAAAATAAAAAAAAATATTTGCCGAGGGGATGATGGTGGAGGGGATGACGGAGGAGGGGATGATCATGGGGGTGATCAAAAATTGACGGACGAACAAAAATAGGTCGATTTGTGTTTTTCTTCACAAATGGCAGCAGGTAGTCTGTCTCTCTTCTCTCTCCCAAAAACAACTACAAAGGAGAGAGGAGAGAGGCAGACCTAAGTGCAGCCATATTTATAAAATATTGGGGATTTGATCCCTGTGATAGGATCTATCGCAGGGTTCAAATCTCAGCAACCAATCAAAAATTTGGGATAGAAACAAGGGTGGAATTACAGGCACCGGATCCAGGGGTTAGGGGGGGACCAGGGAGACGGGTCAGGGTGGGGGTGACTGGGGGGGACAGATTAGATCCTTTTCTCCGATCTGATCATGTGTGATCATGATCAGATCGGAGAAATCCACTGGCTGCCGGGCGCTTTGCTGCGCGCTCCGGCGCCATTTTACTTTCACTTTAGCCAGGCAGCAGCGGCACCGGAGGTCTCGGGGGGAGGAAGGGTTTACTGGGGAGACTGTTCGGGTGGGGAGAGGTGCGGGGGGACCAGGGAGGTATATAGGACCCTTTTCTCCGATCTGATCATGTGTGATCATGATCAGATCGGACAAATCATCAAGCTCCGGTGTCATTTTGGATACTGGGGAGGGGGAGGGGAGTTGTGTACCGGCACCGGGGGTGTTAAATCGGCACCAGAGGTTGAGGGGGGACCAGGGGCAAACATTTCTCTGTCATTCAATGTATGATCACGGTTGCATGACAGAGAAATCATTTATTATTTATCATTATTTAATATGTTGACATGTGATGACCGGTATATACCGGTCATCACAAGGCCAGTAAGGAATAAAAACGCCCTGATTGCTAATCTTCAGGGTCTCAGCTACCCCCGGGGGCGCTACAGGGCTTATTCTGTTATGACTTGTTTTCACGTCATAACAGAGTAAGGACCCTGTTTTTAGGACGTATATATGCAGTGGGCCGTCACTAAGGTGTTAAAGCATTTTTATTACTTTCTGCAAAGTCAAAAGTTTAGAAACACTAAGATTACTATGCCTTTAAAACAATTTGGGACAGCCATATGATGATGACATGTGTTTGCAAGCTTCTGATTGGTTTATTGGCTACATTTGAGTTGATTAGAGACACACATGTGGATGTATTTTAACGCACACCTGAAACACACTGCTTCTTTTTGTAGCTTCATGAGAAAGTCTAAAGAAATCAGCCAAGATATCAGGAAGAGAATTGTGGACTTGAACAAGTCTGGTTCGTCCTTGGTCAATTTCCAGATACCTGAAGGTACCTCGTTCATCTGTATAAACAATTATACACAAGTACAAACAAGAGGGAATTTCCATCCTTCATACCGCTCAGAAAGGAGACTGGTTCTGTGTACCAGAGATGAATGTGCTTTGGTCCAAAATGCTGGGCCGGCCTTAGGCTGAATGGTGCCCTGTGCAAATTTGTCCTTTGGTGCCCCCACCCCTCCGTATTCTTAGAACACATGAACGTGCTGTCATCTATCTCAACATCAGGGTCTCGTGATGAGCTGCTGTCAGTCAGGAGGTGGCCGGAATTCCCATAGAAAGTGTTGAAATTAAACCATCAATCTTTTCTCACATGTAAAATAAAATGGACTTCTAAATGAGGCTGTAGCTATCTAATATGTATTTGGGGCTTAAAGTGGTTTTCTGCAAAGTTGGGTCACCAGGTGTATTTGTTGTAAAGAAGAAAAAAAAACGGTCTTATGCCCCTTCCCAGATCCAACACTGAGTCTCTGCTCCCACTCCAGTGTTTTGTTCGGCCCCCTGAAGAAAACAGGGAAACACATGTGTCGGGGCTCTGACACTGTGTGCCTCTCCCTCCACCTTCGTGGGTATTAACCCTTACCAGCTGCAGCAGCATGTAAGATCACTGGGTTATTTGTTATACTCTGATAACAAGGTGATGTTGATTTCTGTATATATTGACATTCTATATGGATTGTAACGTTTGTAACCCGCTACGCTTGTTGAGCATGTTGTCCCGGCTGTGATGTATACCCCAGGTGTTTGTGAACTTTGAGGCACAGAGTGCCTTCTGTCTCCTAAATTGTCTGCAACTTCCTTTTATGTAATCACTGGTTTCAGAGTTAGTCTGTTTGTTTTTAATTGTAATAAACTGAAGATTTTTACCTGCAAACAAACTATTTCTCTTATACCTGTTATTTTGGTGCATCATACGATTTTTCGTTGTTTCTTTAATAGGCCTATGCGTAGCACCATTTACCTATGAGGTCCAACATATCCTTCACAAATCTGGGTACTAGTGTTTTGTTCTCTGTAGCACTATCCTCACATGGACAAAGCACCCAATCATTGACCCCATTAGCGCTGCTCGTGTTAATGGTATGAGATGTTGAACTCAATGATTGGCTGCAGTACTGATGAAGTGACGTCACTACTGCAGACAATGGAGCAGTGACAAAGACCCATCTGAAAGTGGTTCAGTGTGATGTAGTTGTTTTATTGTGTTTTTTTAACAAGTTTTTTTTTTTCAACATACTGTAACTGGAAACACAGCTTTTCTGAAAACAGAATACCCCTTTAAAGAGGACTTGTCACTCCCTGGTGCTTTGCAAACTGAATGCAGCACTGAATGTAGCATGTCAGCTGCATTCAGGGAAGGGGTCTCCCATGTCTGTACCCCCTGTAACCTTTAAAAAAGACTTTAGAAATTTGTAAGTTAAGAAGTCCAGTGGGAGTTGACTTATCTCGCTCTCCTCGCTGCATAGAGGGTCCTCCCCACTTCTGGCCGCTTTGTACTGCCTCCTGGCTCTTTGATCCACCTTCTGCCTGTATGTGGCCCCTCCTCACCTCACGTCTCTATTCACGTAGGCGCACAACAAGGAATTGTGGAGCGGTCACGGCTGCTGATACTGTCCTTTTATGTGATGTCAGCGTCAGATCCCGCCCTGATAAACATTATGTTGTATGCATACAGGAGTTAACTGAAGAGCCTCATGTGAATGGTACAGCAGAAGGAATAATCAACCACAGCTCCATTAACATGGTGCTCTTTAAAGCCACGTTTCCCAGGATTGTGGGGTCCAGCGGTCAGATACACAGCGAAGAGAAAATCGTCACCTATACAGAAGAGAAGTGATGACTTCCATATTCAGGATAATCATAATTAAACAACATTGAAATGCTGTAATTCACAAAGTCCAATAACAGGACTGGAGAAGTGGTACTGTGCAGTGTATATAGTATATACAGAATAATACAGATACTGAGGATTACACCCAGTATATAGGACAGGAGAAGTGGTACTGTGCAGTGTATATACAGAAGAATACAGATACTGAGGATTACACCCAATAAAAAAAGCCAAGACGCCAGCGCTGCCTATAGTTAGCACGCAATACAAAAAGTGCATGTACACATATTAATTTCTAACTGTACTTTAAACTGAGACATTTGGCAAACAATTGATCAATTCTTTGAGCTACCCCGCCACGTCACGGCATTCTCAGATGGGGCAGTCCTACTCTACATTTTTTAATACGCTGTGCCATTACGGCCTCCTGAATGCATTAAAATCAGAACCATATCAAATGCACACGTACCTGAAGCATTACTGAACTACTCCCATGGCGCCAGAAAAGCAGCGCATATAAAGGCAGACCAGGTCCGGACATGACATCCGGACATTATCAGATCTGACCCCCACACTGCCCAACCAGCAACCATGGATGAGGGTAGAACAGTGCAAAGTAGTAATCAAAGCAAAAGATGGCTACTTTGAAGAACTTAGAATATAAGTTATATCTTCCATCGTTTCACACTTTTATGTTAAGTATATAATTCCACATGTGTTAATTCATAGTTTTGATGCCTTCAGTGTGAATCTACAATTTTCATAGTCATGAAAATACAGAAAAATCTTTGAATGAGAAGGTGTGTCCAAACATTTGGTCTGTAGTGTATACAGAATAATACAGATACTGAGCATTACACCCAGTATACAGGACAGGAGAAGTGGCACTGTGCAGTGTATATACAGAGAAATACAGATACTGGGGATTACACCCAGTATACAGGACAGAAGTGCTACTATGTAGTGTACCGTAGTAGTGAGGGGGGGATATGTCTCGTCAAAAAGAAATCTGACAGTTGCCCCGCCCCCTATCAAAGTGTATCAAACACGCCCCTTTTATATCAAATTGATATCAAGTTGATATCAATTTTATATCAATTTGATATAAAAGGCCCGTGTTTGATACACTTTAATATCAAGTTGATATCATTTAATATCAAATTGCTATAAAAGATTGTCTTTTATATCAAATAGAATATAAAAGCTCATGTTTTATACCCTTTTATATCAAATTGCTATAAAAGATTGTCTTTTATATCAAATAGATATAAAAGCTCATGTTTTATTCCCTTTTATAGCAGATTGCTATAAAAGATCGTCTTTTATATCAAATAGATATAAAAGCTCATGTTTTATACCCTTTTATATTTGTCTTTTATATCAAATAGATATAAAAGCTCATGTTTGATACACTTTTGTAGCCGGATTATACTTTAATTAGTATTGATTCCGTGTATTTTATAATAAAGGAGCCTGTTTATTTAATTTGTAAATAAAATGAGAGACACAGTTTTTATAAAAATAATATGTTTATTGAATAGCACGCAAAATCATTTTATAATGCAATACATTTGGTATTTTCATTTATCACACTGTACAACAGGTATAATAAATATATATAATACAGGGCAGTATAAAGCGTTACAAAAAGTATTACATTCATATATAACAAATTGTATATTTAATATTAAACATATATACAGAACATTTCTTACATAATAATTTATTGCATTACCGCTGGACAGAAACGTTGTTACATAGTTAGCCACACAGGTTGTATTAACCGGTGAGAAGCTTTTTTGCGCTTCAAAGGATCTTGTGTGAGGCCTGTTGGTGAGAAGTGTAATGACTGGGGATGTCGGCGGGGGGTGACTAGAGCTCGAGGACTAAATGCCTCAACAGTTTCATTCATGGGTATTTTTAATCTGTCTAAATGATCTCTAGTAGTCGAATTACCCGCAACAGTAGTCGGTATATTTAACTCGGCCATAGCCCTCATAAATGTATGCCAACCCCTTGGTAAATTCCTGCGTGATAGGGCATGACTCTGAGTAGTGTTACGCACCAAGTCCAGCATATTAGAACCGGGGATTACAGTGCCCTTGAAAATAAACTCGCTTTTATCA
Organism: Allobates femoralis; assembly: GCA_033576535.1. Taxonomy (NCBI): domain Eukaryota; kingdom Metazoa; phylum Chordata; class Amphibia; order Anura; family Aromobatidae; genus Allobates; species Allobates femoralis. The sequence continues at coordinate 123,634,296 of JARQOC010000011.1, forward strand.
TTCCACGATGTAATATTTGTGTTTTGCAATAGCTTGTTTAGAAGAAGTTCTGCGTTCTTTTTATATCGCGGATTTACATGATTTACAATGTCACTAACATCGGGAATTTTATCAACAGATGAATTTGGCAATTGTTGGTGATCAGATTCTGGAGGGCTAATGATCTTTAAAGTTGTTAGTTCCTTAGCATCTTCTTTAGCATGGACCAAGTATCTCTGTAGTACATCATTATATTTTTTAATTTTCACGTCATCCGGTATGTCACGAAGATGTAAAATCTCGCCAATTTCACCATCAAGGTGGTGGATAACGCTTTGGCGTATGTTGGCTGTAATAGGGGGGCGAATTTTGATTAGCTCCTGCTTGGGAACAAGATACATTTTCTCGGTATATTCCATTATTTGCCGGTAAGCAGACTTGTTATTATCGGGATCGCAAAGCCTAAAAGAGGCCCTATAAACCCGCCAGTCTGCTTTAGTAGCTGCTTCTTTTTCTTTATGCTGTGAGATTTATTACTCACGGTTTTTATAGCTTTCCGCCACTTTTTTAGTATATTTTTTTGCCGCTCTTTCAGAGGGATTCGACCTTTTAAGATGTTTAACGCAATTTCCCCTATATCGGTAATTAAATCATGGCTCGCATTGGCAAAATAGATTTCCTGATAGAAGGCGGAGCCTTCACCAGTGTTTTTAAGAGCTTCCAGTTTCGCCGGATTCTCTCTGACATCTTTCAGCACTATGGTCACAGTGTAGAATGTCTAATTTTGATTAAAATTCACTTTTTAGAAGTATTTTTCTTTTGAACATAGACCGCTGGTAACCCAGGAGGAAAGAGGGCCGTCCTTAAGCGAAGATCCTCAGGGGTATCGGCTCTTAAGTCTAGCAGCAAATACCCATAAGGAACCCGCGTAGCATCCTCAAAAGCTTCTAAGAAATAGCGTGTTTTTCCAGGATACATTTGACGCGCTAGCGTTACAATTTGTAATTTATCCCGAGGATTATTAAAAAGGACCATGTACTTTGTGTTTAAATTTATCGTGCGGCTTTTCTTTCCTTGACAAAATATGTTTTGTACCAGGTAGAAAATGCTGAGATTTCTGTGGTGGACATACTTGGTAAATGCTTTTTCTATTTCACTGTTATCACTTGCACTCTCCATGAGATCATCAACAATAGTCAAATTCACCTTCTCAGGAGGGAATAAGGCATCATCTACGAATGTATGCGGCAGACCCTCCACAAATCTGATGAAAGGAAAAGAAAGAGAGATTTCATCATATAGTTTCTGCCAACAGGAATAAAACCAAACAATATTATCGGGTTTATGAGAAAAATGAGTGTCTATATTATGTAACAATTGTTTTACAAAGTAGCTTTTTCCAGAATTAGATGGTCCTGCTAGAATGCAGGAGAATGGGTGTTGCAGACGCGGGTCCATCACAATACAATTAATACCCAAATGGTACGGTGGTAAAATCGTCTAATAGTCGTCGCTTTGTATAAACACACTTTTGGGTTTTGCGTAATGACCTTGTTTCAATGGACCAAAACTTTTTATTTTTCACAATGCCGGGCTGCTCAACGACAATACGTTTCTGTGTTTAAGAATTGGAATTACGCGGGTAGTCCAGAACAAGGTCTTTTAGGCTGTTGAAATTAATAGATTGAGCGTTACCAACATTTAATGTTATCCCTTTCACCTTCAAGACCGTTTTTCCAGTGTTGAGCTTGTATCCGTAGGTTTTTGGGCCGGCAGATACAAATTCAGTGATGTAAGTGTCATCAGGTATCTCACTGGTCAATTCCCCCAAGTAATCACCTAAAGGAGGACTCCACTCACCTTCTCTATGCACAAAAATTACAGAATCGGTATCGTGATATAAACACCTTTCCTGCAGCTTGTCTAGCAGAGAATAAAGCTCCAATCTAGCATAAGCCGTTGTGAAACAAGCTATAAAGATGTTTGTGTTCTTGTTAATGGTGTGGTGCCCTTCTGTATATTTCCAATCAATTGTAGCTGTTTCATCATCAATAAAATGTAACATTGATATGTCATAATACGGCAAAAAAAACGTGTTGAAACAGTTCATCAGGATCCCTAATAATGCTAGTACATGGTAAATTAGATTTCTGCGCAAACTTTCCCCATAAAGAATTCAAGAAAAGTTTGGATATCTGCCTCTTAGCAGGGTTCTGTCCTATATTATCAGGACGTAATTGCACGCCTTCTTTTTCAAGAAAGGCATCAATGTACTGCTGTTTCTTACTGGCATCAGTGCACCAGCTAGGATAACCTGAGGCCTCCTGTTTATCCCTAAGATGTAATTTAATGTACCGACAAAACAAGCGATCATTGGTTTTAGGAAAATCCCAAATTTCATAGATGCGGGCTATCCTATAGCCTTTCTCTATGGCCATCTCAAGTTCTATAGTGCACCATGTACCTGTCAGAGACCTCTCTTCATCACTATGTGTGCATTCCTCTGTCTGTGAATTTACAGCACATGTGTAGCAAAGGGGAAACATTAATTTTTTGTTGAGTTTTACCGGTTAGAACAGGAAAAAATAAATCCCTCGGAGGATAGACCTTGACTTTGGCAATACCAAAGTAATTTTTAATGAATCCAAAGCCTTCATAGATAATGTTTGGATGCCCAACAGGATATGTTTTAGTTTTGTTTACAAAGGGGTACAGACTGGTGAAGTCATAGTAATGCAGCGTCTCCCCAGGTTGCCGTTGGTGATAAAGTTTAATGGCATTAGTACGGCCCCCATAAAGAGCATCGCGGGGGTCTAAAGGGGTAGGGAACTCCATTTGCAGAAGAAATGACTGAAGATTAGAATCTTTTTGTACCATTTCGTTCCACTCATGTTCCCACAGTACTCTCACTGTATAGCCGCACTGCTGCAGGTAGCGTTTTTTTTAGCTAAAAAGATATAATATAATTGACCGTAGGTGGTGTTTGTGACCTTATTTGCATCATTTTCATTATAGCAATTTTTGCAGCCATGGTGAAAACAACCATTGAATTCAAAGGCAATATGGCGGCCGTTAACATAGGCATAACCATCTAAAAATATTTCCCGACTTGTTTTTCCCCCCCTCTCAGGGCATGCTGGATGACTAAGTTCTCTGTGTGGGATACATACATGAGCCACTGTATAGCGGGGGTTGAAAAGCGCTTTTTTGTCTTGTGGTAATTATCACCGGGTAAAATGGCCAGGGTCTTTTTTGGAAGAAATTTAAGTCTGTACATTGACATACATACAGAGGCCAGGGTGATGAGCTGAAAAGGATCAACACATCTGGTCACTTCAATTTTTTTCTTTTCTTGCCTGCAGTATATCTTAACTTTTTTCTGAGTCATCTCCATGACACGCTCCCTGTAGACTTCACATGATCGTCTCAGAATCTCAACATCTTGCTGGCAGTAAGACTTTAGTTCAGACTTAAAGTCAAAAGTTGTATTTTCCTGCGTCTTATACCACTCCATGAATTCCCCTTTCTCACTAGGTGCCATATACTCTACCCCATAATATTTTACAGCAGGTAGGGGGCCCACATAGTTTTGATTTTCTTCGGTGTTAAAAAAGTGGGGGAAATGGCCCTTTGAGCCCGAAAACCCCATAGCCTGAGGCATCTTACTTAATTTCATTGGTATGAAATTGAGCGAGTCAATAAACCTCATTTCCAAATCAGGAAGCGTTACACATAAGAGACGGCCACCTCTGGAAATCAATTTCACGCAGAGTTTTTCAGAAATCAGCTCCTTAACGAAAAAGTACGCGTCGTATCTTCCAGCATTGTGAGCTATAAACGTATAGCCAGAATATTTGCCGGATGTAAAGAGTTGCACAAAATCGTGAGTAGCTGATTTACCTTCAAACTCCCAGGACGGACTACCATACAGCGTCGTAGCATAAATATAATTTGGTATGTGCGTACCTGTCTCCTGCATGCATTCAAAGTCATAAAATATATATTGATCAGTCTCCTCGTTTGGTACATACCGCCGCATGTAACAAAGATGCTCATCAAATCTGTTTAATCGTATGCGGCAGACAGGACAGCACAGCCCTTTACATTCATGCTTGGAGTCACTATCTCTGGGGACAAAATGATGACATTTATCACAAAAGATTTTAAGTCTGCATAATGTCGGATTTTCTGCAGCTAAATGAGTGTGGTGATCTAAGCACTCGATCGAACGACAAAACACTCGGCAGGTAGGGCAACGAGGTGTTTGTAGCTCATCGGTACTCTCCACACAAACTCTCTCTTTGACAAGCATTGCAAAATATTGACGCGAATGATTAAATTTGTGATGAAACACTGAATTGCATCTTTCACAAAAGTAATCCGCGCCGATAAAGCCCTTCATATTTTTGATGCCGTAGTAGTGATTATCATGATGTAATATGAAAATAGTTTTAGCACTGCCTGTATTACCTGTTTGAAAATAGCGCCAATCTCCATGACTGTAATATAGTACTTTAATGGCTACGTCTAGATGTTTCTCAAAAGCTTCAATATCGCTAAAACTTATAAGTTGATTATCAGCGATAGCCAATGCGTTATGTATAGCTTTAGCCCGGGCCAGTTTAACTGGGTCACCATCATCAGTGTCGGTCATTAGGGAGCACACGCTAGCAGCGAAGCACAGGTTTGTGCTGTAATTGTTGTAGTCGTACAACCACCGTCTCTTTTGCTTAATGATTTGGCTGCTAGCTATAGATTTCAGCCTCCTTTTTATACCCCCGCGTCTGTTTTTAATAATTGTTACGACTAATTTCAGGGAACTGTTTGCTAAGCACTCAGCATTACTTTGCAACGCGCGGGCAACAGCATTCAAAAAGGCCTCAGAACTAAATTCCTCCCTGGTTTGTTTTGTTGCGAAAATGGGGTCTAACGTGTCACCGCCTTCAAGTCTTAACTGAATAAAATCTCCCGCATCGATTTCTTGGACGATTCGGTCCAGTAAAGACTGAATGGCTCCATGTACGACATTCAGGGCCTCTACAAAGGATTGGAGGCGATCTAAATTCACAAATCTGAAATGGTCAATATACATTCGGGCATTGAAATTGCGAACATCTCTTTGATGGTGATAAAAGTGCTGTAAAAATAATGAATGATCTACAGCCCGTACATCATCATCAGCATCTACATCCCGTACATTATCATCAACAGCTCCACCATCTGCAGGCTCATGTACATTTTCAGCATGGGGTTCCAAGGGCTCAAAGCTTTGAGCATTTGGAGACACATCGGGGCTAACACCCCTAGGGGGGTCATGAACGTGAAAAGATGGGCTCTGGGCATGTATCGGCAGCTGAGATCCTTGAGCAGTCTGTGTAGGCAATGGTCTGAGAGTTGAGCCTTGCAGCCTTCTAGCTGCTAGCGACCGTCTTGCACTAATCAACAGCCTTCGAGCTCCCTTAATTGCTCTTGTTCTATAATCCCTTTTTGGTGTTAATTTAGTCAATTTCTGCAGACCATAACCAACCATTCTTAGTCATGTTGAATTATTTTTATTTGAGTTCACATAGACTAATGGTCGATCTGCACAGTCTCTTTTGAAGGCGTATAGTTCATTAACATTGGCGGCCGTTGAGGGAGCCGATAGCAGCCTTTCATACGTATCACAGAAATATTTTGTACGTAAATAAGAGATCTTGTAATTTGCATACTGAGCGGCCATATATTGAAACACTTCAGAGTGTTCTTCAGGCCAACCAGGGTTCACTGGGAAATTGCTGACTTTTTGTTTTTTACTTTCCCCTTCGACCCGGTTGACCCCGAACGTCTCTTTAGAGGTTTTACAATGTTAAAAGTGTCCGGATTAATCGTCTTCTTACCCTCAGCAAGTTGATCAATTACTTTGTTGAGATCATCACGGGCAGCTTGTGTCACACCGGTCGCGGATTCGTTTGAATGTGTAATGTTGGGCGAGGTTGGGGGTCCATTATATTTTCGGCCTGATGACTTCGGGCCCCCCTTCCCGGCCTGGCTGGCTTTCACAGGACTGTCATCATCTAACACAATGATTGGTGAGAGAGGCTCTGTTCTCGCCGCTGGATTAAATCTTTGTGGGGTAGTCTGCGATGTTCCGTAAGTGTAGCCCTGCAGAACTTGAGGAGGCCTTGATGTTGTAGCAGTAGGCTCCTGCAAAACTTGAGATTGCAGCGATGGCCGGGTTGCTTTTTTTATCACATTCTTGGTATCTAAAAGAAAAAGTTACACGGGTCAGTTATCCAGAAACACATATATTCACTACTTTTGCTTAAATTATTGTTTTGATAACTGGTACTTATGACTGATTGAATATGAATGACTGAATTAAAAATCTTTGCAGAAAACGTAGGGATTATATATATATATATATATATATATATATATATATATATGGTTAGTATCATTTTTTCAGAAAAACCTAAATATATACTTACAAGAATGGGCGGGGATTTGGGCTTCTGCAGCTCCAGGGATCGTAGTCGTCTCGCTAATAGTTGCCAGGGGAGTGGATGCTATTTCATTGGAAAATAGTTTCCTTTTGGGTACTCGTTTAGCAACTGTAAATAAAATAAAACTATTACACAGGCCAGAAATTTGTCTCTTCACGGTACCTATTGTTTTTCAGTGACCCATTACCTTTTCGCTTCGGGGGCTCGATTCGCTTCGGGGATTCAAAATATTCTGGGCTTATTCTTTCCATCAGTTCCGTGAAGTGCTTCGGCTTCCCAATAGCATTAGGAGGGCTACTCTTATGCACTGTATTTCGTGGTTTCTTTAACTTATTAAGCCTATTAGAAACCGTGGTTCCATCAGCGTAATTGCAGACATTCAAGTGTTGGTTACCTGTATAAGAAATTGAGCATAATTTCATACCTGCGTACATACGTGCTCATTTCAAAGAGAAGCTACTTTATCCCTATGTTCTTACCTTTTTCATATGATTGTGGCTTCCATGCCAGATTTAGAGGTTCTTCAGGAGCTTGTTCGTGTTCTGGCTTATTGCCCACTTGCAGCATCTCTGAATCTGTATGAGAAAATGTATTTAATTTCATGTCTACATATGTTAAAGCTATTAATATACAAATAGCCAACTTACCAGTGATTGAATGTTGAGAAATTGCGGCGCATGCTTCTCCAGTGTTTAAACGGGACTGCCGGATTTATTGCACTGAAATCCACAGTCGCCAGCACGTCATCCGCCATACTGTCCACAAGTTCCCCCACACACTCATCTTAAAAAGAATTAAATAATAATATAGAAATAATATAAAATCAACTCTTTAATCAGAACTAATACTCTGTTAATTATAATAAATATAATACATACTTATGTGAATATATTGCGAGGGCGTGAAGATTGGTTCAGTTGGGGTATAATCGTAGGATTCTTCCATCTTAACTAAAACGATGAAAAGTATTAATAATTACTTTGGAAAATTATTAACTACATCTTTTCCTTGGAAGTCGTATAATATAATACCACAATCTAAATCTATGGCTAGGAAAACATTTATATACTATATGATAAAATTAACTGTGATTAAATATTATATTAAATATCAGGGAGTCTTATAAGGGTGTGAATAATATTATGACATGTTAGTAATTATTAATTAAATAAGTGCCTTGGAAACATTTATATACTATATGATAAATAATACAAACGGTCTATAAAATTTACAGCTAATAAATATTGTATTAATATCTAGTTAGAATATAAGCCCACATATAATATTATGTCGTGTTAGTAATTATTAAAATCTAAAGGAAAATACAGCTAATAGCCAAAACAAAATCAATACATAATACAGCCGATGACAACAATATTAATTAAATAAGTTGTTATACTTACTATTTTTAAGCTTAGAATTGCCTTTAGAATAGCCTTTCAGGATCAGTGAAGTACAGCTTCTGGCTTATGTTGGACTACACAGGCATCTACTTTTAACTCCAGCCACCCAGAATGTTCACACCCTAGCCACACCTCAACAAAATGCTTCAAGCAATCAGACAAAGGCCCCCGCCTCCAGTTAACACCCCCAAGAGACACCCAGTTTCATCACATGCTGCCCCAAGCAATCATGATAGACTCACATTATCATGATAAATGTGTATTACAAGTCCTTTTTAACATCATTTTATACATTTTGAGTATCTGATAAAGACAGATATTGTTCTCATGAGGTCATGCCTTCTAGACGCAATGAAATAATATTAAATCAACAATATTTTACGCCCAAGGCCTCAGGATCATATGAAGGTCTTGATAAACTATATAGAGAAACTAGAGATTATGGAATTAAAAAAACTGATGTGCGTGATTGGCTGAACGCTCAGGACACGTTTTGCATAAACCCTTGCGAAAACGATTTCTGACAAACAAAATTACAGTTGCTAATCTAGATAGCTTGTGGCAATCAGATCTCGTCTCGTTAATTGACTATTCGAAGGAAAATGATAATATTAAATACATCCTTACTATAATCGACTGTTTATCAAAATTTGCCTGGTGTGTGGCCCTATGCGATAAGACTGGAGCTTCTGTAGCTCGATCATTTGAACTGATATTTCAAAATTATAATCGCATACCAAAGAAATTACAGACGGACAGGGGCAAAGAATTTATTAATTCGTCGATGAAGCGCCTTTGTAAAGCCCATACAATTACGCATTATTTTACAAATAATACTGTTAAGGCTGCTATCGTTGAGCGGTTTAATCGCACATTAAAATCCAGAATGTGGAGATATTTTACGGAAAAAAATACTAAACGGTATATTGATATTTTACCGGATTTGGTCCATAGTTACAATCGCACGTATCATTCTACAATTCGCTGTAGGCCAATTGATGTTACAAACAAAAATTCACTACAAATATGGAAAAATATTTACGGCTCTAGCATGAAAAATAAACGTAATAAACCTTCTTTTAAAATTGGTGATAATGTACAGATAGCCCGATATAAACATTTGTTTACGAAAGGCTATGAGCAATCATATACTGATGAAATATTTATCATAACCGAAATTAACACAAAATTCCAATTTCCTCTCTACAAAATCGCCGATTTGGACGGGGAAATTATACATGGGACATTTTACGCCCGAGAACTACAAAAAGTCTCGCCGGATGAGAATCGCGTCTACAAAGTCGAAAAAATATTAAGAAAAAAGCGCGTCCGAGGGTCCACCATTTACCTCGTCAAATGGCTCGGCTACCAGTCAAAATTTAACAGTTGGGTTAAAGAAAATCAGCTGACGGACCTCTAATCATGGATTCTGGAGCATTTTTCATAACCTTAGCAAATAACGCCTCAAAAGGTCTGTTCCCAGACAACACGATTTCGACTTTTACCACTAAACTGGCGAAACCTGTACATCTTGTAGGCTCATATGAAGTTGCGCTCACAGAATTTCAGTACCCCCACACCTGGTTTACTTTCGAAAATAGTGAAGGCTCTTTTTTTTATTGGAAAACGAGGCGATGTGCTAAGAGAATATTTCGTAAAATCAGGCTATTATGTAAATATTTTGGAGCTTATAAGGGCCCTTAATGAGCGAATCGATAGCTTGAAGATCGCCTCTGAAGGATTTAAACTTCGCTACGATGAAGTGAGGAGATGTGTTACTCTATCGGAATCCCCCACGATACACTTTGCTCCAGGGCCGAAATTGGCCCATATTTTAGGTTTGCCTCCTTATAGTGAGGCCTATGATAATAGCGTGATTAGACCCAAGGAGAAGAATTTCGTAGATATCATGAATGGCTTTTACACACTATTTGTTTACTCGGACATTGTGAATCATCAACTCGTGGGGGACTCATATGTCCAGCTTTTGAGAACTGCTCAGGTGACTGGTAAAAGCGGTGAAATCATTACGCTTCAATACACAAGACCTGATTATGTACCTCTGTGCAAGCAACACTTTGATTCTGTAAGCATCTCTATCTTGACCGATCAGGGGATTCCTGTTAAATTCAAGTACGGAAAAAACTATTTTGCGATTACATTTTAGGCCGCGTCGTGATTGACACGTCAAAATGGTGTCGCAACGCGCTTACGGAGACCCGGCTGTTTACGCCCGATACTATATAGCACAGACGGGTCACGGCTTAGAGGGATTTCGCGGTGATGACTACATGTATGGGGCCGGTCTTGCAGGAATTTTTAGAGGTTTATTTAGAAAAGCGATACCTCTATTGAGAAAAGGCCTTGAATTAGTAAAGCCCCATGTAAAGACGGCTGTTTCAAATATTGCTAAGGACGCTATTGCCACTTTCTCAACAACAGCTATGAATAGATTAAACACGCCCCCTCAAGACGGTTCGGTATTGTTTATATTGCTAAAAAACAGAAAAAAAGAAAAAGGCGTGCTCGCTATTCGCCCCCGCCAATGCTCATGAATAAAATTACTCCCACAAGACGCCCTCGTCAGAAAAGAGTAAGACGCTCCGTTGAAGACATCTTCTAAGCAACCTAAGCAAGCAAAACAAACATGGCCTTCATACACGATTCTTCTCTTGAGTGCCTGAAGTCTGAACTGGATATATTCCGAATTCCCCCCACACAAGTGTCTATAGAGAAATCAATATTTGTAGAAGTGCAACCTATTGCGGCTCTGGCGGACAATGCCCCACTGGAATTTTTCATTTCGGGTAGTGGCGAATATTATTACGACTTAAATAACACGCTAATTTACCTTACCTGCAGAATCGTAAAGCAAGATAATTCAGCTATCGCCGATGGGGCGCGTGTAGCTCTCATAAACTATCCTCTAGCAACTCTTTTTAATCAAGTTGATATCACCCTGGGTGATCGACTCATTTCCCAATCTGATAACCTGTATAGTTATAGGGCTTACATTGAAACTCTATTAAATTACAGTTCACAGACTCTAGCATCACAATTTACTGCTGGTTTATTTTTCAAAGATACTTCGGGAACCCACAATATTCGCCTCCTGGATGGGACGAATGTGGGCTTCATCAAGCGGGCCCTTGCAACAGCTCGATCCAAGCCCGTGGATTTGCTGGGCCCGATTTTTGGTGATATATTTAATCAAGTGAAGCTTATATTGAACGGCCTTGACCTTAAAATCAAGCTGACACGAAATAAGGATGCTTTCTGTTTGATGTCAGCAGAACCCGAACCTCTTAAAGTGCAAATCATGAACGCTTGTCTCTATGTAAAGCGGGTGCAGGTTTCGCCCGCTGTCAGGATTGGTCATTCGCAAGCCTTACTATCAGCCACAGCAAAATACGCAATTGATAGGGTCTGTATGAAAGTGTACAGCATCCCTGCAGGCACGCGCATATCAACCATAGAAAATTTGTACTTAGGAGCTGTTCCGCGTACTATTATATTAGGCTTTGTAGATAATGAGGCCTTTAGCGGGGCGTATAATAAAAATCCGCTGTGCTTCCATCATTACAATGTAAATCATGCGGCCTTATATTTGGACGGTCAACAAATACTGTCACATCCGTATCAACCCGCTTTTAACCAAGATCTAGCGGTCAGAGAGTATTTGGCGTTAGCACATATTTCTGGAAAGCAGAAATCGGATTCTGCCTTGGCCATAGACCGCGACGAGTATCTCGACGGTTTCACTCTTTTTGCGTATGACTTATCAGCCGATCAAGAACCTGGAGGACACTTCTCCCTCATTAAAACGGGGAACCTGCGATCTGAAATACGCTTCGCGGCGCCCCTCCCCCATACAGTAAATTTAATTTTATACGCGGTAAATTCATCTATCCTGGAAATTAATAACCGCCGTGAAGTATTGTATGATTTCTTCTGATGATGGATTCCCTACAGCTCACTACGTTACTGAAAGCCGATCGTTATACAGAGGATCTATTTTCTGGAGTGTATCCGTGTGACTTACTACCACTAAATAGAGTTACTCAGAGGCCTGCAGCATATATCGTAAATACAGACCGGGCCAATCAGAGCGGCACCCATTGGATATTAATTTTACTTTGTACAGAAAAAACTGCGATATTCTTTGACAGTTATGGGCTCTCCCCAGACAATATGATTTTTCCTGGGGAATTTATGGACTTCATAAAGAGAAATAGTGATTTCTTCTGTTATCAGGACAACCAAATTCAAAATAATTACAGCTCTGTATGTGGACATTATTGTGTGTATTTCCTAAAAAAAACTGGCACGAGGCCTCACATTCCGAGAAATATTGAGCCACTTCAGTGATGACACGATTCATAATGATAATATAGTATATAAGTCTATAACTCGTGATTTACGTGAATTAAACTGTAGTTCCTGCATGAATTCATTCATGTTCAAACAAAATTGCCTAGCAATGTGTAACGCTTATAAATCTTCATAACATGATAATTTTATTATAAAATTTTACGATTCAATACTGACTGTTGAGAAGATTATTTATAACTGATACTGTAAAATGAAGTCCATGTGTAAGGCTATTCTTCTACTGTATTAGAATTGAACAATACTGTAGAATAGCCCTCCAGGCATATGAATCTGCTCTGCTTTTTGATCAGGGTCTCACAGATCTCAGCCTTCGACCTCTGCTTTGATGTATTGAAGTCCCATCTTTAAGGCTATTTGTCATAATCCTTTCAGAGCTTCCTTCCTACTGTGACTAATATTGGCACGTCCTGACCCCTGGCAAGTGCTAATCATACCTTGATGATTGCTCTCCTCTTTACATCTGGGGTTAATTATCAATTGCCTTTTTGCTCGGGTTAATTAAAAAACACAATAGCCTGTTGTATAGGCAAATGACATCCTGTCAGCTGTATTTGATTTTCTGATCTGTTCCTCCTAATTAAAAAACAATAGGCTTTTGGAATTCAATCCCTGTCATCTGTATTTGGGACTGCTTATCTTTAGGCATTTGTTTACCTACTAAATGAAAAACACTTACACCTGGGTTAATTATCAACAGCCATTCTGTTCCTCCTAATTAAAAACACTTTTGGAATTTTGGAATTCAACCCCCGGCCATCTGTATGTGATCCTGCAAGTAACAAAACACTGCCATGGCATCTTGTATTCCTGTATTATATATATATAAATTTCTGCTGTACAGTTGATAAATGAAAATACCAAATGTATTGCATTATAAAATGATTTTGCGTGCTATTCAATAAACATATTATTTTTATAAAAACTGTGTCTCTCATTTTATTTACAAATTAAATAAACAGGCTCCTTTATTATAAAATACACGGAATCAATACTAATTAAAGTATAATCCGGCTACAAAAGTGTATCAAACATGAGCTTTTATATCTATTTGATATAAAAGACAAATATAAAAGGGTATAAAACATGAGCTTTTATATCTATTTGATATAAAAGACGATCTTTTATAGCAATCTGCTATAAAAGGGAATAAAACATGAGCTTTTATATCTATTTGATATAAAAGACAATCTTTTATAGCAATTTGATATAAAAGGGTATAAAACATGAGCTTTTATATCTATTTGATATAAAAGACAATCTTTTATAGCAATTTGATATTAAATGATATCAACTTGATATCAATTTGATATAAAAGGGGTGTGTTTGATACACTTTGATAGGGGGCGGGGCAACTGTCAGATTTCTTTTTGACGAGACATATCCCCCCCTCACTACTTACCGTATATACTCTGTATAAGCCGAGTTTTTCAGCACAAAAAATGTGCTGAAAAGTCCCCCCCTCGGCTTATACACGGGTCATATACTCGGTATACAGCCCCCCCCCATCAGTGGTATATACAGGGGCCCCCCCTTTCTGCCAGCCACCTGTAAAGGAATAGATCATTATACTTATCCCTGTCCTGTCGCCGCCACCGCTCTCTGACACCGTGCGCTCCTCCGGCTTCATCCGGCTTCTTCCTGGTGCCCTGTATACACCACTGGGGCCCTGTATACACCACTAGGGCCCTGTATACACAACTGGGGCCCTGTATATACCACTGGGGCCCTGTATATACTGCTGGGGCCTGTATATACCACTGGGGAGGCTGCTGTATACTACTGGGGCTGCTGTATATACTGCTGGGGCCGTATATACCACTGGGTAGGATGCTGTATACTACCACTGGGGAGGCTGCTGTATACTACCACTGGGGAGGCTGCTGTATACTACCACTGGGGAGGCCTGTATACCACTGGGGGGGCCTGTATACCACACTGCTGGGGGCTGTATACTTGTGCTGGGGTCCACCCTCGGCTTATACACGAGTCAATAGGTTTTCCCAGGTTTTGGGGGCAAAAGTAGCGGGGTCGGCTTATACACGAGTATATACGGGTATATAGAGAATAATACAGATACTGAGAATTACACCCAGTATACAGCACAGGAGAAGTGGTACTATGAATTGTATATATATACTGTAGAATAATAGATACTGAGGATTACATCCAGTATATAGGACTGGAGAAGTGGTACTGTGCATTGTATATATACAGAAAAATACAGATACTGGGGATTACACCCAGTATACAGGACAGAAGTGCTACTATGCAGTGTACATAGAGAATAATACAGATACTGAGAATTACACTCAGTATACAGGACAGGAGAAGTGGTACACTGTGCATTGTATATATATACTGTAGAATAATAGATACTAAGGATTACACCCAGTATACAGGACAGGAGAAGTGGTACTGTGCATTGTATATATACAGAAAAATACAGATACTGAGGATTACACCCATTATACAGGACAGGAGAAGTGGTACTGTGCAGTCTATATATACAGAATAATACAGATACTGAAGATTGCACCCAGTATACAGGACAGGAGAAGTGGTACTGTGCAGTCTATATATACAGAATAATACAGATACTGAAGATTGCACCCAGTATACAGGACAGGACAGAAGGGGTACTGTGCAGTGTATATATTCAGAATATAAAGATACTGAGGATTACACCCAGTAATTCAAAGAGATTTGTCCAGCTCCACGTCTTTTTAAAAGATTACATTTTTAGTCATAATGTTATGACTAAGAGTTATGGTCGAAACGCGTAAATGTACGTGATTTTAAACTCTTTAAAATAAAATGTAATCTTTTAAGAAGACGTGGAGCTGGATGACTTTCTTTGGATTACTGTGGTTGCCTTGTGATTTCTGCAAGGAGTCTGTAGCTCCATCACTGAATGCTGCACTCACAGAACCAATTGTCCGGTTTGCTGGAAACTGGCTGGATGAGGATTACACCCAGTATACAGGACATGAGAAGTGGTACTGTGCAGTGTATATATGCAGAATTATACAGATACTGAGGATTACACCCAGTATACAGGACAGGAAAAGTGGTACTGTGCCCAGCTGATTTTAGGTAGCACTCACTTTTACTAACGGAGTGCTGTCAATAAAGACAAAAGATTGACTTTAATGTACATATACGAGGGTGGATCGATGCAACAAAGCACCCTCATTTGCATATTAAATAAAGTAGATGTTTTTGCAAATATTATAAAAGCCTCCCTAAATCTGTGTAAATGTTAGTGTAGCGTAATGTCTCTGTCATAATATACTCACCAATCACTGTTTTGTCATGTGCCTGACTCCATAATGCTTCACATCCACAGCTCATGAGCATCATGAGATGATGTCCTTAAAAAAATAACATTGTCATTATAAAGCTCCTGAATAAAAAATAACCACCCATACTGTGTCTTAAATAAGCCCTATGCTGTGCCCCTGCAAAAAAAGAATTACTCCTCACCTCACTGTCCCTTTTACGGTACATGGCCTACATGGTATCCTCTCCTATAAAATAATCCCACCACACCAATCGCCCCTCTATACTATGACCGCCAAACCATCCTCCCTTGTGTAGTATGACCGTCACACTGACCCCTAATAAACAAACTCGAAACTGTGCCCCTTATAAATTATACCTACCACACCTTCCTCAATTTTGAACTATGATCTCCACACTGTCCCCACATCATGCTGCTCCTTCTTCACAATGTCCCACTCATGTTGTCCCAACTCCACACTGAGCCCTCACTGCGCCTCTCTATACTGTACACCCAATGCTCCTCCTTCTCTATAATGAAACCCTTCACACTGCTCTCTCCATACAGAGACCGCCATGCTACCCCATGCCTAATGCCGAGACCCCCACACTATCCCACTCTTCATACTGAGTCCCTTACATTGCTCCACTTCACACTGAGCCCTGCACATTGTCCCCCATCTGTATTGTCCCTTGCATTATCCCTCACTCTTTAAGCCCCCCTAACTGCCTGTCTACAGTAAAAGCCCCTCTCAGCCCTAATATACAGTAATACCCACCTCATAAACTGCAGGATACGGTAATAACGCCTCTAAAAAAATTTCTATAGTAATAGCCCCCCTGTCTACAGTACTATGCCCCCTAATCCCCAGTCTAAAGCTTTAACCTTCCTCCCCCATCATCCCCAGCCTATAGTATCAGCCTCCCCATCATCCCCAGCCTATAGCATCAGACTCCCCATCATCTCCAGCCTATAGTATCTGCCTTCCCATCATCCCCAGCCTATAGCATCAGCCTCCCCATCATCCCAGCCTATAGCATCAGCCTCCCCATCATCCACAGCCTAAAGCATCAGCCTCTCCATCATCCACAGCCTATAGCATCAGCCACCCCATCATCCCCACAGCCTGCAGCATTAGCCTTCCTGCCTCATCATCCCTCCCAACCTGCAGAATTAGCCCTCCTGACCCATCATGCCTCCCAGCTTGCGGCATTAGCATTTTTGCCCCCCACTCCCATCTTCAGGTCTATGAGCAGTGCACTCACCTGCTCCTTCTCCTGTGTCGTCCTGCTCCAGGACTGTCCTCCTCCTGCCCCCTATGTCCTCCTTCTCCCCCTCCAGCACTCTGCTGTGATGTCCTGCAGTGTGGTGAAATGATGTCACCTCACTGCACAAACGCTGCAGCTCCTCTGACACAGGCAGCGGAATGACTCCAGAAGTGCAAGCGCTGCTACTTCTGTGGTCATTCATCTCCCTGTTTGAGGTATATGGAGGTGTGCAGCATTACACACACACACCCCCGCTCACACCCCTCCTCTCTTCCCTCCAGAACAACAGCGGATTAGATTGTCTTACGGAGGGGAAGGGAGAAGATTGTGTGGGCCGGCTATGTTCATGGCCGGCGACTCTGGTCCTGCATATATGAAACGCCGCTGTGCCCGGCACCGCTAATTGATTTAAATTTGGCCTACGGCCTGAGGAACGGGTGCAGCGGCCCCTGCCCACAGCCGACCACAGGTCCACCGGGAAAATTCACGATAGTCCCGCCATCAATCCGGGCCTGCCTCAAATTGTCTCTGATATACTGCTCACCCCATAGTGTTCTCTCATAGTCCTTACTTTATTATACTGCTTCCTATACTGGGACCTCACTTTGTATACTGAGTATACCCCTATTCCCATCCCTCACTCTACAGTATCACACAGCCCATACACCACATCACACAGCCTGTACTCCCACATCACACAGCCTGTACCCCCACATCACACAGCCCGTACCCCACATCACAGCCCGTACCCCACATCACAGCCCGTACCCCACACACAGCCGTACCCCACATCACACAGCCTGTACCCCCACACATCACACGGCCCGTACCCCACATCACATATTACACAACCTGTACCCCACATCACACAGCCCATACCCCACATCACACAGCCCATACCCCCACATCACCCCTGTACCCCACATCACACAGCCCTTAACCCAACACATCACACAGCCAGTACTGCCATACCCCACATCACAGCCCATTCCCCGCATCACACAACCCGTACCCCCACATCACACAACCTGTACCCCACATCACACAGCCCGTACCCCCACACATCACACAGACCGTACCCCCACACATCACACAGCCCATACTGCCACATGACATAGCCCGTACTCCCACATTACACAGCCCATACCCCCACATCACACAGCCCGTACCCCACATCACATAGCCCGTAGCCCACATCACACAGCCTATACCCCCACATCACACAACCTGTACCCCACATCACACAGCCCGTACCCCCACACACACAGCCCATACTGCCACATGACATAGCCCATACCCCACATCACATAGCCCATACCCCACATTACACAGCCTATACCCCACATCACACAGCCCGTAACCCACATCACATAGCCCATACCCCACATCACACAGCCCATACCTCACATCACACAGCCCATACCCCACATCACACAGCCCATACCCCACATCACACAGCTCATACCCCACATCACACAGCCCGTACCCCACATCACACAGCCCGTACCGCCACATCACACAGCCCGCACCACCACATCACACCACCCGTACCCCACATCACACAGCCCGTACCCTACATCACACAGCCTATACTCCCACATCACACAGCCTATACAACACATCACACAGCCCATATCACACATCACACAACTCGTACCCCACATCACACAGCCCGTACCGCCACATCACACAGCCCGTACCCCACATCACACAAGCCCATACCCCACATCACACAGCCCATACCCCACATCACACAGCCCGTACCCCACATCACACAGCCCATACTGCCACATCACACAGCCCGTACCCCACATCATACAGCCCGTACCCCACATCACACAGCCTATATTCCCACATCACACAGCCTATGCACCACATCACACAGCCCATACCCCACATCACACAGCCCGTATCACACATCACACAACTCGTACCCCACATCACACAGCCCGTACCGCCACATCACACAGCCCGTACCACTACATCACACAGCCGTACACTACATCACACAGCCCGTACCACCACATCACACAGCCCGTACCCCACATCTCACAACCTGTACCCTAAAACACATACCCTGTACCCCCACATCACACATCCCTCACATCCTTCATTACCTGTCACATGAGCTTCCATCTCCTCTACTTTTCCTTTACATCCTCTTGCTTCCAGACAGCAATTGTGAGGCTGCTCCCGCAAAGATCATATGGTCATGACATCATCGCAGGTCCTACAGCCTTGTTATATCTTCAGAGTCCAGACTCGGCAGGAGCTAATTGCTTGTTCCTCTGCCCCCTGCAGCGCACGGGCAACTTCACCACTGAATGTAGATGATTTCCCACCCCCACAATCCTCTCTGGGCCCGCAGAGTACAGAGTCAGGGCACAGCAGAAAGTGAAACTGACTTGGTTTCCCTGCAGCACCCCTGGTGGCCGGCACCCTGTGCGACCGCATGACTCGCCCATAGGAAGGGCCGGCTATGCCAACATGTGCATATCAACCCAAGAACAAAAGTAAAAGACCTTGTGAAAATAATGGCTAAAGATGGTAAAATTGTGTCATTATCCAAATTGAAACAAGTATTGTATCAACATGGACAGAAAGGCCACTCTGCCAGGAAGAAGCCATTACTCCAAAAATAACATAAAGCCAGGTAAAGTTTAGCAAATGCACACAGGAGCAAATATCTAAATATTTACAGACACGTCCTGTGGTCTGACAAAACCAAAATTGAACTGTTAGGCCATAATGACCGTTGTTACATTTACAGGAAAAAGGGAGAAGTTTGAAAGCCTAAGAACACTATTCCAACTGTGAAACACGGGGTGGCAGCATCATATTGTGAGGTTGTTTTGCTGCAGAAGGGACTGGTGCACTTGGGCGGAAATGGGTCTTCCAAATGGAGACTGACCCGAAGTAAACTGCTAAATTAGTTACAAAGTCACTTAAAGATAACAAAGTCAATGTTCTGGAGTGGCCGACACAAAGCCCTGATCTCAATCCTATTGAAAATGTATGGGCAAAGCTGAAAAGGCAGGTGCAAGCAAGGAGACCTAAAAACATGGCTCAGTTACACTAGTTGTGTCAGGAGGAATGGGCACAAATTCCCACCATCTATTGTGAGAAGCTTGTGAAAGGATATCTAAAATGTTTGATCCAAGACATACAGTTTAAAGGGCAATAGTACCAAATGCTAATGAATTGTATGTAAACTTGTGACTTTGCTTTTAAAGGGAACCTGTCACCTAATCTATGGCCCCTAAACTATCACTACCTGCCCCTACAGACCCTAACTAGCTCCCTAACCATCCCTGCCTGACCTAATATGGCTATATATAAGGTGAATAAAACACTTTATAAACTTACAATTTCTCCGTCTGTGGGGCGTTCCTGTCGGCTCTTGTCTGCAGGGCGGGGTCCCCAGAGTCGCGCTCCCCCCGCCTCGCTCCCTTCCTAACGCCCTAATGGGCGTCATTGTGGATTTGAAGAGCGGGGAGCCCAGTGGAATCATCCCGCCCCGCTCTTCATGACGCGTCGGCCGGAGACCGCGTCATTTCCGGGTCCGCGCATGCGTAGTGCGCCCGGTGAAGCCGAGTCCCGGCGTCGCTAGGCAACGATCGGCGTCTTCGGAAGGTGAGTATCGGCGGCCCCCTCCCTCCCAAACCAGCACATATATATGTGTGTGTAATCCACATGTACATATGGATTACACACACACATATATACATTCACTTTGAGTAGGCACATTTCATATGTGCATCTATATATATATATATATATATATATATATATATATATATGCACATATATATAGTTAGATTTGTGTGTGTGTGTTATACATACGTCTGTGTGTGTGTGCGTGTGTATACATACGTGTGTGTGTGCATGTGTGTGTATACTTACGTGTGTGTGTGTGCATGTGTGTGTATACTTACGTGTGTGTGTGCATGTGTATACATACGTGTGTGTGTGTGCATGTGTGTGTATACTTACGTGTGTGTGTGTGCATGTGTGTGTATACTTACGTGTGTGTGTGCATGTGTATACATACGTGTGTGTGTGTGCATGTGTGTGTATACTTACGTGTGTGTGTGTGTATACATACGTGTGTGTGTGTGCATGTGTGTGTATACTTACGTGTGTGTGTGTGCGTGTGTATACATACGTGTGTGTGTGTGTGTGTGCCATGTTGTGTATACATACTTGTGTGTGTGTGTGTGTATACATACGTGTGTGTGTGTGCATGTGTGTGTATACATACGTGTGTGTGTGTGCATGTGTGTGTATACATACTTGTGTGCATGTGTATACTTACGTGTATGTGTGTGCATGTGTATACTTACGTGTGTGTGTGTGCATGTGTGTGTATACATACGTGTGTGCATGTGTATACTTACGTGTGTGTGTGTGCATGTGTATACTTACGTGTGTGTGTGTGGCGTGCATGTGTGTGTATACTTACGTGTGTGTGTGTGCGTGCATGTGTGGTGTGTGTGTGTGCGTGCATGTGTGTGTATACATACGTGTGTGTGTGTGCGTGCATGTGTGTGTATACATACTTGTGTGTGTGTGTGCATGTGTATATATATTTTGTAGAGAGAGAGACTGAGGGTGAGAGGGTCTGTGAGTTTTGTGTAACGCTGGGACCTGGGTGACGCAGTAAACTTCACCTGAGGTCAGAGTTAATCCTCGTCACTCTATCTGACCTCAGGTGATCTACACTGATGTCACCCTGTTCACATCGGTAACAGAAAACTCACTCTATGTGGGTCACGCTGTGAAGTGGGAAGTTTCACATGAGGTCAGAGAAACACATTGCTTTATCCGACCTCAGGTGACACAGACCATGAACTCTCCCCCTTCACTGCACGAGCCTTCAAATATAATTTTTAGGGAATCTTCACTAACGGACGGACCTCTACCAGGATCCTGGATGGGTATGTGGGAGTAATAAAGATGGAGTCAAAATACGTGTTTGTGTTTTTTGTTGTAATAAAAAAATTTTTCTCGGTGTTGTGTCTTCTTTACTACTAAATAGAGATTCATAATGGCCGTGTCTAACATTGGCATGACATTATAAATCTCGGGCTTAGTGCCAGCTGCTAAAAGAAAGGTGGCATTAACCCCTTATTACCCAGTCTGCCACCGCCACAGGGCAGCTGGAAGAGCTGGGTACAGCTCCAGAATATTGCGCTTCTATAAATGCGCAATTTTCTGGGGCGGCTGCGAGCTGCAATTCTCAGCGGGGGTGGCCCA
Organism: Allobates femoralis; assembly: GCA_033576535.1. Classification (NCBI taxonomy): domain Eukaryota; kingdom Metazoa; phylum Chordata; class Amphibia; order Anura; family Aromobatidae; genus Allobates; species Allobates femoralis. The sequence goes on from JARQOC010000011.1 coordinate 123,656,359, forward strand.
GAACGCTTGGGCTTCCCTACGCTGGGGATTCCAGCCCTCAGCTGCCTAGTTGTACCTGGCTGGCAAAGAAAAATGCGGCGAAGCCCCACGCCGTTTTTTTTCTTGTCAGCCAGGTACACCTAGGTAGTTGGGGGTGGATGGCAGCTCCTAGCTGCCTAGTTGTACCTGGCTGGCAAAGAAAAATGTGGCGAAGCCCCACGCCGTTTTTTTTCTTGCCAGCCAGGTAGACCTAGACAGCTGTGGGCTGCCATCCACCCCCTACTACCTAGGTGTACCTGGCTTGCATGAAAAAACGGCATGTCTTCACCACATTTTTCTTTGCCAGCCAGGTTTAACTAAGTCAGCTGGGGGTGGATGGCAGCTCCCAGCTGCCTAGTTGTACCTGGCTGGCAAAGAAAAATGCGGCGAAGCCCCATGCCGTTTTTTTTCTTGCCAGCCAGGTACACCTAGGTAGTTGGGGGTGGATGGCAGCTCCCAGCTGACTAGTTGTATTGGCTGGCAAGAAAAAAAATGGCAATGTGCTTTGCTGTATTTTCCTTTACTAGCCAGGTACAACTAGGTCGCTGGAGCTGCCATTCACCCCCAACTACCTAGGTGTACCTGGCTGACAAGAAAAAAAACGGCATGGGGCTTCGCCACATTTTTCTTTGCCAGCCAGGTACAACTAGGCAGCTGGGAGCTGCCATCCACCCCCAGCTGACATAGTTAAACCTGGCTGGCAAAGAAAAATGTGGTGAACGCAGATGCCGTTTTTTCATGCAAGCCAGGTACACCTAGGTAGTAGGGGGTGGATGGCAGCCCACAGCTGTCTAGGTCTACCTGGCTGGCAAGAAAAAAAACGGCGTGGGGCTTCGCCACATTTTTCTTTGCCAGCCAGGTACAACTAGGCAGCTAGGAGCTGCCATCCACCCCCAACTACCTAGGTGTACCTGGCTGACAAGAAAAAAAACGGCGTGGGGCTTCGCCGCATTTTTCTTTGCCAGCCAGGTACAACTAGGCAGCTGAGGGCTGGAATCCCCAGCGTAGGGAAGCCCAAGCGTTCTGGGCCACCCCCGCTGAGAATTGCAGCTCGCAGCCGCCCCAGAAAATTGCGCATTTATAGAAGCGCAATATTCTGGAGCTGTACCCAGCTCTTCCAGCTGCCCTGTGGCGGTGGCAGACTGGGTAATAAGGGGTTAATGCCACCTTTCTTTTAGCAGCTGGCACTAAGCCCGAGATTTATAATGTCATGCCAATGTTAGACACGGCCATTATGAATCTCTATTTAGTAGTAAAGAAGACACAACACCGAGAAAAATTTTTTATTACAACAAAAAACACAAACACGTATTTTGACTCCATCTTTATTACTCCCACATACCCATCCAGGATCCTGGTAGAGGTCCGTCCGTTAGTGAAGATTCCCTAAAAATTATATTTGAAGGCTCGTGCAGTGAAGGGGGAGAGTTCATGGTCTGTGTCACCTGAGGTCGGATAAAGCAATGTGTTTCTCTGACCTCATGTGAAACTTCCCACTTCACAGCGTGACCCACATAGAGTGAGTTTTCTGTTACCGATGTGAACAGGGTGACATCAGTGTAGATCACTTGAGGTCAGATAGAGTGACGAGGATTAACTCTGACCTCAGGTGAAGTTTACTGCGTCACCCAGGTCCCAGCGTTACACAAAACTCACAGACCCTCTCACCCTCAGTCTCTCTCTCTACAAAATATATATACACATGCACACACACACACAAGTATGTATACACACACATGCACGCACACACACACACACACGTATGTATACACACACATGCACGCACACACACACACACACATGCACGCACACACACACACGTAAGTATACACACACATGCACACACACACACGTAAGTATACACATGCACACACACACACGTAAGTATACACATGCACACACACACACGTATGTATACACACACATGCACACACACACGTAAGTATACACATGCACACACATACACGTAAGTATACACATGCACACACGTATGTATACACACACATGCACACACCACACGTATGTATACACACACATGCACACACACACACATATGTATACACACACACACACACAAGTAGTATACACACACATGCACACACACACGTATGTATACACACGCACACACACACACGTAAGTATACACACACATGCACACACACACACGTATGTATACACACGCACACACACACACACGTAAGTATACACACACATGCACACACACACACGTATGTATACACATGCACACACACACGTAAGTATACACACACATGCACACACACACACACGTAAGTATACACACACATGCACACACACACACGTATGTATACACATGCACACACACACGTAAGTATACACACACATGCACACACACACACGTAAGTATACACACACATGCACACACACACGTATGTATACACACGCACACACACACAGACGTATGTATACACACACACACACACACAATCTAACTATATATATGTGCATATATATATATATATATATATATATATATATATAGATGCACATATGAAATGTGCCTACTCAAAGTGAATGTATATATGTGTGTGTGTGTAATCCCATATGTATATGTGGATTACACACACATATATATGTGCTGGTTTGGGAGGGAGGGGGCCGCCGATACTCACCTTCCGAAGACGCCGATCGTTGCCTAGCGACGCCGGGACTCGGCTTCACCGGGCGCACTACGCATGCGCGGACCCGGAAATGACGCGGTCTCCGGCCGACGCGTCATGAAGAGCGGGGCGGGATGATTCCACTGGGCTCCCCGCTCTTCAAATCCACAATGACGCCCATTAGGGCGTTAGGAAGGGAGCGAGGCGGGGGAGCGCGACTCTGGGGACCCCGCCCTGCAGACAAGAGCCGACAGGAACGCCCCACAGACGGAGAAATTGTAAGTTTATAAAGTGTTTTATTCACCTTATATATAGCCATATTAGGTCAGGCAGGGATGGTTAGGGAGCTAGTTAGGGTCTGTAGGGGCAGGTAGTGATAGTTTAGGGGCCATAGATTAGGTGACAGGTTCCCTTTAAGGCATTTTTATTACTTTCTGCATTCTCTCTCTCTCATTATTCTGGAATTTGCCAAATATAAATAATTATGTTAATCCTAATTGACCTAAAACGGGAAAGGTTAAATTTGATTTCATGTCAGAAAGTGAGAAAAACATGAATGTGTCTTTTTTATATAGTGTATGTAAATTTCTGCTTTCAACTGTACGTTGTCTATTGACAGGGAGCCGCTTATCAGAGCAGGGGGTGTAATCGGGCCATGGCTCCAGTGCACTGTAGTTCTGGCAGTGATAATCACCTGGTGATACCTTCATTGTATTGAACCAAAAGCACACAGCCTAACAAGTGACAGCCTAACATTGCTGTCTTTCTCAGCTCCTACCACATAGTGTCCTTAGATTTAATTGCAAAAACCTGCTGACAGATTCCCTTTAACAAAAATAAGTAAGGCACATGACTGCGAAGGTTAGTCATAAAATAATATCAGGTGATTCCCTTACGGAAGTAATTTTGCATTTCTGAGCTTTTCCTTTTTATTCAAAATGCTACTTTTTATATTTTACATTATTTTTTTAAAATATTGTTTTCTTATTTCTTTTTTCATTAATAAAATTAATCAGATATTGAAAAAGGAGCATTGCTTCCATATGCGGCTGATATTGCAGCTTCGGCTCAACACTCTGTTGCACATCATTTGGTGAAACGTACCCAACGAGCTGTTTTATTCTGCAAGCAAAAAAGACTTTTACCATCTTCACAAGCATCATTGGTGAGAATTGACATTATTTTGGGATATAGCAATCAAAATTATGATGCTAAAGGTTTATTTTTATATTGCAAATGTATTGCATGTATGTAATGTCCAAAATGGAACTATTACTTAATTGATGCACACAGAATCGTAGGGATCCTTTTAGTATTATGGAGTCCGTGCAGGTTTTGTTAAAGGGAACCTGACCTCTACAAACAACCCCTCAGCCTGTTTTAACCTGTCCCTGCACCATAGTAATCCATTCGTAACCATCCCTTTCTGTCCCTAAACCGCTATGTGAAAGTTTATAAAAGTAGTTTATTCACCTTTTAACCTGCAGCTTCTCATTATATGAGAAGCTGCAAAAGGCGGGCTTATGTGGCTCTCCCCGCCGACGGCGTGTTAATTATGCCACATGGGCATGCTATACAGCAGAGACATTGCTTGTCCTGCAAGGGGGTGGTACAGGCGATATGACGCGATTTTCATCATATCGCCTGTACCGCCCCCTTGCAGACAAGCACAGTGACTGCTCTATAGCACGCCCATATGGGCGTGCATAATTAACACGCCGCCGGCGGGGAGAGCCACATAAGCCCGCCTTTTGCGGCTTCTCATATAATGAGAAGCTGCAGAACAAGAGGTTAATAAACTACTTTTATAAACTTTCACATAGCGGTTTAGGGACAAAAAGGGATGGCTAGGAATGTATTACTATGGTGCAGGGACAGGTTAAAACAGGCTGGGGGTCGTTTGTAGAGGTCAGGTTCCCTTTAAGTGCCCAAATTTAGACTGCAAGAAAAAGTACATTTTGCAGGACTTTTTCTATTCTAAAAACTAATGCGTAATGGAAACCAGATAGATGACCCCTAAAGGTACCGTCACATGCGGCAATATTGCTTGCAATTTCATTGGCAATTTGCTGGTTGCAGTGAAATCATGGACACATTGTTCTATTTTGTTGCTGTGTACAAATAGAACAATGTGTCCATGATTTCACAGCAACCAGCAAATTGCAAGTGAAATTGCTAGCAAAATTGCCACGTGTGACGGTACCTTTAGTAATCTTATGTTGTCCCAAAACTCCATTTGCATCAGTTATTCTACAGATTTCATTTGTACATGATTTTCTAGAATGGAACAGACAAACCATATGTCTGAATGGAAATGTGAACATAGCCTTACATTTTAGAGCTGAATTGCTTAGTATGCATTTTGAGACATTAGAACTGTTGACTGCAGATGATAAGGAACATTATTATGCAGTTTGATGTTTATTATGAGCAGCACAGGCATCAACTTTAGTGTCCAAAATATTCCAAACCATCAAAACACAACACAGGTCTGTAATCCTAACTTCCAATTTCTACTTTTTTTTTTATTCTTTACTAGCTGTGAGCCCGATGTGATTGCATCGGGATTCTAGAATCTGTGTATAGTTTATTTATTAAGAGTTTAAAATAATAATCCAATTCCTCCATGATATCTTTCCATTAACTACATATGTTTGTATGGTGGATATCATTTGTGGAAAATTGAACTATTATGTTGTAAGGGTCTTAGAACACAAAGTAGCAATACGTCTTAATTTCTCAACCGGTTTCTTTGAGAAATCAATATTAGTATTCTGCCTATTGGCCACTTTGTGTCAGCCCACCAATCGCGGCAAGATGCCCTTACGTTTGGTGGGTCCTACTCTAACTAAATCCAAATTGATATTACTTAGATATTTTTTACGGCTGCTTTTTTCTTATATTTTTAGAGGATGTAGATTTAACTACCGTATATACTCGTGTATAAGCCGACCCGTGTATAAGCCGACCCCCCTACTTTTGCCCCCAAAACCTGGGAAAATTTATTGACTCGTGTATAAGCCGAGGGTGGACCCCAGCACAGGTATACAGCCCCCATCAGTGTGGTATACAGCAGCCTCCCCAGTGGTATATACAGGCCCCAGCAGTGTTACAGCAGCAGCCCCAGTGGTATATACAGCAGCAGCCCCAGTGGTAGTATACACGCAGCCCCAGTAGTATATACAGCCCCAGTGGTAGTATACACGCAGCCCCAGTAGTATATACAGCCCCAGTGGTAGTATACAGCCCCAGTGGTAGTATACAGCCCCAGTGGTAGTATACAGTCCCAGTGGTAGTATACAGCAGCCACAGTGGTATATTCAGCCCCAGTGGTAGTATACAGCAGCCCCAGTGGTATATACAGCCCCAGTGGTAGTATACAGCCCCAGTGGTAGTATACAGCAGCCCCAGTAGTAGTATACAGCCCCAGTGGTAGTATACAGCAGCCCCAGTGGTATATTCAGCCCCAGTGGTAGTATACAGCAGCCCCAGTGGTATATACAGCCCCAGTGGTAGTATACACGCAGCCCCAGTAGTATATACAGCCCCAGTGGTAGTATACAGCCCCAGTGGTAGTATACAGCAGCCCCAGTAGTAGTATACAGCCCCAGTGGTAGTATACAGCCCCAGTGGTAGTATACAGCAGCCCCAGTGGTATATTCAGCCCCAGTGGTAGTATACAGCCCCAGTGGTAGTATATAGCCCCAGTGGTAGTATACATACAGCCCCAGTGGTAGTATACAGCCCCAGTGGTAGTATACAGCCCCAGTGGTAGTATACAGCAGCCCCAGTGGTATATTCTGCCCCAGTGGTAGTATACAGCCCCAGTGGTAGTATATAGCCCCAGTGGTAGTATACACACAGCCCCAGTGGTAGTATACAGCAGCCCCAGTGGTATATTCTGCCCCAGTGGTAGTATACAGCCCCAGTGGTAGTATATAGCCCCAGTGGTAGTATACACACAGCCCCAGTGGTAGTATACAGCCCCAGTGGTAGTATACAGCCCCAGTGGTAGTATATAGCCCCAGTGGTAGTATACAGGGCCCCAGCAGGGCCCCCCTCATAATTTGGCGCCCCCACCTCCCTTTCTGGGCCCCCCGCATGCAGCGCTGCGCATATACATTACCTGTCTAGCAGCTGTCACCCTCCGATGGCTGATCGCGGCTCCCGGCTCCGGGCTCCATCTTCCTCGCTGTCTTCCTGCTGTGTGACCGGGGCGCAGCGCGATGACGTCATCGCGACGCCAGCCGGTCACCTGACAATCAGGAAGACAGAGAGGAAGATGGAGCCCGGAGCCGGGAGCCGCGATCAGCCATCGGAGGGTGACAGCTGCTAGACAGGTAATGTATATGCGCAGCGCTGCATGCGGGGGGGCCCAGAAAGGGAGGTGGGGGCGCAAAACTTTTTAGGGGGCCGTATTGACTCGCGTATAAGCCGAGGGGGGCACTTTTCAGCCCAATTTTTGGGCTGAAAAACTCGGCTTATACGCGAGTATATACGGTAATACAATTTTCAAATGTGATACTGAAGGAGTTACCGACGACAGACTTGCAGCAATTTCCGTACAATGACTAAAAAACTTGCAGTTAAGCTGCTGTAAATGGAGCGAACGTGGCTTCGGCAGGTGCAGCAAATACTGCCACTAACTAACCACAGGTGACTGCAGTTGATGTGGCTGACACTGCCGCAACTACGTTGTCTGCACACACTGGAAGTAAACTACAAATTGCATACATGCAATAATGGAATTTACAGCAAGTATGTTGTAGGTTAGTCCTTAGTAATCAACTGTTAAAATTTAGTATATTCCTCAAAAATGTACAAAAATATGAGAAAAAAGCCGCAGTAAAATGTAATTTTGAATTTATGTATGTCCCTATCTATCTAAATGTGCAGAACACACCTTGCAAATGAGATGTGTGTGAACAGCCATCCCACCCGTCTCTTAGCTGTTCACAAAAACCTCTCCCTATGCAAAAAGAGAAACAAACTTCTCATCACCTATAGTGCTGGAGTTTAAAACAGTGGTTTCTATCATGCAGTGCAGAAATTTGGATGATACACATCTCTTTTGTTCTTAGAAAAGTGTGTTCATAAGAATATAGTATGTAAGTAACAATGTAAGTAAAAGAAGAAATTTCTAAAAGACTAAGCTAATTTTTTTTTTTTTTGTATAAAAAAAGAAAATAAGTATACTAAAAGTCAAAAGTTCAATCTAAAATATTCCTGTAGACAATATTTTTGGTAAAGACTTTTTCAGAATTAGGCAGCAATTTGCCTTGAATGGGTGTATCCAGCACTTTGACCTTTACATTGCATCGTCTTTTCACTCGTGAAAAAGCCACATATAATTGTCCATGTCCAAAAACTGGTTCTGACAAATAAATCCATACTTTCTCCAGTGTTTGGCCTTGGGATTTGTTTATGGTCATGGCAAAAGCAGGCTTCACGGGAAATTGTCGACGTCTTAACTTAAAAGGTAAGTCAGTGTCTGATGGAGACAAATCAATCCTTGGAATGAACACCACATTTCCTTCGGCAGACCCAGTAATGACTTTTACTTGAATCATATTGTCAAACAAAGCGGTGACAATCAAGCGAGTCCCATTGCAAAGACCTTTTCTGCTGTTGAAGTTTCGCAAAAGCATGACAATGGTGCTGATTTTTAATTTGAGGCGATGAGAAGGCATTCCCGTCGGTGTAAGTGAATTTAAAAATTCCACCGGATATTGGTCTGGGTCTTCAGTCTCATCAGGATCAATGGAATCATCACTAATGTATTCAGTGTATTCACCAGCAATGCAATCCATGACCTTAAAGTTGACCAAATCCACATCGTCATTTTTAGGGCAAAGAATGGCATGTGATGCAGCAATGTGAATGCTTTCGTTGTTATTTACATCAATTAAAGTGTTTTCACCAAATATATCAAATATGAGTGAGCCAGTGCATATCATGTCTTGCGGGATTTCAATGATATCATCTCCAAGGTTGAAATCATTGGACAAATCACCATTTCCCAGTTGAAGTAACCAACTGCTATAATCGGGATCAATAGAGCGCATGTTGTTGATGAGCGGCAATTGAGTGAAAAGCTGCCATTGTCGTGAGTATTTAATGCAACTCTTTACAATGTCTGTTCTTGTACCATGAGGGATGATAGGGAGACACTGTCGAAAGTTTCCTCCCAGAACAATGACTTTACCTCCAAAAGGTGTTTTATTTTTCTTAGAGATATCTGTTGTCATGAGATCCCGTAAAAGTTGATCTATGACATGCAATGCATATTTGGATAACATAGTTGACTCGTCAATAATGAAAAGTGTTGTACTTTTCAAATGTTGTGCAGCATCAGTATCATTTTTCATTCTGGAAACCGATGTTTCATTGATTGGAATTGGTATTCCGTAAAGCGAATGAATGGTTCTTCCTCCTTGCAGTAAGTTAGCTGCAATCCCTGTACTGGCTGCAGGTGAGACAATTTCTACTTCTCCTCTTAGTTCATGAATTAATAAATCATAGAGGTATGTTTTCCCACTGCCACCTGGACCGTCGATGGAAAAGCACTTAGGTTGTAGACCTCTATCTTCTAAAGCTTGTTGTATAGCATTATAGGCTAAAAGTTGTTGGTCATTTAAAGTAGTTTTCAATTCCTGAGCTCTTCTTAATTCGTCATCCTTGTTGTATTGTGGGCGGATTTGTGGTTTTCTTTTGGGGCGTGGTAGATTAAAATCAGTAAAACTTTTGGCATGAAATTTTAAAACATTTTGGACATCTGTCATTGCATATCCTTCACAATTCTCACACTCCTCAGTGTTGGAGTGGTATGCATGGCAGTAGTCTTGTATGAAGTCTTGTTTAAATTCTTGCCACAACTCCAATGGATGAGCGGGAGGACCAAAAATACATATATATGAAGCTGTGCAGGCATGTTTAGAACACAGGCATCCAATAAAGTATGTTTCCAAACAGTATCATCGAATAGCAATCCAAGGGTTAATGCCGCCTCTTTAAAGTTTGGGTATGTGACTTCATTAACAGTTTTAATGTTGTTAAAACTTGTTGCTCCTTTGACATGTAGTAACAACAACCTTAAATAGTACCGTTCTTGTTCTTTCATACTGACAGTATACATTCTTCCAATCACTGAAGCACCTCCTCGCTTTCTAATTTCCCATGCACCTTCTTTCCAAACATAGTGCTCAGGAATTTGGCGGTATAAGTAATCATGAGCATGTGGGTCATTCTCATTGAGCTCAAAGTAGGCCATAAGAGTGGATTTTCTGTGCATTGTGTAACTGATGTTGTCAACAGAGTCATCCTCATGAAAATATAGTGGTTGAGAATGTGGGAGATGTACCGCAAGGCGAATAATGCTGTGAGATTGTCTATGCATTGGGTAAGCAAAGATTCGCCAAGCTGCCTCCGGTGCACTTACATACCTTGAATCCATGAATTGGTGTGTTTCATCATGTTGGATGTTGGTTTGACAAATTTCCAGATTCGCTTTATCATGTCCTTTGTAGACATATTTGAATAGGTATTTGACACTTTGAATGGAAGCACATACCTCAACATTAATATGACATTTGTATTTTAATAGTAGGAAAGGTTATGGGGAACAACCCAAGAATTATCAATCATCTTGGAATGGTGTGGAAAGGCTGGTCCTAAATTTCTTTGATAAGTAGGATAGGCATCCTTAGCTATGACTGTTTTCGGCTGGAAATCTTTTGGAAAAGCTTTTTTACACTTTCCAAGATCCATACAGGGTGAATTGGGGTTGTGTTGTCCACAGGGCCCATGAATCATGTGTTGCATCACAATTTGATGGAGCAGAGGGTAGTACGCAGGATCGGGAATTTCAGCCCACACAGTATTGTCTACTTGAACCTCAGTTCTTAATTTGGAATTGGCATGTAGAATAATCAAAATGTGAGCGTGTGGTAGGCCACGCTTTTGGAATTCAATGACATGATCCATTGCACAAACTTTGCCAAATAATCCGCTGTTAATGTCTTTTAACAGGGCTTCAAGTTTAATTCTGAAGACACAAGCCACTAAATCAGGTCTATGTTTCCACACGCTGCCATGGTTCTAAATTGTTTATAATCTCACTCCATTTTGGATTACAGGTCATGGTTACAAAAAGATCCGGTCGTCCAAATTTAGTTACAATAGCCATGGCATCTTGATATCGTTGCTGCATGTTTCTTGGACTGCCATCAAGGGAAGATGGTAAAATGACCGTTTTGCCAATGGGGATACCTTTTTCTATATATTTTTTTTGTAGATGTTCTTGGAGTACACAATAATCCTCCACTTTTAAATCCTTTTGGTGCTGACGAATAAAATTTAGGCGATTAGCCTCGTTTCTTCACATACGCATCAACTAAGTACTGCTGTGTTAGTTTGCCACCATTTAGGACAGGATTGAACTGATTACGTACAGACAGCAAATAGCAGTAATATTGCAGTTGTGTAACCCTGCGTGGACTTTGGCCTTGATGCTTGAGTCCCTCATGCCAGCCTTGTTCTCCATGAGGAAAAAATAAGGGATAGAGTAATGCATCTAAATTGCTATGTAGAATACTGACTTGCTGTGTTTTAGGGGCCAAGGGATTATTTGGGTCAGGTTTCAAATGAATTAAAATGTCTCTATTGAATGGTGGCTCTCCATTGTCATTATCAAAAACCACAGCGACTTCATTCACAGTAGGATTGTTATAACCGTCTTGGGTCTTGATGTCTATCTTGTTTAATGGCCATGATTATATTTGGCATGACGGTGCCATTTTCTACTGCCTTCTGTTGTTCCTCTAATTCAACGTCACGTAGCATTTTGTAGGCCGAAACAAAGGGATTAATATTATCCAATTGAAGAGAAATGATACTCATCAACGTAGGATGACATTTTAAATTTTCGGGAGACTGTAGCCGTTGTTCAATTGCGCTTTCAGTATCCAAATGTACAGTTGTGCATATGCTGGAACTTGATCTTGAGTGGGATGGAGTGTTCCAGTGCGATGATAAATTTGCCCATGAATACGAAAACAGTAAGGGCCGTGTCCAGGTGGTGGAGAAACATTGGCACCCATGGAGGCAAAAGCAAAAGAACTATTAATGCTCCGGATGTTCTCCATGAGATTTTTGCTATATTCACTCTGTCCTTTGAGCAAACGTTGGAAGACCTCAGGGTATTGAGGTAAGGGTACCTTGACTTTTCCCTTGTGACAACAGAGAGTGAAATGTTGATCAGCTGGGCGTTCGGCCGAAAAATGTAGAGCTTGACAATGTTCACATACAAACTTCATGGGACCACAGCTATGTTCTAAAATAGCAGTATCATCATCCGTAAAGCCCATAGGATTTAGAAGAAGAGTTGAAGGTAACAAAACCGGCCTTTTTTTCTGTAAGCCTACATAGATCAGGCGTTGAATGGACGAACTGTCGACACTTTCAATAAATGAAGAAGTGGAAGGTAGATTCAACGCCGGCTCTTCAAATGTTGAAGTGGAACCTGTCTGTTTGCGTAGTTGATGACGATATTTAGCAAGATGGGTCAAGCGGACTTGTTTAGACTTCGGAGACTCATTGCGTCTACGTATCTGTAAAGCGTGTTACGCTTCATAATATCACAGCGTTTGGTGTATGGCGTGTCTTCAGCACAGTGTTTGCGCTTACATGTGGCCTTGCAAGGTGGTAAAGGCTGTTCAGTAGGGGTTAATTGAGTAGAAGAAGAGATGGAAGCAGTATGATGGGCAGACGGTTCTCCTAAGGACATGACCTTTTGTTGTTTGCGTCTTTCACGCGCAGCCATCGCTTTTTGGCCAATCGGTTGCTTCTTTCTTCCAAAGACTCTTTTGTAATGTGTCTTTTAAAAGCAGCCTTTGCATGATCCAAGGAAAGGCGCCTATCTTCGGTGCTTTTCTCAACACGCTTCTTGCGCATACTTGCAGCATTCTTGGCCACATCAGCCTTGTTTTCTGCCTGTGAGGTCATGTTGGGCGAAGACTCCTGTGAAATGCGTCTTTTAAAAGCAGCCTTTGCATGATCCAACCGAAGGCGCCTATCTTCCCCGCTCTCCTCAGCACGCTTCTTGCGCATACGTCGCCACATCAGCGTTGTTTTGTGCCTGTGAGCTCATGTTGGGCAGTAGGCAGTCTCGTAAGGGCATGACCTTTTGTTGTTTGCGTTTTTCACGCGCAGCCATAGCTTTTTTGGCCAATCGGTTGGTTGTTTCTTGCGAAGACTCTTGTGAAATGCGTCTTTTAAAAACAGCCTTTGCATGATCCAACCGAAGGCGCCTATCTTCCCCGCTCTCCTCCGCATGCTTCTTGCGCATCCTTGGCCACATCAGCGTTGTTTTGTGCCTGTGAGCTCATGTTGGGCAGTAGGCAGTCTCCGAAGGGCATGAGCTTTTGTTGTTTGCATCTTTGACGTGTAGCCATCGCTTTTTTGGGCAATCGGTTGGCTCTTTCCTGCGAAGACTCTTTAGAAATGCGTCTCTTAAAAGCAGCCTTTGCATGATCCAACCGAAGGCGCCTATCTTCGGCACTCTCCTCAGCATGCTTCTTGCGCATACGTGCAGCATCCTTGCCCACATCAGCCTTGTTTTGTGCCAGTGAGCTCATGTTGGTCATTAGGCAGTGCAAAAGATGCAATATGAGCTACAGTAAGTTAGTTAAGGAAGCAATCAATAGTGAGTGTGTATAGATAGGCAATA